>QRDG01000371.1:198657-490531 GCA_012064385.1 Puccinellia tenuiflora
AACAAGCCAACAACCTAATTACTAGGCTCACCTATGTGCACCAACAACTTATGCTAAGCAAGGTAAGCAACAAGGTGATAGCAAGATAAAGAACTTCAAGCACGAAGGCTATCACAATGTAAATTGCATAAGTAAAGCTCTGGTACAGAAATAACCGAGGCACGCGGAGACGAGGATGTATTCCCGAGTTCCTCCTTGTTAAGGGAGTACGTCTCGTTGGAGGGGTGTGAGCTTGCCACAAGAGGCCTACTCAAGATGCCACAAAGGCCTCACCCTATTCTCCGATGAACCGCACCCAAGGGTTTGGTTCACCTTCCACTATCGGAATCCTTCGAGGCGGAATCCGGAGCCTTTACAACTTTATTGGGGCACACACCCACAACTCAATTGGGGGCTCCCAAATCGTGCCGAAGCTTCACAACTCGAAGTCTTCGCGGCACCTCCAACCGTCTAGGGTACACAATGCACCCAAGAGGCACAAGCTCTTGGGAACTCAATGCACCCAAGAGTAACAAACTTCTCAACTTCGATCTTCACGTATCACCGTGGAGAGAGCAACCCGATGCAACCAATGCAAGAGGCAAGAACACACAAAGTGGTCAAGTCCTTCTCTCTAAAATCCAACCAAAGCAACTAATGCTATGAAGGGATTTAGGAGGAAGAACAAAGGGGATGAACACAAAGCAACCCCAAAATCTAGATCCACTAGGTTCCTCTCACTTAGAGGAGAATTTGATTGGTGGAATGGTAGATCTAGATCTCCTCTCTTGAATCCCTAAATTTGGGCAAGAATCATTGGAGGGATTGAGAGGAATCAAGCTCACAAGGTTTGCAACAATGGAGGAGAGAGGAAAACAAGTGAGCAAAAGTGAGCAGCCAGCATTTGGAGAAGAAGGAGGCTATTTATAGCCTCCCCCAAAAACTAGCCGTTACAGCCTTCTCAGGCCGGAGACTCCGATGTAAGTGGGCCGGAGACTTTGGCCTGGGCCGGATATTCCAGCCAGGCTCCGGCCTTCTTCCGGACTGGCACCAGAGACGCACCACACAGGAGACCGAGTGGGAGGGCCGGAGATTCCGGTCTTGAGGGGCCGGAGACTCCGGTGGTGCCAGAGACTCCGGACCATCTCCGGTGTACCTCCAGGTAGACAACAGGGGCGCACCACACTTTGGCATAAAACTGCGAAAAACACGGGACTGGAGATTCCGGGTCCTTTTGGGCCGGAGACTCCGGACCATCTCCGGGGTAGATCCAACAGTAAATCCAAAACCCCATAACTTTTGCAAACGAACTCCGTTTTGATAATCTTGTACTCATTGGAATCGTCACAATGAGCACAACAAGATTATGCAGAGAAACATCATAGTCCAACCAAATATTGTAAAAACCAAAGGGGAGAGGATCAACCTCTATTTTGCAAACCGGAAATGAAATAACTTTTGCAAATGAAGTCCAAATGACATGAAACCAATTTTGTTGGAAAGAGGACGACAAATGCAACCTTTGAAAATGGAAAACAAGCAAAGGAGATTTTGCAAAGAAATGGAAGAGATAAATCTTCCGCACGGATGAACCGGCAAAAATCTCCAATACCGAAACCACAATAGAAGATGCATATGAAAACCGTTTTCGGTGAACTTAGCCTTGTCATGACGAGCATGACAAGAACCAAGACCACACCATGATAAGAGACAAATAAGAACCAATAAAGATGATAGGATGGATGCAAAGGTTTGTGCTCTCTACGACGATACGATCACGATACTCGGTCGAGAGCCCCTCTTGATAGCACGGCTATCTATCCTATAACCCGGTCTCTCAACTAACATCATGAGACCGGTAAAATAGAAACCCTATCAAGATCATACCTTTGCCTTGCGCATAAATCCACTTGAGGTCGATGAAGACGATCTTCATCTCCTCAAGACGCACCACCTTTCTCGATTGCGCTTCGCTTGGTGAAGAATCACATGACGCTCCCCCATACACCAAGATGGGGAAAGCACTCTTCGGCATATCTTCACTTGGACTTGAGTGTTGATCAACCCGCACTTAGCCTTGATCAACCCACAAACTTCTTCCCTTAGCATTGACTCCAACAAATGGAGATCAAGCAACTCAAATGGACACACCTATAAATATAGCTTAATACAAACATTAGTCCATAGAGATTGCCATTAATTATCAAAACCACACATGAGGGCAACCATGCACTTTCACTAGGAAAGTTGCTCTGCATGGAGTACAATATTACCAACCAATTCTAACAAAATCGGGTAGTTACATATTTGGTAAGGATCGGCTTGATGAAGGTAAAAGGGAAATGACCAATCTCTTCGATTACGAGATATGATCGGTACACAAGATAAAAACCCAATTCTAATTAATTTGTCTTGCAACATCGACCACATACAGTTTTGAACCTTGGCAACTATTCCGCATTGAGTAAATTCAGCCTATCGACTATTGTGACCATTTGAATCTTGCATTCTACACAATTTTGTGTTTCGTGTGTATTTTACCTTTTCACTTACCCAATAGAGTTCTTAAAGATATTCATGCTGCAATGTGCGCCGGATCCTTCTAGTTAATATTTATATGAATTGCACCGCATCTAGTTGTTGTGGCACCACCTTTTGGGACAGATATCTTGTTGGTTTCTACCGATCTTTAGCCTAGCAAGATCTGGAGGCCACATGACCACATCTATCAGAATCGTAAAGCCCAGTGACAAGAAAATTAGGGAGGGTGAGACAAGACTAGATGGCAACACTAACCACCGTTCACACCTCAATCCTTTGGCTACCACCTTGAGACCGAGCCGTGGACCGCCACCCACACCGATCAGGGGAGGGACTTCTCTCGACCATATCCTCCACACAACCATAGTTGCGTTAACCCTACAGAAATCCATGCATGGCCACCATAGAGAGCTTGGCTCACCACGACACGCGGACGCATATCTATCGTCATCGCTATCTCTTTTTTTTTAGAAAAGGGGAAAACCCTAGCCTCTGCATCATGGTGATGCACACAACTTTATATTGAAAAAGTGAGAACAAGTATCATGTATCAAGTATAAGTTATTACAGCTCAAAGATCAGCCGGGTTGGCTATATGAATTAGCCAACAGAAGAGATAAAAGCATAGGCCTCTAAACATGATGTAAACGCCTAGCATGCTGCCATCCACCCCGATTGAAGATAGCCCGAACGACTGCCATCAACCGTGTACATCCGGAACCCATAAGTTCCCGTTGCGATGGTGGTAGGAGGAAGGACCACACATGGATCCAATAAGTAGCTTTGTGGACAAACTGCAAAAAATGTGTAGCTGCAACATTGTTAAAAATCATATCATTGCGACAATTCCAAATTGTCCAAAGAAAAGCACATGCACCAATACGAATGCGTGCCTTCGTTTTTTATCAACCCCAGCCAACCAGTTACCAAACAAATTAGCAATACTAGAAGGTGGTGAAATATTAAAAGTAAAATGAATGAGTCTCCAAATATGTCGCGTAAAAGGACAAGATATAAACAAGTGTTCGACCGTCTCATCATCATGGCAGAAGACACACCGCTTGCATCCTTTCCAATGTCGCCTCATTAGGTTATCTTTGGTTAATAATACTTTGCGGCTTAAAAACCACATAAAGATTGTAATCTTCAGGGGTACTTTTAACTTCCAGAGGTATTTGCGAGGGCACGAACATTGTCTATTCATTTCATCTAAATACATAGACTTGACCGTGAATTTTCCGGATAGAGTCGAATTCCATCAAAAAGTGTCTTGATTATTTGATAAAGACACTCCCATAAGTCGTTGCACCAGGTGTAACCATGAAGCCCATTTATTTTCGGTGAGAGCCCGCCTGAAGTTAATATTCAGCGGAGGTGCATTGGCTAAGACGTCCGCAACTAGGACGTTTTTGTGCCTAACGACATTAAAGATTGACGGGTATTGGGTAGCTAAAGGTTCAATACCTGGCCATATATCCTCCCAAAATCTAACACACTTTGCCCATCTCCAATTTGAAAGAACCTCGCAAAAAGAAATCATCCTTCACCTTCATGATTCCTTTCCAAAACGGAGAATCTGAAGGTTTAACCTTGACTTGTGACAAAGTAGTACCACTAAGATACTTGTTGCATAACAACTCTTGCCACACCCCTTCTTCATTGAGAATTTTAGATAACCATTTACTCAATAAGCATTTGTTTTTAATTTCTAGAAGCTCAACACCGAGCCCACCTTGATCTTTTGGGCGACAAATTATATTCCATGTCGTTAACCGATATTTCTTCTTATGTTTGTCGCTCTGCCAAAAAAACGAGAGCGATAAAAGTCCAACCTTTTCAGTACCCCTTTCGGAATCTCAAAAAAGGATAAGAGGAACATCGGTAAACTAGTAAGAACTGAATTGATCAACACCAGACGATCACCGTATGAGAGCAACTTTCCCACCCATGATGCCAATTTTTTTTTTTCAAAACTGTCTTCAACAGGTTTCCACTCTTTATTTAAAAGTTTTCGATCATGAAGGGTAATACCGAGATATTTGAAAGGTAACGCACCCGTCACACATCCAAAAATTCTACAGTACTCATTTTGCATTTCCTTAGCCCGTCCAAAACAGTATATTTCACTTTTATGAAAATTAATTTTGAGTCCAGACAACTGTTCAAAAATAGCTAGAATCAATTTCATATTAATAACCTTGTCATACGCTTTTTCCAAATTGATTTTAAATAAGACGCCATCCAATTTTTTCCTATTAATTTCATGAATGGTCTCATGTAGGATTACAACTCCTTCAAGGATGTTCCTACCCGGAATAAAAGCTGATTGTGTTGGTCTTATGACTTTATGAGCTATATATAGACGAAACACGATTCGTACCCACCTTGGTAAATATTTTGAATCTCACATTTAATAAACAAATAGTTCTATATTGTTCGATTCTACTTGCATCCTCTTTTTTGGGTAACAGGGTGATCACTCCAAAATTCAACTTATATAAAGGAAGGTCCCCTGCTTGCAATTGCGCAAACAATGCCATCAAGTCAAATTTGATGACATCCCAAAATTTCTGATAAAACTCCGCCGGAAACCCATCTGGCCCCAGTGCTTTGTTATGCTCCATTTTCGATATTGCTTCTAACACCTCATTTTCAGAAAATTCTGAAGTGAGGATGCTATTCTCAAAAGATGAAATTTGTGGTAGATCATCAACCTTTGATTCATCTAGAGAAAAATTATTAGGGGTCGGTTCACCAAACAGCCTCTTATAATACTCAGTAATAAAAATCCTTAAGTTATTCTGTTCCCTCATCTTGTTCAAGTTGGAAGATTCGTTTCTTTCTATGTTTGCCATTCGCGATAAGATGGAAATACCTAGTGTTACTGCCCCCTTCTTGCACATGTTTAACCTTAGCTCGTTGAGCCCATTTTGACTCTTCATCACGTCTAAGTTTAGCAAGAAAATCATCCGCCTCCTTTTTGGCAGTCCTCTCATCCGCACTTAGTGGACATGTTTCAGCTTTAATGTCTAGTTCGTCAATTAACAACTGCAATCTTTCTCATTGTTTTTTGTATTCTCTGCTGAAATTTTTTACCCATCCCCTAAGAAATTGGCGCAGGTGCCTAATTTTCTTCTGCCACCTTTCAATAGGTGTGGCTCCCCCACCCACTGATCTCCATTGATGACAAACCATCTCATGGAAATCTCTTTGTTGGAGCCAAGAAAGTTCAAAGGAGAATTTTGCTTTATTTCCCAAGTGTGCTTGCGCCCCTGAGTCAATAATCAGTGGGGTATGATCGGGTCCCGTTCTTGTTAAGGCATGAACCGACACTAGGGGGGATTTTTGTTCCCATTCGACACTAGCAGGAAAACGATCCAACTTCTCAAATGTTGGTGCCTCTCGACGGCTTGCCCATGTATATTGTCTTCCCGAGAGAACAATTTCTCTCAGGTCAAGACTATCGATTATAGCATTGAAAACAACAGGCCACCTCGCATTAAAATTAGCATTACTCTTTTCTTCCTCCCTTCTAATAATATTGAAATCTCCTCCTACCAACATAGGAAAAGTTTCGTTTTCGCAGATACGAACCAACTTGGCCAAGAAATCCGATTTATGCTTCTCTTGAGCTGCACCATAAACTACAACTAGCGTCCAAAGAAAACCATCTAATTTAGATTTTAAATGAAATTTAACACAAAAGTCTCCGCTCACAATATTCTGAATGGATAAAGGTTGCCACATTAAAACCAGCTAAAATAACGCCAGAGCGCCCATGGGGTGGAAGACAGTACCAAATGTAATCCAAAACCCCAGCCAACCCTCTCAAAAAAAGTGCAGCAAAATTGGATCTTCTCGTCTCAACTAAGGCCAGAAAATCTAACTTTTGCTCTCTAATAGTCTCTTGCACTCTAAAGTGTTTAACTAGATCTCCAAAACCCACAGAATTCCAAATCATTCCTTTAATTTAGCCATTTTATTTAGTTTTTCAATTCTGGCACTTCTACGCCTAACAGAAAGGCCATTGCCATTCTTATTCACATTTTTACGTGTGCCCCTCGTGCTCTTAGGGAAAAGATCCATGTGATCTAAACAAGCTTCCTCTTCAGCGTCCTGACCTTCCTCATTAATTAAGTCCTCGCTCAGATTTGTTGCTCTTTCAATTATCATGCTTTGCTTATCTCCATTCCCCAATGTATCCATATTATTCTTGAGAAAAATAACCTGTCTAGCACTTTCAATTTCTTTAATACAATTAACAGAGTCAATAACTTGAGATGGTGATTTACCCAAAGACACCCCCAACCGAGACGCTCTAGCAATAATTACTTCATTGGGTAAAGCAAGTAAAGAGGGTTTAGATTTAGTACCTGAGGTGGACGGATCGTCGTGACGTTGGGCTAACAACATAGCCCTCTCCATTGCAGATGCATCGGCATTCGGTTGAGCTCGGAGACGCTCACTAGATCTCAGTCTAGATGTCTCCAGGTCTTTGATGACCCCATAGTCCACAATCTCCTGCCTCGAGAATTTTGCTGGAAGTTGCACTTGTGCCTCCACTGCAACCGCATGTGGTGCAGCCAGTGCCGTTGGCACCTCAGAAAGCCTGCCAGCGATCCTTGACAGCGCCACAAAAGCCGTCGTATCACAGGCACCAGCCATAGCAGGAGTCACCGATGCAGTAGGACTTACTGCTGTGGAGGGAAGCATAGGTTCGGCAGAGAGCTCTACCTCGACAGAGAACTCTGTCGCGGCAGAGAAAACCTCTGGAATCTCTGTCGTGGCAGAGAAAACCTCCGGAAAAGCTGCCGCGGTAGACAACTTCACGGCAGAAAAATCTGCCGCTGCCGACACCACGTCCAAAGGCTCCCCCATGGTAAACACTTTAACCTTGTTAGAGAGCCCATCAGCTGAAGCGTTCAACAATGCATCCGAGCCACTGTCAACCTACATAGCCAATTCATCAATGGATATTTCATTAACCCCTTCACTAGTTGGATTATTAATTTGTTCGAGTACAACTTGTGAAACAAGTACCTCAAGTTTATCATCTTGTTCAACAAGATCAATACAACCAGTGCCAAGGGCATCTCCCTCGGTTACCATATGGTCCTGCACGGGTTGTACCAACTCAAAACTTGTATCCAAATTTTTGGAAATAGATGAAAGATACTGTTTAGGAGAACTAACCATTGAGGACAATTCCTAATTTTCATCAAACACAAGCTCAGCAGATAGTTTCCGCTGCATCATAAATAACTCTTCCTTAGATTCTTTGATGGCTTGTATAACAAGAGGTGAAAAGACAAGCCCGGCCTGCACCTGTTTAGCTGGTGCGCTGCCCTTTCCCTGCCCCGACACATTGGGTCCACCTGAGACGGGTGGATTAACCTCAGAGTTTTTGTTAGGTCCCAATGGACCTGTCTCCGAATTCTGTCCCCCATTGTTCTGATTATCTCCTCCATCATTGAGGTCGTCGTCACCTCCATCCATGTCCACCTCAAGATCAGCATCAAAGAAAGGCTGCTCCACCTCAAAATTCAGGTCATAAAAGCCGTGTTTGATAAAAACTGGTAGTGCCTTTGGTATCTTAGATTGGTCCACACATCCAATTAAGATACGAAGAATTCCGTGCTCCCTTGTGAAAGCCATGTCGACTTTAAAAGTTTTGCCAAACAGAGTACCAAGAGCCCACATAGCAAGAAAGTCCCCCTTATGACAAGGAGGGATACCAGCCATTCGCACCCAAACCTGAGGGAGACCTTCCATGGGTTCACACTTTGGCAACCATGAGTCGACAGCCACCTCAAACGTGCTGTTTGGCACCTTAAAAGTTCCAAAGGTATTTAGCCTATCCAACTCAGCTTTCGAAGGAAACAAAACCTTGAACACATTCTGTACCACTTGTATTATCTCCCAACGGAATTGTTCAACTGGGACAAGGCGCTAAAATTGTCTAACAAGCTGAGGTATAGACAGCTCACCCTCTGTGACCGAGGCCATGGCCAACCTAGTATTCTCTGTCTTTGGTCTGTAGGAATCAGTACCCGACAGCTCATAAAACATCAAGCCATCACAACTAAGCCCATGTACGATGATCTGAGGCTGAGGAGCACTTAGTAGGGGACAAACCTCAGAAACATGCTCAGCCGACTCACAGTTGTCACATAAAATGACGGTGCAATCCAACAATACGTGACCAGAACCACCACAGCGATAACATCTAACCTTGTCCACCTTCTTGCCCTTTTTCGCAACATCATTAGCATCGTCAGCCTCACTTCCACCCTTCGATGCCCCAGCCTCTGAATTGTTAACTTGCTCAATCAGACCATGCGCTACCGGAATCAGAGCTTGCGCCACTGCAGAAACCTGTGTAGCGTTAGGGTTCTGGGTAGCGGCGCTTGGCTGCACCACCGTCTGCACCACAGGCGGCACAACAGGGACCACAGGCACAAACTACGCCCCTCTACCACCCGTTCCTCTACCATTGTTGACGTAGGGTGCACGTCCACCATACCCGCCACCAAAGCGACCACGGTTGTTGCGACCATTACCTCCTCGGCCATGAAAACCTCTAGCATGAAACCGGCCTCTGTATCCTCCAGTTCGATGTTCATCGTCAAACCTCGATCCCGTGTTGAATTGGCCATATGGGAAGCCGCCATTAATCGGAGGATGGTGCGTGAACCGAGAGTTACCATAGCCACCACCATTGCGGAAATCCCGATCACCGCCGCCATTATCCTGCTGCCCAGCCGTACCACTTGGTCCGCCGACAACAAAATTGTTGAAGTTACCTCCAGCATTCCCTCCGTCGCGGCCACCATTCCCATGACCTCCTCCAACATCTCCACTCCTGCCTCCACCCCCACGCCCACCGCCACGGTAGGCCATGATGATGGGAGCCGGCACGAAGGGTCTGTGGGAGACAAACCCTAGCCACCTCGAGATTGTACGTAGGGAAAACCGTAAACCCTTTTTCTCAGAGGATATACCCGGGTCATGGCCCAACTGGCTTGACCGACACACTTTCAGGCTATTCGAAGAAACGGTCAAATTAGGGCCCAATGGCCCATGATGGACCAAGCTTTTTGAATTTTGAATCGGTCCATGATTCCCGCTCGCCGGCGATGAAGACAAAGCTTCGATCTGACCGGAGTGACATCGTCGACGTCTACGCCGGTAGACCAACGTCCAACCTTGCGCATCCGTATCGACAGACCCATCTCTAGTAGTTGGAGAGATCACCGGAATCTTGAGATCCCGTCTCTGCCTAGGAGATGCCGTCAAACCTGCCCAATGGCGATCCTCCGGCACTCCTAACGAACCCGGGAGAGAACATACCGTCGATGAAGCGAGCAGTCGTTTCGCCGCCCATCGATGCCCCCTCCTCTTTGCTTCTTTCTTCCGCCACCTTCTCTCTCTCAGATCCCGATCCGGCGAACTCACAGGAGTGAGGCACCAGTAGCGCGACGCTGAGGGAGGTGGGAAAGGCTCGTCGCCGTCACTCTCGCCACTCTCTGATGAGAGGGCCCAGAAACGGCCGGAAGGGATCACCGACGAAAGATCACCGGGGTCGTCATCGCTATCTCTATAGACCAGTCGCCATGTCAATGACATCGAGGATCACACGGAAGTAGTGTTATTTCTTATAGCTATCTGAATTATGTGCTAGAACTTTTTTTTCCCATGGTTAGCTCAAGTAGTGTTATTTCTCAACATATTTACTTTTGGCGTAATAATGAAGTTGTGAGTACATGACTTTTATCTAAAAAGGGCTCATATAAAATAGAGCCTTACTAATCTACATAGTCGGTCCACAATAATTCTTTCTCACGGCTAATGTACTGTAAAAAGATCCTCAAAACAATAGTCTTATCTCTGTTGAAAATATAAACCGTTTTAATAGGGTAAAATGGCCTACCAAACAACTTATATTTTAAAACAAATGTAGTTGTTAAAATATTAGTGCTATTTATATAGACGGGGATGTAGCTCAAAAGGTAGAGCAGTTATCAATGCATGTAAGAGGAAGTGGGATCGATACCTCCCATATCCATAAATATTTTTCTTGCTTTGGTCGATCACCTTTTTCTTGTATTATTTTCATTTTACTATAATTTTTGTTTATTTGTGACGTGAATGGATCAGAGGGTAGAGGGAGCGATAGGGTTGTGCAAATCTGACACCGGTGAAACCGTGGAAAACCGGTAGGCCATATTTGTTTCTAGTGTTTTTGTGGGGATTGGTGGGGATAATCCCCATAGGGGTTGGGTGAAATCCCAAGCTTCACCCAATCCAATCAAATCCCCATTAATCCCCAATCCACTAGGAAGGGGTAGTGTTTTGGAAATTCTGAAGAAAAGTGGAGATAAAACCCACCAAATACACTAGAAACAAATAAATTTTTAGGATATGTGGGGATTTGAGCTTTAACCGGGATAATCCCGGCCAATCCCCACAAAAACACTAGAAAGAAAGAGGGTCGTAGGTGTATGTCGGTCATTTCCTTTCACAAAGCTAATCCCCACCACCAGTTTAGTAAAAAAGTGACCTAAGCTTGTTGGACCACTTGGTCCTTGCGAAACTATTCCAGTATTTTGATGCAGCCAGGCAATTCTTTTTTCTCTTTTCAAAGAAGAGCAATCTTATGATTGATTGATACCAGGAGCCAATTAGTTAAGCTTGAAAAGGACACGATCGATCGAGGTGGCGTATAGTCTATACAGTATAGAGACTGTCTGAAAAAAAAAGGCTCAGCTAGCTAGCTTGTACGGGAGTAGAGATTCGGTAAACCCGAGCTCCAGTGCTCCCGCCACTTTAAAAAAAATCAAAAAACATATTTAGATGTTTCAAAAATTCTGAAAAAAATCATGCATGTTCGTAAGGATGTATACTACAAGCGTGTAAACTCTCAATACGAAATACTTTGTATTACGGCCTACACAAAAATGACAAATTTACATATCTGATTATACTTAACATTGCGTAGTTTCAAATTTTCGAATTTGTCATTTTTGTGTAGACTATAATATAAAGATTTTTGTATTGAGATTTTTCATGCTTGTAGTATATATCCTTACTGTAGGAGACTAGGGTTAGGTGCAAAGCGGAATACATTGATCGGTGCACCAGGCACGTATATATAGTTACATGATGCGGGCCTCTACCTCAACTATACAGGAAAACTAGGAGGTGGGCCGAGTACACAATATACACGTACAAATATATTCAACACCCCCCCCCCCCCCCCCCCCCCCCCCCCCCCCCCCCTGCAGTCGAAGCGTCGTCAGAGACATAGAGACTGGACCGAAACTCCTCAAAAGTAGAAGTAGGCAGTCCCTTAGTCATCACGTCAGCAAACTGTTGCGCAGTCGGAACATGAAGAACCCTAGTCCGTCCGAGAGCAACCTGTTCGCGTACAAAGTGAATATCGAGCTCAATATGCTTCGTCCGGCGATGATGAACGGGGTTGGCGGAGAGATATACAGCAGAAACGTTGTCACAGTAGACAACCGTGGCATGGGACACATCGTGATGCAACTCCTGAAGAAGCTATCGAAGCCAGGTGCACTCGGCAACAGCGTTCGCCACGGCTCGGTACTCAGCCTCCGCGCTAGAGCGCGACGCTGTAGGCTGTCGTTTCGATGACCACGAGATGAGAGAGGGACCGAGGTAGACGCAGTAGCCGGAAGTAGAGCGTCGGGTGTCGGGGTAGCCAGCCCAATCAGCATCCGAATAGGCCACCATC
Source organism: Puccinellia tenuiflora (assembly GCA_012064385.1). NCBI lineage: Eukaryota > Viridiplantae > Streptophyta > Magnoliopsida > Poales > Poaceae > Puccinellia > Puccinellia tenuiflora. Next base: position 210,935 of record QRDG01000371.1, read on the forward strand.
TCCATAGAGGGGGACGCCGTGAGGGTGAGTCCGAGATGCATCGTTCCACGGATATAGCGAAGAATCCGTTTCACGAGCGTCCAATGGGAATCACGAGGAGCGTGCATATGGAGACACACCTGCTGAATAGCATACTGCAAGTCTGGGCGAGTGAGTGTCAGGTACTGGAGGGCGCCGACAATAGACCGGTAGAAAGGAGCATCAGATGCTGGGGAACCATCCAGAGCCGAAACCTTGGCCTTCGTGTCCACAGGAGTAGCGACAGGGTGACAATTGAGCATACCGGCGCGCTCAAGCAACTCATGCGCATAATTCTGCTGATGAAGAAAGAAGCCGTCGGGGCGCCGAACGACCTCAATGCCAAGGAAGTAATGAAGAGCACCCAAATCCTTAATGGCAAACTCATCACACGGCCAGAGAGTAAGCTGCTGAAGAAGGGCTGCGGAGGAGACCGTGAGGATGATGTCGTCGACGTACAGAAGCAAGTAAGCAGTCATGTCGCCATGGTGATAGACGAATAGCGAAGCATCCGAGCGAGTGACACGGAAGCCCATGGTCTGTAGAAAACCGGCAATCCGCTGGTACCAGGCGCGAGGGGCTTGCTTGAGGCCGTAGAGCGACCGGGACAGCAAGCACACATGGCCAGGATGAGAGGCGTCGACAAAACCAGTGGGTTGCTACCTGCTCAGCAAGATGGCCATGAAGAAAGGCATTAGAGACATCCATCTGATGAACCGGCCAGCCACGAGAGACTGCGAGCTGCAGAACGGTGCGGATCATGCCCGGTTTGACAACCGGCGCGAAGGTCTCGGTGAAGTCGACTCCAGCTCGCTGACGGAAACCACGGACCACCCAGCGAGCCTTGTAGCGCTCAAGAGTGCCATCCGAGTGAGTCTTGTGCCGAAAGACCCACTTGCCACTGATGACATTGGCGCGAGGCGGCCGGGGAACCAGTGTCCAAGTGCGGTTCCGCTGGAGAGCGTCGAACTCATCCTACATCGCGGCGAGCCAGTGAGGATCCCGAAGAGCTGCCCGTGCTGAGGCGGGAATCGGAGAAGGCTCGGAGGTGGATGCCGCGAGGAGATACTCGGCCCTGGAGTATCGCAGGCTCGGGCGGTGGATGCCGGTCCGAGACCGCGTCGTAGGAGCCGCGACGGGGGGCGATGCAGCAGGAGCCCTGGCCACGCCAGGGGCCGAGGAGGCAGGCGACGCCGCGGTCGAAGGAGGCGGCGCAGCAGTCGGTGTGGAGGACTCCGAGTCGGAGTCGGACTCCGAGAAGCCGGGCGACGAGGGGGCGCGACTAGAGGAGGTCGCGGCGCGTCCCGAGTCGCGTGGATCACCAAAGCCAGGGGGCGGTCCAAGGACCGAACCAGACGGGCCTGCGGGCTGGGTCCGAGAGCCGTCGATGTCCGACGGCGAGGCGAGGACCGGCGGCGAAGGGATGGCGGCGGGTACCTGCTAAAAAGGGAACACCTTCTCGTCAAAGTAAACGTGTCGCGAGGTGAATACACGATGAGAGACGGGATCATAGCAGCGATATCCTTTTGTGTAGGGTGGGTAGCCAAGGAAAACGTAGGCGATCGAGCGAGGTGCAAGCTTATGAGGTGCGGTAGCGGCGATGCTAGGATAGCAGAGACAGCCGAAGATGCGAAGCTCATCATAAGAGGGTGGTGCACCGGAGAGAAGATGGTGAGGGGAAAAATTACCACGAGTGCGACACGGGCGAATATTAAGAAGAAGTGATGCTGTAGAAAGCGCGTCAGGCCAAAAGAGCGGAGGCATATAGGCATGAAAGAGGAGCGTGCGAACGCAATCATTAAGAGTACGGAGGACGCGTTCGACGCGACCGTTCTGTTGCGAAGTGTAGGGGCAGGTGAGACGAAAGGTCGTGCCATGTGTGGTGAGGAGAGTACGGACGGCTAGGTTATCGAACTCCTTCCCATTGTCGGTTTGTAACGCAAGAATGGGACGCCCAAACTGCGTGGAAACGTAGGAATAAAACGCAGCAAGAGTGGCGAGAGTATCGGACTTGCGGCGCAACGGGAAAGTCCACACATAATGCGAAAAATCATCAAGAATGACAAGATAATAAATGTAGCCCGTATTACTTGCAACCGGAGAGGTCCAAACATCACTATGAATTAATTCAAACGGATAGGAAGCAACATGAGAAGAAGCCCTAAAAGGAAGCCTAGCATGTTTGCCAAGACGACACGCATGACAAGAGTGATCAGCGATCTTATTACACGTGAAAGAAAAGCTCCTAAAAATGTGACGAAGAGTGGCGGGGTTGGGAGGACCCAAGCGAGCATGCCAAAGGTCCACACCGGTGGCGAGAGCGACAAGAGCAACGGATGTGGAGGGTGTGGAGTGCACCGGGTAGAGATCGCCGGGGCCGTCACATCGGTGGAGCACCATCCGGGTTCGTGAATCCTTGACAGAGAAACCAAACATGTCAAACTCGACGGTCACAGGATTATCACGTGTAAATTGTTTAACAGAAACAAGATTTTTTATGAGATTAGGGGAAACTAAGACATTAGACAAAGAAAGTGGAGTGGACGTAGAAGGAAAAGATGCATGGCCTATATGAGTGATAGGGAGAGAGGAGCCGTCTCCGACGGTGATGCGAGTAGAAGTGGTGACGGGGGAGGAGATATGGAGAGTACCGGGGTGGGCAGCCATATGAGCCGAGGCGCCTGTGTCCATGTGCCAATCGCCGCCTCCAGTGTACGTGGACGGAGTCGGAGCAGAGTGCAGGGCTGCCAGTAGAGCCGGGTCCCAAGGCGCAGGAGGAGGCGCTAGAGCCGGGGCCATCAGGGGCAGTGGTGGCAGCCCTCCTGGCTGCGACGGCTGTCCGAAGGAGTAAGGCCCGTAGGGCTGCACGGACTGCTGAGGCGCCGCGTAAAACGCCTGGTGGGAGGGAGGCCGCGATCCGATGATACCGGGAGCGGGTGCTCGAGGAACCGGCATGGAGTAGGCGTGCACGACGCCGGTCCAGGGGTTCTGCCCGGCGTACCACGGAGCCGGCTGGAGGGGCTGCTGGGGACGGGCGACGCCTCCCTGAGGCTGCTGCGACTGCTACGGCTGCTGGCGCCCGCCGCGACGACCCCCGCAGCGACGATTGTTGTTGTTGGAGGGTTGGACCGGTGGCGGTGGTGGAGGCGCTTGCGGGAGGGCCGGCGGATGCGGGAAGCCGGGCAGAGGACGAGGGGCGGGTGGCGGTGGTGAGGGCGGTGTGCGTCGCCCGAGCCCGCACCATCTTCAGCCGGCGCTCCTCGAGCTTGAGGTATGCCACGACCTTGGGAAAGGTGGGGTCCGGGATGAGGGTGAGGTTGGAGGCGGCGTTCCCGTAGTCCTCGTGTAGACCGGCGGTGAGGGTGGTGATGAGCAGCTCGTCGCCGATGTGCTCGCCAAGATCACGGAGCTCATCGGCGATCTTTTTGAGGCGCATGCAAAAATCGTCGATGGAGGAATCGAGCTGATGACACCCGTAGAACTCGCCGAGAAGGAGAACCTTGCGCTGAAGTTTATTGTCGGTGAAGAGGCCGTTGAGTTTGGTCCAAACAGTGCGGGCGTCGTCCTCGTCGGCCACCACCGTGTGGAAGAGGTCCGTGGAGATGGTGAGGTAGAACCAACGGATGATGGTGGCTTCGATGATCATCCACTCCTCGTCGTTGACCATGAGACGGGAGTCCACGGAGCCGTCGACGTGGCTGTGAAGGAGGAACTCGCGAAACACCGGGGAGAAGTACCGCTTCCAGGAGGAGTAGGACGCGATGGTTTGATCGAGGATCACCGGGACACGGTCGGCGATGTTGAGGTCGCGGATGAGAGCCATGTCCAGGCCGGCGAACGGATTGCTGCCGGAGGAGATAGAGGAGACGGAGGAGGCCATGGCAGCGGTGGGGTGGGGCAGCACGCAGCGGGGGCGGCGGCTCGAAGAGGGAGCGGCGGCAGCGGCAACAGGGGGTGCGGCGCCAAGGGGCGGCGGCGGCGGCGTGGGGGAGAGCGCGGCGGCGGCGGCTAGGTTAGGAAACGTGAGAGGAATCTGATACCATGTAGGAGACTAGGGTTAGGTGCAAAGCGGAATACATTGATCGGTGCACCAGGCACGTATATATAGTTACATGATGCGGGCCTCTACCTCAACTATACAGGAAAACTAGGAGCTGGGCCGAGTACACAATATACACGTACAAATATATTTAACACTTACGAACATGTATGCTTTTTTCAGAATTTTTTAAAACTTCTAAATATGTTTGTCGATTTTTTAAAAGTGACAGGAGCACTGGAGCTCGAGAGCCACTTCTACTTTCCGGCTTGTACGGCTTGTAGTTTAAATTGCGTGTCAATATCATAGAAAATCGCTGGAGAAAGATACACGTGTAGGCGCGTAAGAGATTTGCTTCACGTGAATAAACCTTTACCTTTCCAAAGAAGTAACCAGCACACGCGCGCTCCAAATGTAGGGACTTTTCCTAGTTTAGATTTTAGTTTTCGTAGCCTTGTTAACTTGCAGGTTGGCTCCGAGACCTCCACGGACCATGGTTAACTGCGGTTACAATCAATTCACAACTCCATTTCACCGTGTGGGCCTATCCTTTCTTGTCTTCTCTCCCATCTTTCTCGTCTCCTCCGCTCCTACATCGCATGTTTCCTTCTTGCGCATGAATTCACAACTGCATTTCACGGGGTGTGGGGGGGGGGGGGGGGGGGGGGGGGAGGGGGGTCGTAGCTTCGACATTTCGGCGGATAAGGAGCTCGGGACAGGACAAGGTGGCGACGCGCCGCGACAGCTCGCCGACCGTGGGAGGGGAGGCAGGCAGTTAGGTCGATGGATGTGGCGGGGGTGGAGGTGATGGAGGGGCGGCATCGCGACAATCTTCTCCTCATTTTCTTCCAAACCGATAGCTACCGTGCTTTAGGACTGTTCGGAAGATCGCACGTGGCTCCAGGTCAGTCAGTCACTCATAATTTAGCACCGCCCATTAACTTGATAATGTCTCGTATGTTACAAGTTCCCCGCGATGATTGGTTCTACGTACTAGTATTTTCCAAGTAATTAGTTGCCCGGACCGTGGATGACAACATGTATGTAGTTCATCTCCATAGGAAGAACAAGGTCGTCCAAGATATGATTTGATTTGATTAGACGGCAACGTTCCAGCCAGCTAGGCGTACGTAAGCCAAAACAAGTGAGCTTCCCGTGCGTACGCGTGTATATACATGGTATGATATACTGTTAGGCGGCCCCGCCGGCCAAATAAAACCAAGATCGAGCACGTTTTGCTCGCGCGTGTACGCAAACGTGTATGCTTGTTTGTTAGGCCTACGTGTGTCCACGTGCATATAAGTGGTGTACGTGGCACGAGTGATGAAGCAGCTCTGCAGTTGTGTGGTCTTCAGGGTTTTGCTTTGGCCGCGGAGCAAAGCGAGCGAAAGTGACTGACATGGAAAGGAAGCTAACCCGACTTCCACGAAGCTACCTGCGGCACGCACGCCACGGGTCGATCGGAAGCTAGCTAGCGTGCGTGCTCAATGGACCTCACCTCACCGGCCGGCCGGCTTATATAAAGAAACCTCCGACACGGTCCACCGCCACACAAGAGCAACAAGCAAGCAAGCACCACCACCAGATCAATCGAGCAGCCTGCCTAGCTAGCTCTCTCCAACGATCAATCTTTGCGCGCCACTGATCGGACGAACTAGGCGGGCGCCGTCGCATTATCCATGGCCTCCGCCGCGAGATCCTGCACCGTCTGCTTCTTCGCCGCCGACGAGGTGGCGCCCACGGACACCCTCCGCGTGCTGCGCCTGCAGCGCCTCCGCCTACGCCGCGCCGCCGCGGGGTGCCTCGACCCCATCGCCGAGGAGGACGGCTCCGATGTCGAAGACCAAGTCCCCGCCGGCTCGCCCAGCGCATACGCAGGCCTCAGTTCCAGCACGGCCGTCGACCTCGCTCGCCTCCCAGTCGTCGGTAGGAGTAGGACGGTCTGAAAGATCAATTATACTCCGCAGTTAGACATAGTGGTCTGTACTACTGTCAGCTAGCGAGTCATACGTTGTAATTAATCCATTCCTGAGTGCGACTTAATTTGCTCTATTCTAATTATCGATTGTCGAGTTGGATCAGCTGAGTAAGAATTAGCTTACCATAAAGATGTCCATCATTGGTCCTATTACAAACGTAGCCATGATCTTGCAAGCGCCACTTGTCTTCAACAAGATAATCAATCAGCATGACAACATTTCGATGCACGGCAATATTGAGACAATGAGTCAATGAGACGACAACCTCTCGCGTCTCCTCTGAAGTTTCATACGAGACCTGCTTCTGTCTACACTAATTTCAGTGAAGAGATCCCTGTAAAATGTCGAATCATCTACCGAGGGAGTTCTTCTAGGACGGTTTCCTGCTAATCTAGACGACGCTGATCCCTGTAAAAAAACAGCCATCTACGGCTGAAGCGATGACACTGCCTTTGGAGTTGATGTTTCACTATCGGGATCAGATGTTCCACCGTCGATACTGGCAGTACGAAATGGTGTTTCTGACTATGGGCTGCTGCTTGGCGTCACGGCACTGCGGGGCCTCGAATTAGAACCCGCCGCTCCTGTACATTCAGTTTCACCAACTGAATTAGCATTCGGCTCTTCAGGCTGTACCAGGCGAGTTGCTTCTGAATCTCTTTAAGAAGGTTTCACCAGATTCAGGCGAAGAACTTTGGGCCGAGAGATTTTCATAAATCATACCGACAATATTACGATGCAGTTCTTTGATGCAACGTTTCTCCTCAGGATTTAGCTCCCTGATGAGTAACAAAGGCAACAACACTACTGGTTAAAGGGGCTATGCAATATTTCTGAAAGTTTTTTGTCAATACTGAAAGACAACACAGGACTGTCAATACTGAAGACAACACAGGACTGTCAATACTGAAGGTATTGTGCCACATTACTTGTCTAGCACCAATGCAGCTCGCTTCGATTCAGAGGCCACCACCACACCGGAAGGAGATCCAGAAACAGCCTTAACCTTCACATTTAACCACACCAAAGCAGCAGTAGTTAAGATAACTACAGTAGCTAATGACAAAGAAAATACGGAGTGGGAAGCCCCATAATTTCCTCCTAACTAGAAGAGGACGGCACATTTGAACATTTCAAGCCATTGTTCAAAAATCTAGGTGCAGATGCAGGTAATCTCACTCCCTCCTTTGTGGATGTTGATAATACCACACTTGTACAAACTGCAGCTCATGTAGGCATTTATTTAGGTCTATCTTTGGATATGGTAGATACAAATTTAGAATTGGTGAAAAGCATGGAATCTGCTAGATTGGTCCTGTTTCTAAGAAATGTCTTAGAAATAACTGAACATGATATTGATAATGACCCTCACACCAATTGGTGAAGCTGGTGCTATGTTAGAGGATGATTTCTCTGATGATGATAATGAACTTGAGGATGATATGATTGACAAGTGTTTGCAACAATTTCAAAAATCCTTTTCAAACATAAAAAAGTAAATTTAGAGGCTCACCTGACATGTCAGTCTGAGACCTAGAGTAAAAATTAAGTTAAGCAATTAAAAATGATAGGCAGCACATGGAACTTGAGGGGGGTCAGGAACATTGAAAAACAGAGTTTCCTTAGAGAAACTCTGAGAGAATAGAATATTGACTTCATTGGTTTACAAGAAACATTGAAGGATGACTTCGAAATGAATGATTTGGCTAATTTCGATGGGGGTCAGCGCTTCATTTGAATGATTTGGCTAATTAAAAAAGAATCACTTGAACTACATTAATATCAAACAGGAGATCATTATGTTAGGATCCTGTTAACAGACAAGAAAAACATCCAGTGGAATTTGGTTATTGCTCTATGGTGCTGCACAATATGATAAGAAAATGGACTTTTTAACTGAATTATCTAGACTGTGTCATGATAGCAAATTCCCCTTGTTATTTGGTGGAGATTTCAACATTTCAAGGAAACATTCAGAAAAAAATAAGGGATGTGGTTTATCACATTGGAGTTTCCTATTCAATGCGATTATTGAGAAAAATAATTCAATGGAACTGGGAGAGCATATACTTGGTGCAATGATCATATAAATCCCACATATGAAAAATTAGACAGGTTCCTTGTCTCGCCGGAATGGGAGGAGCAATATCCTTTATCCATTGTCACTGCGATGGATAGAGGGCTTTCTGACCATGCTCCACTCATTTTAGATACAGAAACAACAACTCCCACGAATATACCCTTCAAATATGAAAATTCATGGACACGGAGAAAGATTTCACAAAAAGTGTAAAGGAATATTGGGAAAAACCAGTTGGCTTTCATAGAGATAATATTGACATTTGGCAATATAAAATGAGAAGAATGAGACACTTTTTGAGAGGTGGAATAAAACGAAGAAGCGTGGTATTATAAACTTAAGAAAGAGCCCTCAGAGAAGATGCATACAATTGACATTTATGTAGAAAGTCATGGTATGACTGTAACACATTTTTAGGAAAGGAAAAGACTTAAAGAACAATTGGCTAGTCTACTGAAACCAGTGGCTTTGAAATAGGTTCAAAGGGGAAACGATTTGAATTTGAGAGAAGGAGAAGCTAATACAAAAAAAATCATGCTAAAGCTAACGCTAGGCACAGGAAAAATATGGACGTCTCTTTAGAGGATAATGATGGCAATAAAATTGTTGGGCAATTTTTCTTAGAGAAATACATTAACAGATTTCTATAAGGATTTGTTTGGGCAACCTGAAATAACTAGCTTGATATTGAATGTTGAGAATGTACCAAAAGTTGATGCTAATATTGCTAAAGACATGACTCAACCTTTTTCTATGGAGGAACTGAAAACTGTGGTCTTTGAGATGGCAACTAATAAATCTGCTGGTCCTGATGGATTCCCAATTGAATTTTGTCAACTCTTTTGGAAGTGGTAACACTGCCTTTGCAGTTGATGTTTCACAATCGGGATCAGATACATTGACATCTGACTGTTGGAAATCATCCTCAATTGCTTATTTCTTCAGAGACCTTTTTGTTTATGAAGCACCAGAAAACGAAACAGAAAAGTGTCAGGGTCTGAGCTTGACACAGAAGATGGCCCAATGTCGATACTGACAGTACAAAATTGTACCGTAAAAATAAAACAGTACAAAATATTGTTTCTGGCTCCAGGCTATTTTTATATACCCCTACATCGAAAAGATACATACGTCCTTTTAATTCATTTATTCAAGCTCCTCAGTCTATTTGGGGCCTCCAATCGGAACCCCCTGCTCTTGTACGTTCAGTTTCACCAACTGAACCCCCTACATCGAAAAGATACAGGCGAGTTGCTTCTAAATCTTTTTCAGAAGGTTTCACCAGATTTAGGCGAAGAACTTTGGGCCGAGAGAGCTTTGGAAATCTTAGCGACAATATTGTCATGCAGTTCTTCGATGCAAGGGTGTAGCTCTCTGAGTAACAAAGGCAAAAAAACACTAGTGGTCAAGGGGCTATACAATACTGCAGACAACAGAGGACTGTCAATACTGAAGAAACCGAGGTATTGTGTCACATTACTTGTCTAGCACCAATGCAGGTCGTTTCGATTCAGAGGCCACCACCACACCGGATGGAGATCCAGATACAACCTTAACCTTCACATTTATCTACACAAAAGCAGCAGAACTTGGGAGAACTACAGTAGCCAATGACAGAGAAATCAGCAAAGAGTGGGAAGCCCAAGAACCTCCTCGTAACTAGAAGAGGAAGGCACATTGAACATTTCAAGCCATTGTTCAAATGTTCAGTACAGTAGCCAATTACACAGAAATACACTAGGGATTTTAGATATGCAAACAAACTTCATAGGCAACAAAAAGCTCTTGGAATTTCAGATGCGCGGACAATTTTTTTGTATAAACAGTAGTACATGATATGTGACATTTGAGCAATACAGTGGGGTGCTAACTATCTGGAGTGCCATTCCATGGCATTCATGAGGGAAGAAAGTAACTCATAGGTGTACAAAAAGAATGTCAATGTTTTAAGCCCGCCTTGTGTTAGGACAACATCTTTGGGAGGAGCTGTTACTCCTGCAGCTTGTCGATGGCCTGCAGCAGGAACGGCCGGAACCTGGTGAGGTTGACCTGGACATCCTGCTTCATGATAGTCTCGGCGAGCACCTGCCAGCCTTGCTTGTGGAGCTCCTTGGGGTCCTTGAAGACCATGTGATCCTTCGGGTACTTGTCCTTGAGGCTCGTCTCGTTCTCGTCGACGAAGTACTCGAGGTACCTGAGCTGCATGTCCCGTGCTGGCTGGCCGTAGAAGTTGGTGGCCTGCCAGTTCATGTTCCCCCAAGGCACGATCTGCAGCACGACGGCGTTGGTGGGCAGGAAGATCTGGTTGGTGAGGCCGGCGCCGTGGACCGCCAGCAGCACGTCCGCGGAGTTCACGAGCGCGGCGAACGCCGGCACGTCCGCGCCGGCCTCAGCCACCGTCACGTTGAACCCAAGGGCCCTCGCATCCGCGGCCACCTCGTCCATGTTGAGCAGCTTGCGCGTGCCGCTGCGGGAGATGATGAGCATCTGCGGCCACATCCCAGGCTCCTCCCCGAGCACGGCGGGCTGGTCACGGCGCAGCCCGTACGCGTTGCGGACGAAGCGGTTGTAGTCGAGCATGGTGACGTTCCGCGGGTTGCGGGTCGGGTGCGGGGAGAGGATGAGGTCGCGGTCACGGTACATGCCGAGGAAACCCTGCTCGAAGCAGTGCACGCCGGCGTCCTCGTCGAAGTTGATGACGGGGTAGTTGGAGAGCTTGCTCAGGAGCGGCGTGTACTTCTGCACCCACCACGGCTTGTAGTTGGTGATGAGCAGCTGCAACTCACCCTTGAGGTGCCCCGCGGTGAGGAACAGCGGGATCATCACGTCCGTGTTGTCGTGGAAGAAGTTGTCCGTGTAGCCGGCCACGGAGAACACCACGGCGGGGACGCTGTGCCTCTTCGTGCACTGCGGCGCGGATTCCGCTGAAGGAAGGGACTTCACGGTGACCTCCACAACGGCCGGGAGGAGGAAGTCGTCGTTGCGAGCGTACGGACGGAGCTTCTTCTCACCCTTCTCGTCGAAGCCGGTGGCGGTGCCGGAAGGGTTTATGAGATACATGGTCTTCTGCTTGGGGCTGACGCGGATGTCGCCGGACAGCTCGCACACGGCCGGCCGCGCATACGGGAACCCCTCGTCAATGCCGTTCTCATCGCACACCATCTTGGCCGCCACACTGCTCTTGTCCTGATCCTTCTCAGCTGCAACATTGCAAAAGATCCCAATCACTACGGGCGGCAGATCTTGGAGAAGTACTACATTTTAACTAATCCTACCCAAATCGCACAGTACAGGGCTTTAAATTCCCAAGAGAGATAAAAGTATGTTGCCGAGCTAGTTAAGTTTTGGGGGGCGCCGCTTTCCGTCCTTTGATGGAGGAGAGTAGATTCGCAAGAAAAGGAGCGGAGAAAGAGGCCAGATTCCTTACATGGATTAGGCTCCGAGGCCAGCGCCGCCTCCTTCTCCTTTCTCGAGAGCGCCTCCGGCAAGCCCGGCTCTTCGTTCCCCGCAGCGGCCGGCCCCTCCTCCGGGAAATCGACGCGATCCCCGGCGGCGTCGTCGTTCTTTCGGCCAACAAATGTCGTATCTTCCGGCGGGACGGCCTCCTTCCCCGGAGCGGACGACGCCGGCGGCGCGTTCTGCAGCAGGCCCGACGTGTTGGCCGTGCTCGCTGACGGACCGACGAATTCAGCAGCTCAAAAATTAAACTAGATCGGAAAGAAAAGCTTGGGGAGTGCAGCACAGCGTGATTGGATCGGGGTGGCATACCGAATACGGGCGAGTAGATGGCGAAGAGCTTGGCGAGGGAGACGTAGGTGAGGAGCGCGAGGCAGCCGCCGGCGAGGAGGCCGAGGCCGAGCTTCTTGGGCTCGATCTTGCCGGTGAGGCTCCTCATGAGCCGCGTCGGCGGCCTCCTGTCCCCGGGTCCGCCCGGGAGCTTCGACGGCCGCGAGTACGCCGTCGACGACATCTCGGACCGCCCACGCAGCGAGAGAGAGGGCAAATGGGGGGGTCAAAGGAGAAGCTAGAGAGAGTGGGGGCTGCTCCGTGTCTCCGTGGTGGAGAAGCAGCTGAGAAAGTGGGGTGAAGTAACGAGAAAGAAGACGAGTGACAGGAGCTGCGCCATTAATTTTTGTTTGTTTGTTTAGGCGGGTCTAGCCTACCAAACTCCATTTGCGAATGTGACGTGGCAACGATAGCCTTTCCGTTCGTTCGGTCGCACCTACTAATTCACACACGCTCACACCGTCACAGGTGGACATGGATTTCACACCGACCCTGCTGAGGCCGAGAGCTGTCCGGATCCTCTTGACAACGAGACATGAGCACGAACTCTCCACCTACCACTTTTTCTCACTTCTTTTTCAGCGAGAAAGCATGTGACTCCGATGAAATAATTCAATCTTATATGAAATATTAGTAGAAGATTATATTTTGTCAAAGGTAGCATGTTACTGTTAGCAGTGTTTTGGCCTGAAGATTAACAATTTGCGCAATTCAGTATTTGCTATAAACGTTAGGTGAATGCCCACCCGGAGAACTCGATGGCTTTCGCAAACGAGCAGACAGCACGGCAGCACGTATGTTCGAAGCAAGCAAGCTGAGACGTCGTTCCTCTCTTGCTTTCCTGGACAGCAAGCAAACAGTAGTACGTTCCAAGCAAAGATAGTTCATTCACGACCAACCAACCAGTTGTTGGATTGGATAGATATACAAGGCCATCAATTTCAGGAAAGGCAAACCTTGCTTTGATTAATTTTATGTTTACTAAAATGGGGACCGTGCGCGGCGCCCGTCGGTCGATGTGGGAAAAATTGGTGCAGGTACTCTAAAAGGACTTGTGAGAAATGTGGCAGCGGGAGCTGATTTAGGTTAATTTGTTTTAATCTATCATGTATGATGATCCGATTGTATGAAGGAGTCCAAGATTCAGAGAATGCGACATTTTTTGTATGTTTGGATTCAGTTTGCATTGTTTCTTCTTTAGTGAAAAGAAGAATTCCGTGTGTGATAAGGTTCAGCTTGCACTGTTCATTACTGAACAGACCCACAATAAGGTTGTGTATGATCAGGTCCAGTTTGCATAGCTTAGCGGGAAAAAAAAAGGCAGCATGTATGTATATTTAGCTTCAGTATAAATGGCGCCATAGTAAATTCAGGAAGCGTCTGAACCGAAATGTACTACTCCCACAGTAAACGAACATACGTGCTCTGTTCTGCTGCCCCGCATGTTTTTCTCGACCGAATAAATTCAAGCCGTGTTTGGTTGCTCGGGTCAAAATCGGCCTTCCCGTCTCCTTAGCCCTGACGGACCTGGCCTCAGAAAACGAGAGCAGAACCATGTTCTGCAACCCGTTTGGTACCTTGCATATCGTTTTTCTTTTTTACCTATTTATTTTGCATTTTCATGTTTGTGTCCTACAAATTTGAGTTGTGTCTGTTGCATGCAAAACACACATGTTTGGTTGTCGGCTGGATTTAGAGATGTTCTCACCACTTTCAAAAATGGTGATCTTACCACCTCATAACACACATGCACACAATGTGGATCAAACACAATCAGGATCACACACAATAGGGGATCATAACCTGGTACTACTGTAACATCCCAAATTTTGAAAACTAATTTAATGCACAGTTATAAATAACCCAAAATTATGAGCCAACAAAAAACTTTTTGAAATGCTTCAATAATGATTGTGTTTTCTTTCCTATTGCTCTGTTGAGCTTGTTTAAGTTGCTTGACCAATAAAAACATTAACCTAAGAACCCAACCAAAATAAAAATCTATTTAATCTTGGTGATCATGTCATGACAATAAAAATAATCCGTATATCATTTCCAATCTTACCTTGGCCAAATTCCATTTTAAAGATGCTTTGGTTTCAGCAACAACCAATGTACCCACTCTTTGAGAAAGCAAAAGTATTCCCAAAATTGTGTGTTTCTAAGAATTTACTTGTTTATAACCCAAGGAGAACTATCTAACATCTCCTGCCTATATTTCAACCTTGATATTTCCCTTTTTATCGGTAGTTCTTATTTTAAACTCATACTTTCATTCTTTTGAAAACAACAAAGGTGGGAAGTATACTGCCCATATATTTTAGCAACCCTTTTGATAAATATCAAATTATGAAGTGAGTTTTTCCAACATCATACCTGTCATGAGGATACTCGATCACCATCCCACCATCCAACTAAGTACTTGAAAATTTCTTGAGAATTTATATTATTGCTTGTTTGACCTGTGGTTGTATTGATTGTTATTTCTTTGTTTTATTGCTTGCTGGCATGCATATTCTGGTTTCTGAGTGTATATTAATTTATTTGCTTGCAATTGTTTGTGAGATCAGAAATGATCTAGCTGAAAAATCAAATACCCATTTAAATCTTGGTTTATAAAAAAATAAAGATCAAGGTCGGGACCCAAAAACTCTAACACTTGTGGTCCCACTTATTCTATCACTTCAAATCTTTTCCTCTCAAGCCAAAAATAGAAGTGGTCCTGTTTTTGTTAAATCTTAATACCAAGGAAATAAGGTGATCATCATTTAGATGGCCGTCATATATTTTCCACTATTTATTTCTCTCCAATTATTTCTTTTCTAAAAGCCCTATTCCCCTAAAAAGAAAAGGGTAGAAAAGAAGAAGATGATATTTTCTTTGCCAAAGAGTTGATGTTATTCGTGGGTGTATTATTTTATGTGATACCTGTTTTGTGTTCTATTATTTCATGTGGTGATTGTTTGCTAATTCGATTGCTCTTGTCTAGATAATTATTTATACAACAATTAGTCAATTGACCAACCTAATCATAAATTGGATTGTGACTTAAAACTAAAATAAAAATCCCTGACTACTCAAAAACCCTAATTTTCAAAAGGTGAGTATAAGAAGGTAAATCCTTAATCTCTAACCTCTTCTTTCTATATTAAATTCTTTTTAGAAAAATGATTACTAAGTGCCAAAAATCAGAGGGGAGTGAGTTGACCTCCCCCCTCATACTTTGGCCCACTAATCTAAATTATTTTCCTAAAACACGAATTTAATTACAAGAATTCAAATTCTACTTTTTTTAAAATTCGGCCATCAAAGGAAACCTCACTTTCTTCTCTCCCAAAAATTCAGGAAAATTAGGGGGAACTTCTAACACCCTTCTAAACCCAAATACAAGCAAATTTTAATTTAAACAAATTCAAAACTTCATAGAGGCATTCCAGCAAACACCTTGTGGGCGCAAACCGAGACTTTTCAAATTTTAAACAAAACCGTGGCATGGGTGCTGCTGCCCAGCACCCCTCACCTCTCTATCTCTCCTACACCTGCCCAACCACTTGCCTCTCCATTTAATTCGGCATGGCCGACCAGAGCATGGAGGAGCATGGTAGCCGAACTGCCATGGCCGCTCTCTCTCTCCCTCATGTCTCTCTGGCCCCCTCGACCTCGACATGTGTCCGCCGCTCAACTGGCACAAAACTGGGCCCCCCCTCAAGCCAGGAGCTCCCCGAGCTCCCTCTCCCTCGCCATGGCCCCCCTTACCCGAACCCTAGCCACCCATCGCCCGCGGACGCAACCTTGCTCGCCGGCCCCCCATGCCCGCGCCAAACCGCTCCCCTTCCACTCCTCTCACCCATGGACAACCACACGACCACTCCGGTTCCCTCTTAATGACGCTCGCGTGCTCGCCGTTCATGCTCGGCGCGCCGTGGTCGCCGCTATGCACCCGGCCATTCCCTACACCTTAGCTCTCGCCACTGCACCCACGGGCATGGATGGATGACGTGGTTCACCCCACCACCGCGTCGCCATTGACCTACCCCACACACACGCATACCCACCGTCGAGCACCTTGACTGCGCCCTGGACCCGCACCACCCCCGAGCTCCAGCTCAGCTCTACCTCTCTCCCCTCGCTCCCTCTAAACCCTAGCCGCACCGGAGGCCGTTGCCACACCACCTAGCCGTTAATGGCGCGCTCTCCCTAACCCTAGCTCTCTCCCCGCTCCCGGTCCACCGTGAGCCGCCGCTCCGGCTATAAAAGCCACCCCGAGCCCTCCAAAGCAACCCGCACCTCTCCCTCCACCCTCACTCGCTCCCCCTCACTCGCCACCACCTCTCTGCACCGCCAGGAGGGCGGGAGCCCTGCTGCTATCCACTCCGGCCGAGGAGACCGAGCCCTCCGTGCTCGGCACCGTCCAAGGTCGACGACGGCCACCGGCCCTGCGTTCTCTCTTTTTCTCTCTGTCCTCTCGCCCCTCTGTTTCTCCCTCCACACCAGCCGCTCACCCACACACCTCTTCGTGCCCAGGTTCGCCGCCAGGAGCTCGCCAGACGTGCTTCGGACCGAGGCCGACGCGGAGCTCAGCGCCATCGACCACGATGTCCCCGAGCCGTACCACTCCGCCAGCCGGCCCCGTCAAGCCTCCTCCACCGTCCGCACCCTCTCCACCGTCCCCGGGAACCCTAGGTGAGCCTCCCCGAGCTCGCCGCCGCCGTTTCTAGGTCACCGGCGACGCAATCGTCACGGGCCGTTGGATCTTAATCCAACGGCAGCGTACCGGTTCGGTTATTCTTTTAAAACTGACGAGCGGGACCCACCAGTCAGAGTTTTAAACATTTCCGGCGCGGGAAAAATCCCGTGGGCCGGCCCGTTAAGCCCAAAAACCACCCGGGCCCTTTACCTTTTTCGAAATAGATTCAAATTATTCAAACCTGCACTCAACTTAGAAATTAAGAATCCGGAGATTGGTATGTCCAAATATTGTGAAATTTTATATGCTGGTAGTTGGTTAAAATGTCTATCCAATGGTACTGGTCCCACCTTAATTAGATTATTATTGACCAAATGGTAAAATAATTAGTACAGATGGTTTTTAACCTAAACTTGTTTGTTTCTGATGATTCAAATGCCCAAATAATGTGAATCCAATTTTGTTAGCTTAGTCCAGAGAAAATCTAGCTACCATAAAATTCTCAGATTAAATAGAGGAGCATAAATTAAATGGCAACCAGATTTGTAGTTGGACTCATTTCTGAGCTGTTTAAATTATAACATGATTTTGGAATGCCCAAATGACATGAGGCCAATTTTGATAGCTTTGTATCAAGAATAGCTAGTTACCCTCAAAATTCCATAATTTTATGTTAAGCAGAATATGATTGAGCTCTAAAACTTGACTTAAGCACTTTCTGTACTAAACCATTTGTTTTTGCCAATTGGTAACTTAAAATTGACCAAATCCAATTTTCCTAGCTCTCATTTAATAAGTACTAGCTGCCCCTAAAAGGGCACATTTTCTGAACAACAGAAATTAAATCGTGGCATAACTAGTGTTATAGCAAATTTTTGCCCATTAAATCTTTATAACAAATTAATTGGAGTTAAAATCTGCCAAACCCCAAATGTGATGATGTCAAAATTATATCAGTAGCTTCATGTGAGAATTTAGTTGTTTTGTTTGTGATGATTGTTGAGTAGAGGTGTGATTGTGTGTTTTGCTTGTTATTTAACGTTTAGACGAGAGCGTTGCCGAGGATTTCGAGGAAGGAGGTTTCTTTGATCAAGAGTAGCAAGACCAGGGACAATTTGCTGACCAAGGCAAACCCTCCATTTGATCATACCCTTTGTCCTACTATTTTGATTAAGCATGTTTTACATATGTTAAGATGCATGAAATGTTTTCAAGTGGTGTGTGCCACTAAAACCCTTTTTAAAAGTGTTACCTAAGTTATATGCCATGATTAGGCCCCCTTATATAGTAGTGTTTAATGAAAAATTCTAGGTTGGGAAAAACCAATGTTTTATTCAAAAATCCTCTTTATGAAAATCTTTGGGTGAACTTGTGTTTTACCCAAGATGTTGCTAAATGATTAGCTTTGGAACTGGAGTAAAGATGGAGTATGAAGGTTTTGAGAAAAATGCACATTGTGTCTTAGTACTTACGTCGACCAGCCGAAACCTGTGCGACCACATTACCCCACATATGGGCACGGGGCTTAACTCGTAGTTTGTCCATGTTAGTATGAGGTGCCTCAAACTCCTCCTAAGGGTCCAAGGACCCTCGAACCGATTAATAAAAGTGTATGCGTATCATACCGGGTGACTACGGTGGGTTTCCCGTCGTGGCAGTGTGGAGTCCGAGTTTGATGAAAGGACGTGTTGATAAAAAGGATATGTTGGATCCACACGGTGTGCCGGGGATGATAAACCCATTGAGAGGAACTTTGTACTAGCATGGACATAGCGAAAGGTTATGATCGGTTACTCAACTTCGCATACAACTTGTATGGCGGGACGTGGCTGACACGGTGAGTTTACCGGATGGTGTGGCTAAAGTGTGCAACCTCTGCAGAGTGTAAAACTATTCGAATAGCCGAGTCCTCGGATATGGACAGTTGGAAGGCCCTACTTAGACCTATGTGCAAGTTTTGTGTTTTTAAAACGGAGATGTTGTTAACATCATACCAAGGGATCGGTATGAAGGGAATGGAAGGGAAGGGTTTCACAACGGGTAGTGATCCCACTGGAGGAGTTTTTGAAGAAAAACTATTTCTTTTGGAAAGGAACTTCTTCTTTCTTTTTCAAACATCTCATCTTTTTCAACAAAGATATGGAGATATCTTTTCTTTAAAAGGAAATGTTTTCACAAATCAAAGACTACCCTTAGAGCCTCCCACCATATTATTATGCATTAATCCTTCCAATAATTAAATACCGGATGGTTTGCGAGTACATTCCAATGTACTCATATTGGTTTCGTCCCTGGCTATTGTCTTGGCCAGACTACGAGAAGAAGTACAAGGAAGAAGATTGCGATGACGGCTATGCGGACTAGGACGTTCTCCCAGTCAGTTGCCTGTAGGGTTATGGCAAGAGACTCGGGCTCCACGCTATTTGCTGATTCCGTTGCAAGTACATGTTGAAGTTTATAACTTCACTCAAGTAAGTATACTTATTCGGTGTATATGGATGTTCTTTTGATACCAGTTTGATTGTGCTCAGCGACACACTGATCATGGGATCGCTGATGTTGTAGGCACAAGGGCACTTCGGACAGCTAGTCCGGGGTTCCGACAACTACTTAACTAGGATCAGTGCACTTTAACTACATCACATCAGGGGAAAGCACACACCCTAATCAAAGTTAACAGGGGAAGGTAAACACCCTGATCAAAACAAGTTTCGGGCATTCTCAGGGGCATCCCATGCCCCTGATCAAAATGCAGCTACTAAACATTGATGAGCACGCTGGTACTAGCCGTGGTCAGGACAAGCGTACCCAAGCGTACCCCCTGGCAGTCGAGTCCATGCTCTTGTAGATGTCGATATTGAAGCCTGTTGTCGTGAGCTTGAAGACTACGACGTCGTCCTGCTTCAGATCGTAGCGGTTGACGACCTCTGGCCAGTGCCTCCCCAGCACTATCTCGTCGGTGTTCTTGTAGTAGCTTACCTGAACATGCTCGTCGCAGAACTTGCAGGCACCGGTCGGAATGCACCGGGGAAGGGGGATTGCCAGCCACGCCTTCAACGCAGCATGGAAGGACCTTGGGATGACGAGCATCTTCAGGTCACCCCGATCCAGCTGCGCGTAGAAGCGGCGCGGCAGGACAGGTCTTGGCATGTGGCTGATCCTCGGCCTCTTCCCCTTCGTCATCCTCAGGAGCTCCATGGCCTCCTCCTCTCTCCCATGTAGCAGTGGCTTCTGAAGCCTACTGTTGAACGGGATGATCCCGGGCTTAGGCACAAGTGGCTCAAACCCAGGAGGCACGTCGGGAATGTCTTGCTCCGCCTTGGGTACCTTGTCATGAAGGACGACGTTTATTAGCAACGGGCGATGAAGCATGATAAGAATGAACATGCATAGCATGGACAAAGAACCCCAAATCATCGCACGGAGGCACTGCATATGTACGCCAAATGTAGCAGTGCATGGACAAAGAATGAACAAGCAAGAAAAGAAAACCCCCAGATCGAGGATATGTGCATTTGGGGAAAAATACCCCAAATCACGCATTGCATGCGAATCTAAACTACAGATCGGACGAAGTACTACATTCGTACATGTGAATCTACCATCTACTATGCTAATCCAAGAGTAGAGCATGCTAATTATTCAAGACATGGCAGAAAAAACCCTAACCAAATTTGGGATAATGTTCTTACCGGACGAGCTCGTGAAGGCGCCGAAGGAGGTGGTGGCGGCGGTGGAGGTCCTGGAAGCACTGAACGAGGAGGAGGCGGCGCCGGGTTTGAATACGAAGGCCGCCAGCTGGACGAACTGGGGATCGAAATCCCCACAAAGGGCGCAACCGTCGGACCCATCAGGCCAATCGGCACCTCCGCCCGCATCGTCGGGGCCGAAGGACCGGGCATTGATGGCCCGGCCCTCGGAGCAGCCGCCTTCGCAGACACCGACGATGGTCCCGCCAGCAGATGGGCAAAGGGGAGGTGAAGATGCGGCTAAGCTCCGACATTGAGATGTCCCTGGCAGGAATGCTGGACATCTAGCGGGAGTGCAGGCCGTTGCCGGGGGGCGGGGGCGTGGGCGGCGCTGGACGAGGACCCGCCATGCCCTTCGACGGTGCGGCGGTGAAGAGCGTTGGAACTAATGGGGTTGGGCGGTGAAGGGAGTTATGTCAAAACGTCCCGTCTCCCGCGCTTCCCAACGCATGCGAGGCAGCGATACGCGTGGCTAGCCTGCCCCTGGAAAAACGCCAGGCCCAGCATGCTTTAAGATTCGTGCGCATGCAGGAACGCGGGCTGGGCCAGGCCACCAAACACCCGATTTTGCATACGCTGGGCCTGGTTGAGGATCCGGTGGGCTACCAAACACGCCCTCATAGACACTGCTCAAAATTTCTCTGTTTTACGGGTACAACTATAAAAAGGGTTCCCTTTGCAAAGGGAACTTTATTAGCTCCTAAGCGTGCCATGTGGCGGAAGCACACTTGTCCCGCATGTAGAAAGCAAAATCGAATTTGAACACGAAGTGAAGGAAGCAAAAACGAATTTCCCCACCCCAGCTCCCCTGTACATCCGCGCGCACACGGGTGTACATCCGCGCGGACATCGTTGTACATCCGCGCGCACATCGTTGTACATTCACGCACACATCGGATGTAGCCATTCGGATGTACAGATTAGTGCAAATAGGGTGTACAAGTACAGAGAAAACGGAGTACAAAGTACGTTGACAGCGGATGTACAAGTAAGTTCAAACCCGAAGTACAGCTATGTTCAAACCGAATGTACAGCTATTCACCTTTTGGATGTACAAAAAAAAAGTTCGTCAAAACCTATCGACATGGGATCTAGTTTTGAAGATCTCGACGCGAGGAATTCAAAAGTGAAAACGGTTCGTAATTTGGATAACCGGTTCTCAGATATTTCGTTTTTAAACTTCGGTTCAAAAAAATAAAAGGAAAAACTACCCTCCCACCGAGTACATGTACATAGAAAACGGAGTGCAAAACACGTTGACAGCGGATGTACAAGTAAGTTCAAACGCGAAGTACAGCTATGTTCAAACCGGATGTACAGCTATTCAGCTTTTGGATGTACAAAAAAAAAGTTCGTCAAAACCTATCGACATGGGATCTAGTTTTGAAGATCTCGACGCGAGGAGTTCAAAAATGAAAACGGTTCGTAATTTGAATAAGCGGTTCTCAAGATATTTCGTTTTTAAACTTCGGTTCAAGAAAATAAAAGAGAAACTCCCTCCCACCCGTACCCTTCCTTTTCTCTCTCTTCCTCCCCACTTTAACTCCTGTTGCGACACGTGGCGAATATTCAAACAAAAGAACAAAGAAGAAGGCGCCACTTGGCGTGAGGACAGCGGAGGAAAAGTTCCCTTCGCGAAGGGTTCCCTTTTTTTAGTGATTACCCTGTTTTACCGAACAACGCAAACTGCAGACCAGGAAATGGAACTGATGTAAAGTTTTCACTACTTCTTTTCACTGCACAACACATATCCAAGCTAAATCTACAAACATGTCGCCGGAAACTGCTATGATCCACTTAACAACGCAAACTGGGGACGAGGACACACAAATGCTGCACAAAATTAAATTCGTCTTCGCTGAACATTGCACACTGAAGCATAAATGACTTCTTGGCAGCTTGCATTCCCTATAGGTTCAGACGCTTTCCCGTATAGTAATCAAGTACTGATATACACGTCAAACAAATACTGTACCAAGCCAAAAGGTACAGAAATTAGTTCCATGATCCCAGCAACATCTTTTGCATAGAAGGTCCAGTTACATTAGGGCACAGGTTCCCACACAAACAACAGATTTTGGAAGAATTTCAACAGGCACACCAAGAATGCCTATAAATGTAGCACTGGAAAGATTCCGCCTACCAAGTCATTCAGTAAAAGAACAGATTATCAACAACGTTGAGGGTTGCAGAATTTATTTGAGACACTTAGAGCTGTACACTGCTAGAGACGAAACCGCCTAGATAAATAGTAGAGAGTTATATAGAACTTTTGCCAGTTGACCTGACACCCCATTGTTAGTCTGCATTCAGTTCTCTCTGAAGGCCAAAATCTCAACAAAGGAGTTCATGAAACCATAAGCAGCATCATATCAAAAAATTCCTTATCTGTTATCTCCATTCCTATGGGAACAAAGAAGATGAAAAAAAATCAGTACAGAATCACAAGGATATCCAGTGATGAATTTGGCTTGCTCATAACAATTGATCACATATTGATATGTGTGTAATCGCCTGTATCAACCAACTGTTCTTCTAATATCTCAGCTCATAATCCCGATTAAAGTATATCTATCCAGATAGCGATGATTTACCTCAACACAATATTGCAAGAGGTTAGAGCAGAAATTTGTATTCATTCGGCTGAATCCACAAGGCCTCAGCTGAATGAAACAGTATGTTGAACCATGCGGAAGATCAGCTGACTGCAGGAACAGTTAAGCTCTGGGGTTCACCTGCCTTAATCGAGCCTGACCCTCTGTTCTTCCTCGCATTATGTTCCTCCATCAATCTCCTGACTTTCAGCACACCATCCCACCGCTCACCCATGGCATACAGGTCGGACATGAGCATATATACTCCAAAACTTTCATCAGATATCTCCATTGCCAGGACTTTCTCTATTCCCTCCTCTGCCATGTCAAAATTCTTAAACCTCTTGCATGCAGCTAGCAATGAGCTCCAGATGATGACATTTGGCTCCACTCTCATGGTCTTGATAACATCATAAGCACCCTTCAGCTGCCCTGCCTTTCCAAAGATATCAACCATGCACCCATAGTGCTTTATATTTGGCTCAATGTCATATTTCTCAACCATAAGTTTGAAGAACTCCCTCCCTTGCTCCACCAGCCCAGCATGCCCACATGCACTGAGCACGGCTGTGAATGTGATCTCGTTTGGCCGGACTCCTCGCCGACACATCTCCTCAAACAGACGGATAGCCTCGTGATCGTGCAGATGCATAGCCATTCCAGAAATCATGGCAGTCCAGTGCCATACATTCCCGGAGGGCACCCGTGCAAAGACACGCGAAGCATAATCGAGGCGGTTAGCCTTGCGTAGGAATCAATGAGCGACGTCCTGAGGTACCTACCTTCTGGGATGCGGCGCCGCAAGACATACCCATGAATGGACCTGCAGAACGGTGGCAGCAAGCCAGCGGACGCACAGCCCGTGAGGACAGTGACGAGCATTACAGAGTCTGCGGCGAGCTCGGTGGTGAACGTCATCGCACGGAACAAGGCAAGGCCGTCAGCTAGGCGGCCGTGGTTGATATAATAGGCCAGCATAGTCGACCAGGAGACGACGTCCTTGTCAGGGATGCCGTCAAAGAATAGACGGGCGGAAGCGTGGTCGGAGGACCGGCAGATGGACGATAGCATGACGTTGACGACGAAACTGTTGCAGGTGGTGGGGGGCATTTGATCGAACAGTTGGTGGGCGGCGGCAGGGGAGGGGAACGAGTATGAACGGATGAGGGAGGAGGCGACGTGGGGGTACGCGAGGAGGTTGGACTTGAGGAGGTGCGCGTGGAAATGGGAGAGGAGAGGGAGCGAGGCGGTGATGGAGATGGGCTTGAGGGCGATCACGGCGGCGCGCCCGATGATGTCGGAAGGATCTGAGGAGGGGAGGATGCGGATGCGGAGGTGGGAGTAGAGGCGGAGGGCCGAGGAGGCGCAGGTGGCGCCGCGGAGGGCAGTGAGGACTTCGTCGGTGGTGAGGGAGGTGAGGAGTTCGCCGGCGGCGAGGCGTGGAGGAAGGGACATGGGGAGTAGGGGGGGATGCGGCGTACGCCGCGATGTGAGCGCCGCCACGCAGGCACGGCTTGACCCGGACCGTGAAACTTCCTGCTTCGTTCGGCGAAGCGTTGGCGCTCGGTCAGACCAGGATGGGCTGCTTCGATCGGGTAACGCAGTCAACAGGCTGCATCCTGCAGAAAGCCTGCTAAGTTCTTTGATGGGCTCCCATAAAAGGGCCATCCAGGCCGCCTTCGTGCAAGCAGAGCAACTCATGATGCAGCCCACCGGCCCAACCTGACTGAACGGTTCCTCAGAAGTCAGAACAAGAGTAGTAACTGCTTGACCGGAAAATGGGGATCTTTTATAGAAAACGGAAAATCAGGAAAGAAACGCTCCGACATTTCAGAAGTAGAGAAGAACGCTGGGATAAAAACTCGTCAAAATCATCTCCGTTCTCTCATCTTTCTCTTTTTCTTTCACATTGCGTCCTTGGCTTTCCTTCTCACACCATGATATATTTTTCTTGTCTTCACAAAATCATTTATATAAGATCCCCTTTCGTCGTCTCGAAACACCTAACCCACTAATATTGTGTGATGTTGCCTCCTTAATCCACCTGTCGCTTCTCATTTTTGTTCACCTCACATCCTAGTGCAAAGATCCCCTTACCAGATCTAGATCTGGTGACTTCAGGTTTTTGTGTCGCCTGGGAGGAAGCGCACAGACTGCGACCCAGATGCAAAGGTAAGATGTTACTATCATCTTTAGTTGATTTCCCATGAAATTCTTTATCGGGGCGTTATTATTGCCTCTTCGCCAAAACCAACACACACATTCTCCTCCTTCTGTATATCTTCGATGGCACTCTCCCTCGTTCATCCTACTCCTGTACCGAGTTGCTATGTTTGTTTTAGTTAAGTGGCGACATCCTTTTCCTACCATTTGCGCCGACACTTTCAAGTTTAGCCCATCATTTCCTAGTTCACTCCCCCCCCCCCCCCCCCCATACCAACCCCCACTAGTTATTTTCAGACTTGCCTTTCTAATATATTTCCACCTATTTTCCAGTATTATCAACCACAAATCCTAAACCAGCCCTCTCTCAAATCTAGATCTAAGTCTGTTGACTCCGGTCAGAGTAAGAGAACGAATTGCGACCCGTATTGAAAGGTAGGTACTATTACAATATTTTGGTAGATTTAGTACTTATGATGCTTATCGTTTTGAGGATTTTGAGATTTGAGCTGCATATATTATCGAGGTTACATCATAGGAATTGTAAGGGAAATGGTAGGATTGAACCACATAGTTCGTGATTACATTGATATTTAATTTATTATTTTAGCCAAACATCGTTTTGTCTTCATAATATTATGTGTGTATCATGTCCACTGAACTTCAGTAGTGAGAACTTGGTGTTGTCCTTTCACCAAAACCAACACCCCAGATGCCTCTCATACAACGGTCTCTTTCACCTTCATAACGCTCCGCCCCCTTCGTTCTCCTTATGTACTTTTTTGTTCTCTTTGTTCTGATCCATTCACCAAACTTATTCTACCACTGCCTCCACACTATTGAGTTAAATCCCATTATTCCCCACTCCACAAACCTAGATACGTTAGGGAGGCAACATCATGGTGGCGTGCAATCAGCGACATCAGATGACCTCAATGGTGATTGAATATTAGACGAGATTGTGACTTGGTGTTGGGGGGGGGGGGGGGGGGGAATAGGCGGCAACAAAATATGACGGCAAAACATCATGGTCACCTAAATCTCGCAACGCGGTCTCGAGGAGGGCCGACAACCAAGTCCTCCGCCACCACCTACCACTTGGCGCCTACGACACCGCGTCGGAGAAGGCGTCAATGAGGATAGAGCGATGCGCCGACGAAAAAGAAACTTATGGGTGGAGGTGCGGATAGGGACAAACCCAGGACACAATTTTAAAGGGGGCAAGCATGTGCTAAGTGGGGGAAATTGCTTTGCTTAGGGGGGAAATTACTCTTTATCTTGGCATATTATATTATATAAAGACACTTAAAATTAGTGGAGGCAGCCGTCCCCTTTGTGTTTGTCGAAGACAGAGACGATGTGGTGGCGGCGGATCTTCGAGGGAAGGCTGATGGAGGCGCCGAACCGGTGAAGATCGAATTTTGAGGAAGGCGAAAAGGGGTTACGGGCAGCCATGGCTGCGGGGACGGACGAGATCTAGAGCACAGCGGCGACGGCGTCCTTTTCCACCCCTCTATTCCGACAAGAAACGATACCGGTGGACTGACGGGATTTTGGCCGTGCCCATGGTTCCCCTTATGCTAGCAGCTCCCCGCATATGCCACGATTTGTAGCACTTTGCCGGACGCCGTCGCATGCGGTACGAGCACGACGTCGATTTCACGAGGTGGCTTGAGTACTCTGATGCAGGAACTGCACTAGTTACGGAAGCACAGAGTAGATCTTAATCAGCATACACAATTAACTTGTATTACGATTGAAAGTCCAGTCACGTCCGATGTGGAGTTTAGGTGCAACCTAACCTTTCCGTCCTGGATTTCAAGTCTTGTCGATCACGTCCGACCTGGAGTTTGGTAGAGAATCGATAGCAGTCCTTCTCGTATGAGGTTTCTGCTTGGAGGGTGGAGGCTATCGTAGGTTTCCTAACTAGAGAGAGTAGAGATGAGAGGTACGGAGAAGAAAGCCTTATCGATCCTACAAGAGCTCTACTAGTCAAGATTAACATGTTATATCATGATGAGTTGGAGTTGGACTCTACCTGGCCCAGTATATTTGGATATGATTTCCTTCCTTCACAATGGACTCTGTTTGGCCCAAAGCCTAAAGGTTCAGGGATAGGGTCTCCCTGGCATATAAATATGTGATTAAGGCTTGATTACTTCAGGATTGCAGATCTACAAGTGCTAGGGTGTATCATCTTGATATTAATATATTCTCCTTATCGAAAATAAGTGCTAGGGTTTTGGCACTGTTATCAAAGGCAGACGGCAAAAGCTTCTGAAGTCGAAGGAAATTCACCGAGACCCTTGAAGTCGCTTGATCTGATTCAAGAGGACCAGCCGAAGGTGGCCAGGCAACAAGAGAAAAGCAATTCGACTTGTGTATCCAGGGGCACACGTAAGTATCATCAGCTTGTAGTACGTTAATATTTGTGTATTTTCTCTTTCCCCATGTGTTTTCTTACATTAATCTGCCCAATCCAAAGGCTTTTTTTTTCTTGAATTGTTTTCATGTTTTGTATTGTGTGTACATCACCTCGTTCTTACAAAAAAAACACCTTATTTTGGATCTAGTATCATTAGCCTATTAGGCCTTCGTGTTTCAAAAGATTTTTGGAGGATGGTAACCTCTCCTAAAACTTTCGTTTTTTACAAAAAACCAACTGATCTACTAATAATCATCAACAACAGTATAAAGATGGCCAGGAGTAATACAAATTACTTATAGGTCATTAGACTACCTAGCTGTGACAACAAGCGCTGGAGCGATCCGAAGGTGCGCGACCATTCTCGACCCTCTCTCGTCGGAGCTGGACAAATTTTATCGTAGTATAACTTGTTGTAATAAACATACGAAAAGTCGTCGTGTTAAGACTCTAATGGACGAGCGCATCAAAGAAGACGAACACACAACTCCATGGTGGGCCACCGTCGGCACTAGGCGTCCCAGGGGAGGGGAGCAGGGAGTGTGAATCTGAGTACAGTGGACGGTGCATATTTCAAAACTATAAATTTATTTAAAAAAATATTGTGTAGCGATATACAAATATTTCTACAATGATAAATTACACACTTGTAGGATTAAGGATGGCAATGGGTAGGGTATGGGCATGGTAGAGCAATACCATACCCATACCCATATAGTCTATGTGTGTAAAATTTTACCCATACCCTTACCCGTGGGGATGAAAGTATACCCATACCCATACCCGGCGGGTACCCGTACCCATTGGGTACTCGTTGGGTAGATCAAATAGTATACAATTTGTTCAAGTTTTACATTCGTTGGTTGCACATTTGACAAAAAAATCAATCATCTCAACTCACTAACATGTAGATGAATACATGACAATTATCTAACTTTAGAAATCACAATCTCATGGTCATATCTAGTAAGTCAACCGAGTAGGATTCATATGTCAGTATAAACGGGTAGGGTATGGGTATACCCATGGGTACCCATGCCCTACCCACAACTTGGCGGGTAGGGTATGGATACTAACCATGGGTATAAAAATATGCCCATACCCTCCCCATACGGGTACGGTACCCGCGGGTACCCGTACCCATGGGTAAAATTGCCATCCTTATGTAGGATACATCATTGACTATATCTAGAGATTTTTTTTAAATATCTATAACTAGTAATTATGATTGTTGAATTTTAAAAATAAATGGTTCTATAGAGCATGACCCATTTAATTTCATCTTTAACTACACTTTTCAGGAAAATAATTAGTTAGTCCCATTTAGTTTCGCCTTTAGTTGAATTTTTGTTGCATGATGTGGAATTAGTTAGGAAATAAATTTGTTAGTCCTACTAGTGCCATATATATTTTTTTTGGGTTTGTGTGATGGTTTTATAGATCTTGTTGTTTTTGGGTTAGGAAATCTGTGTGATATCAGATGCAGATCGGACGATCTAGATGCGTCTAATAATGATCGTTGAGTGAATTACATCACCAACTCAAATTTAATAGTAAAAATAAAATTTCTTATGTTTTGGAACAACACACATTTTATAGAATAAGCATCCTATGGCATCCTTGTGAAAGAAGATGGTATATATATGTAAAACATGGTTGTATTATTTTGCAGAGGAAATGCTTGTGTGCTCTAGAGGGCCATATGTGGCATATGGACAGTTAGATTGAGAGATGAGAATAATATTAGAAAAAATATAATTAATTGTTTATAAAAATAATATAAGAATATTTGTTAGGATTGGACCAAATTTCCCTAGAAAAAAGGAAGTTGTCAAGATAAGGATGAAATTTGTTAGGGTATTCGCAGCGCAGGCGCTTAACTAGCGACACTAGGATAGAACATCCAGCTATTTTGACGGTTGGCACGGAAATCTCAGCCGTTTCCTCGACGTTGCTGCATAACTAAGCGGTCGGCGCTTTGAAAACACGCACAAATTTCAGTCTATAGGGCTAAACGTTTAGAAGAAGATTGGGATTTGACATTTTAAGCGGTTGTAGAAGCGCTTTGCAATGCACATGCCCTTACAATTAGCATGTTTGTTGGTCCTATGATCCTATCGATTTGTTAGAGATCTTGAAGGAGTTTTCCTAGTGTTTTTTTTTTTCCTTTTTTTTCTTGTAGAAAAAGTCAAAGGATAACTACCAACACCAAATCTAAACTAATCCCAAGGAATAGGGATATACTACAACCCAAAGTAATAGGCATAGGTCGGTTCCTTCTATGATTCAAAAAGGAAGTCAAATACAAATCGGATTCCCCCACCACCTCTATTTAAGGACACCCTAGGGGGAAGAGACACTTTTGTTTGACTACCTGGTTCTTGAAAGGTATTGAAATTAGGGTTAGAACTTTGCTTGCTTAAATCCTTTCAGATTCTAGCATTAACTATCAATTTGTCTAGTTTTTTTTGTGTACCACATCTCTCTTCTTTGTTCTTTTTTGCTGTTTTCTAGAGGCCACCATCATGGCCCATCTCCGATCTCTTGGTATTCGCGGTTAATGAGGGGCGTGCTCCCGCGCGAAACTGCACGATCTCGCCGCTAACCGATCCGTCGTGTCACTCATGTGTACAGGAACCGCCACGGCAGCCAGAGACGACGGACACCGCCACGCCATGGACACGCGGCGAGACATCAAGCCCATCTTTCCCTCGCTCGCCCCCTTCGGTTTCAGCACCTGCCAGGCGGCGCCGACGCCGCTGGGGCGCGGCGCGCGGGTCGCCGCCCCGCAGCAGCAGGCCGACTGCGTGCTGAACCGGGCCGCGTCCGAGGTGCCGGAAGACGGATGGAGTTGCGGCGAGGCCGAGGGCGCCGCGAGCTGTCGTTCGGCTCCCGTCTCGGCCGCGCGGATTAGCAGGAAGTTCTGGAGCGCCGGCGATTACGAAGCCGCCGGCAGCGGGAAGCCCGCGCAACCGCCTCGAAGTATACCCGCGATACTAGAATTGCCTTACATGAGAATCTTTGCCTGCGAATTTTCTGCGGGTTATCTGCATGATTCTTGCTTACCTTGGCTCTTTCCTTCTTGATTTTGCTCTTTGGCAGATGTGGGGAATCGCATGTGCGTGCACCCCAAATTCCTCCACTCGAATGCGACCTCGCATAAATGGCCCTTCGGAGGTAAGATTTTACCGTAATTTTGTCAGCCTCAAGAAGAAAATTTTGATCAAGCGTTCGCGTCTTTACACGTTTCTTTTTTGCCTAATTGCAGCCTTAGCAGAGTTGCTGGATAATGCTGTGGACGAGGTACTAACCCACCAGCTTTCAGTTGCACTTCTGGGTTGCATTGCAGCGCATTTTGGGCTTTAGGATCGCTTATCTGACTGAAACTAACATTTTGATCGGTGACACAGATAAAAACTGGTGCTACTAGAATCGTGGTGGACAAAATCGTTGACAAGCGGAATGGGTCGCCAGCTCTACTTGTTCAAGGTTCAGATTGCTATAACCCTTGTTACTGTTTCTTTTTTTCAGAAAGACAAATGACATACAGTACATTCTTATAAAACTTCCTACTAAACTGTATTTGCTACTTGTCATAAAGATGACGGCGGTGGCATGGATCCTGACTCCATGAGGTGTTGCATGAGCTTTGGGTTTTCTGACAAGCAATCGGGTTCTTCAATTGGACAATGTATGTGTGTCTTACCAACTTTGTTCCACACATTCTTATCATGTCCCCAAAACTACATTCTTTCTAATCTATTGGCATTTGGCTATTTGGCAGATGGAAACGGTTTCAAGACAAGCACAATGCGGCTAGGGGCAGACGCCATCGTCTTCAGTCGTTGCATGAAGAGCAGGTCTAGACCCACTTCTCCATTTGCTTCGGTGTAAAAACTTGTTATCTTCCTGCCTTACTTTATGTATAATTAATAACAAAACTACTTCTGGTTTCCAGCGAACCGACACAATCCATTGGTCTTCTCTCTTATACTTTCTTGGCGGAAACGGGTCAAAAGGATGTTGTAGTTCCCATGGTATGCTATGAGAACCAATTGCTTTGTCACGACAATGATAAAAAGTATGATACACTTCGATGATATTGATGACATTTTTTGGGTTTCTTTAGGTGGACTACAAGTACAATTTATTGACAGGGGAAGCTAGACCAAATGAGCGACATGGCGCACATCAATTCCGCTCAAATCTTTCAGTGTTGTTAAAGTGGTCCCCTTTTGCAACAGAAGAAGAGCTTATGCATAATGTAAATTAGATGCACTTCCTATTGGTCTATAGTTTTACCATTTTTTTGTTGTTGCAAAAGTTAGACCTTTCAAGGGTATTAGAATCATCTGCTTGTCTTTGAGATAAATATCACCATTGGATGTAGAAATTGGTTGCTAAGGCGGGGAACCATCAAGCTCAAGCAAAAAAAAGAAGTAGCTAGTACTGTTTCATTTAGTAGTTACTAGTAGGGTGCAGCTAATTCAGTCTACTAATGATTGTTTTATAATTGTATGATTGAGGAACAGTTCAGTGACATTGGTCCACATGGCACAAAGATTATAGTGTTCAATTTGTGGTCTAATGACAATGGTGTTCTGGAGCTCGATTTGACTCCAAGGAGGAAGTAAGCATCAGATGCTTATATTATTTCTTTATAATTACTTTCTGCAGTTGTTCGTGTTGTTTGAAGTAGCAGTCATAATAATGAATTTTTATTTCCCTTTAACCAGGATATTATGATTAGTGGTGCGCCAAATCCAGAAGAAACAAGTAATGCTGTCAAGAGAACGAATGAAAACCATCTGGCAAATCAACTGCGCTATTCTCTTAGGGTGAGTATCACATGGCTAACTGTTTATCTTCTATACTCATAAAGGTTGCTGAATTAGCGTTTTGCAGGTGTACGCTTCGGTCTTATATTTGCAGCTGCCCGAGTACTTCAAGATCATGCTTCGGGGACAAGAAGTTAAGCGCCACAGCATTGCATCTGACCTCTTATATCGCCAATGCATTAGTTATACACCCCAAGAACTCTCACGGACAAAGGAGGTTTGTGTTTAACACAACATTATTTTGCCAAGTTTCACCCACATTGCTTGTCCACTTGCTGTGATCATGTCAACATGGAACTGCTAAACTTATTCAATACTCCTTTTTGCACGCACATGCTTACATTGTTGCCTTCTGCATCCACTTTGTTCAATTCAGGGTGAGGTGCTTACAAGTATCGGATTCATAAATGGTGCCCCAATAGTCAGTGTGCATGGATTTAATATCTACCATAGGAATCGCCTTATATTGGTGAGTCTCTCATTCTCTCCGTGTTTACTTTCATTGAGGATGGTCAATACTCAATAGGCATAAATATCAGAACAAGCTCAACCAAATCACATCCTTCTTATCGTTATGTTATCTGACCTTTTTCTGTAAAATAACCACCTTTCAGCCTTTTCATCGAGTTTTGAGTTCCGCGAGTAGTAAAGGTAGAGGCATCGCCGGGGTGCTAGAGGCGAACTTTATCAGACCTACTCATGACAAACAGGACTTTGAGAAGTCGCAGCTCTATCAGAAGCTGATCACCCGCCTGAAAGATATGACGACTGAATACTGGTAGATCCTGTTTTCCCTTTCTATTCCATACAAGTCCACTATCTAGTATACAGGGTTTACTTCTGTTCTGTAGTCAGTATGTAATGTTCCACTTGCTTTTCAGGGATTTACACAGTCACCTGGTTGGATACAAGAAAATGCCACGTGCATCATCTTCCCCCACCACTCTTGCAAGGCTTCCAGAACAACACACCGTCGCTGAACCATCCTGGAGCAATGTGGCTTCTTCTGTTCTCTCGGTGGTGCCCGGGAGACCCGGCACCAGCAATAACCCCACAAGTGCCATTCCGATCGCTTTTGCTCCTCCTCATCTCTCGGTACCTGCTGGAACCGGAGCGCCCACAGCCCACTGCATGCCAGGTACACACATCATACAAGCCGGCCAGACAAGTTCGCATCCTATGGAACCTGGCACTGATTTAGCAGAGACGAGAAAAAGGAAAAATGAGGCAGCTATTCAGATGGATTCATGCAAGAGGCCGGCTGTACACAATTTGGAGGGCAATAATCAGGTTAGTCTATGCTGCATTGTTACTGCCTTAGTGCACCCTCTGCCTCTGGATGATCCATCTTGGCAGAGATCTTCTCCACCTGCAACTACGATAACACTTCGTTAACTTAGCATGTGGGTGTCTCATAATCTGCACTTTGTATTGAAAGTTGCTGCGTTTCAATGACAGGTAACTCAATATATGACGGAACGAGATCTGAATGAATTTTCCTTCTTGAAGCTGGAGAATACACAGCTCCGCGAAGAGTAAGTCCGAAAACAACCTGCCTCCATTTTAGCGAACACTAGTATTTTGGCCTGTATTTTAAATAAATCTATTTATTTTTTTACTTGTAGGTGCTTGGAATTGGAGATGTCAGAGAAGGAGCTTTTACTCAAGGTAATTTTGGCCGCATGACTGATGATCATGAGCACACAAACACATTGCGTTTTGCTCACTTTACCTACGGAACTTCGAAACCTGACTAGCTTTCTTGTATTACCAGGAAGAAAGACTAAGGCTCGAAATTCAGCAGGCGGAGGCACAATACAAGAGTTTGCTGAACGAATACATTTCGGCTACTCCCGTGAGGACACAGAGACGATAAGACGGTCACTAGTCTTGACGTGGTGGTCTCGGCTTTCTTCCACAAACGAGGAGATAGATGCAACATGCCAGAGAATTGGATGTGCAATGGTGGCTTGAAAAGGGCGGATCGACTGAAATTCACCAGGAACGCTGCAAGATAGATAGGTCGGCCGGTGTTTCATCTCCCCTGTTGTCATGTGCCGGTGTATGCTGTGTACATATAATTATTTATTGATTCAATCAGAGTAAACTGTATGGTTAGTAGGGGATGACGTTTTGACTCACGGGTGCATTTGATCCTGGATGAACAGTAGAAGCGCTAAACATATTTAAAAAATTCAAAGAAGGTGAACTTTCGCCAACATGTATCTTTGTGTCTTTTATGTGCCTGCAAAGTTTCTTAAAGAATGTACCCAAAAGCTTGGAGATGAAATACACCTGACATCTTAGTGGAGAACACAAGCTTCCAGAATTATTTTAGAGCTCCGATTATTTTATACAACGAGTCCTTCATCTTACTATACCAAGCTTAATAATTTGTACGGCCTAAAAAACGTTTAATAATCTCTACCATCTTTAAAAGATATCATTTTGTTGGTATTTAGTTCCATCTTTTACCACAAGCAAATACACTCAACACAAAATAAACATTGCTCTAAAACTTGGGTATAAACTTGGGCTTGGCCTGTCAGTTGCTGGTTCATTAGAGGTTTAATAGACGCTAATGGCCGGAGACTAATCAGGATTAATCTTAATATGATCATTAGCCTATAGGAGGGTCGACTCTTGTGGGGTTTTGACCCCTGCTCGCCGGCTCCGCCATTGTATGGGCTGGTCTAATGACCAAGAAAAAACATTTCTTCTACTTTTGATCAGTTATTGCCATGGATCAAATTCTGGAAATGATTACTTGTTAGATAATACAGCACTCCATTAACCACATCTGCTTCTATACAATATTGTGTGACACAAGAGCGACACAATTGCGAGATTTTAGAGACATCGTCCTCCCCCAAATGTGATGTTCGTGTCGAGATCCAGTTAGACCCAGGCGTGCGAAGTGGTTTTTTTTTATTGAGCGGTTGGCAATGGTTCAATTTTCGCAAGGGACGACCGAATCTCGTTGGAAGCTAAATGAGAATGATAAGTTCTCAATGAATTATCTATACAGAGCACTCATTCATCTAGTTGTGCTGGTTCAGAAAAATCTGGAAAATAAGGATACCCTAACACTAAAAATTCCGTGTGGTATCTTTCACAAAGGTGTAATTTCTGACCAAGCATAACCTAGCAAAGCGGAACTGGCATGCGAAGATACAATTCAGATTTTGTCACCATGACTATTAAGCACTTGTTTTTGGATGTAAATTAGCACGTTCTGTATGATTCGTCATCCAAGTGGGTTCTAACTTATTATTGCCACATGGTGTAAACATATTTGTCAACTGGTTATGTGAAATTGATCATAAGTACAAATTTCTCATGCCGATGGAGCATCTGCGTTATTTGATCGCTTTGGTTACATAGAAATGCCTTGATTTTGAATGTTAAGAGTTCTATTCATTTACACGTGTATCCATGTGGCAAGTTTAATGATCGTCAATTCAGCATATCTATAACATAAGACCTATTTGTACGCGATTGGAGCAGGCGGTGAGAGATATTGTTATCATGCATTGACGTAGTCTTCGGATCGGCTCTTTGTCGCCGCCACAGGCTTGTCTACGAGTTTTTCGCAAACTTATACTGCGTTTTTTTTTCCTTTTTATTCGTATAGAAGTGTGCATTCTTAAATATGCAGAGAGTCTGAATAAAGATTTTCTGAATTGTATGTGTTGTAATATAACTCACTCACAGTTTAATACCCCGTACACGGTAGAATGAGCCCGAAGTTCCAGATCCGCTTTACGGCTGCGGCTGACCTCGTCGCCTGGCGCATACCGGGCACGCTGGAGCTGGACACGCGGGGCGCCACCGCCACGGACACCACACAGTGGATTCCCCACCCCGGACATCTCGCCACGGAGAGCTTCCCCGATCTGAGCCGCCCACCGACCGACCGTGCGTGCCTTCCTCACCTCAGCAGCGGCTCAACCCCGTACCGCCGCCCCCGGCGACTCCCCACACTCCCGAATCTCCGATGGAGCTGGCCACCCACGACCTGGCGGCGCTGGGCGCCGGCGACCTCATCCGCGTCTCCGCCACGATCCCGCGCGCCGCGCCGCGCACCTTCGCGCTCCTCACCGCCTGCCTCGTCTTCCCGCTCTCCTTCGCCGTGCTCGCCCACTCCCTCTTCACCCACCCCATCCTCCGCCGCCTCACCGCCTCCGACTACACCGCCGGCGCCGCCCAGTGGGTCGCCCTCTTCGCCTACCAGTTCCTCTACGCCATCTTCCTCTTCACCTTCTCCCTCCTCTCCACCGCCGCCGCCGTCTTCACCGTCGCCTCCCTCTACGCCGCCAAGCCGGCCTCCATCGCCTCCTCCCTCTCCGCGCTCCCCACCATCCTCCCACGCCTCCTCAGGACCTTCCTCTGGGTCTCCCTCCTCATGCTCGCCTACAACACCGTCTTCGTCATCACCCTCGTCCTCCTCATCATCGCCTTCAACCCCTCCCCGTCCCCCTCCGCCCCGCTCTCCCTCTCCTTCCTCCTCCTCCTCCTCCTCGTCGCCCTCGTCTTCCTCGCCATCCACGTCTACATCTCCGCGCTATGGCACCTCGCCAGCGTCATCTCCGTCCTCGAGCCCATCTGCGGCCTCGCCGCCATGTCCAAAAGCAGGCAGCTTCTTCAAGGCCGCACCCGCACCGCCCTCGTGCTCGTTGTCTCCTACTTCGCCGCATGCGGCGTCACCGCCGGCTTCTTCCATTCCGCCGTCGTCAAGGGCCGAGGCGAGGAGGGCAGCCTCGGCCTCAGCTTGCCTGGCAAGATACTCGTCGGCGCTGTTATGGTCTCTGTCCTCGTCATTGTCAATCTGTTGGGGCTGCTCGTGCAGAGCGTCTTCTACTACGCCTGCAAGGCCTTCCACAACCAGCAGATCGACAGGACCCAACTGTACGAGCACCTCGGCGGCTACCTTGGCGAGTATGTGCCTCTCAAGAGCAATATCCAGATGGAGAACCTGTGAGATTGGCCCATGGGGATGAGGGTAAGCCGCCCACTTGCTTCTCCGCGCCTTGCCAGTAGTTTTGCTGTTGGAACTTGCTCTAAAGAAGAGTATGCTGTTATTAGGATTTATTCAGTTCTCTCTGTTTCTAGTTTATTCTACTGGTCTGTTGTATCTAGAACTAATAATGCGCGGCATGGCTGATCTGCGGTATGAAACATAAAGAAAGCTATCTTTCTTTTGCAAAATCTTGTTCATCTTTTTACCTACTATTTCTGTATTTGTTGTTATGATTCTAGGCCCATGATTAGTGATTTAGTGGTAAGAGTGGAGGTCAGCATTGCATGATCGTTCTGCTCTTTACTAGTGTGAGAAGGAGTTCATGATTGATGCCACTCCTATTCTTGATCTTCCTAACATCTTAACGCCAGGGTTTAGCGACACTTAGAAAAAGCAATAGGGTAAAACTGATGATGAGTTGGTGTAAAAATTGATATGATTGTTGTGTGAGCTTGTTCTGCAAAATACTATGCACAGCTATGGATTGTCTGGCAATTCAGAAGCAATTTGCTTAACAAGGGTTGGATATGATCAGATTTTCGTTGGGGGATTAGGGAGGTAAATTCCGTTGTTATGTTTATGTTAAAATTATTGGTCACTATTAGGAAGTTGTAGAATTTAGACAGGGAATTATCTACTCCCTCTGTCCCAAAAAAGATGTCATAAGTTTGTCTAAATTTTGATGTACCTAGACATGATTTAGGCACACTTCTTTTTAGCTTCTAGGAGGGCTTCTCCGAGAAGCTCCCCTCTCCCAGCTTCTCCCAGAAGCCCAACTCACAAATTTGTTTAGACTTCTAAACTACTCTTTCCAAGACTAATTTAGAAGTCTAAACGAATTTCTGAGTCGGGCTTCTGAGGGAGGGGAGCTTCTCGGAGAAGCCCTCACAGAAGCCGAAAAGAAGTGTGCCTTAGTTTATAGATACATCCAAATTTGAACAAATCCGTGACATCCTTTTTGGGACAGAGGTAGTAATTATTATGCACAACACAGTCAGTTTGATTATTAGAGAAGAGGACACAAAGGAGTAAAATTGTAGGAAGAATGTACACTGAGACCACTACGAAAGCAATTGTTCCAGACTCTATACTTATCTTGTTGGATTAACTTTCGGAACGAGTGGTAAAAATCAATATATTTCTATTCTATCAGAATGTACCTGATTTCTCTTATTCTTTATCAGTATTCTTGTTGTCTTAATTGGTTATATATTTCTTGCAAAGCCATCCTCATTGTACTCTTTTTTAATCACTTTTCTGGGGAGCAAAGCTTGTTGAAATGAAAAGTAGGCTCTATTGTTACTGCCCCTTTTAAAGTATGCCATGTTGCCACTCTGGTGCTTACTTGGTTGGATTGGATCAATTATTCCTTGTACTTGATATGTGTTGTTACAATTGTTTTGTTCGGTTGAAATTCCTGAAGAAATCTCAATTTGATAAGGTTTTGATGTCTTACCTCCCCTTGCACAAATATACTTGGTTGCATGAATTTCAAAATTCTATAATTCCACAAGCTTTATAGGTATCATTAGGGCATTCTTGTCATTTTCATTACCCAATGGCTGAATGGTATGGCAATAGGACAAAGGATAAGGGAAATAAC
This sequence comes from Puccinellia tenuiflora, assembly GCA_012064385.1. Classification (NCBI taxonomy): domain Eukaryota; kingdom Viridiplantae; phylum Streptophyta; class Magnoliopsida; order Poales; family Poaceae; genus Puccinellia; species Puccinellia tenuiflora. Next base: position 249,916 of record QRDG01000371.1, read on the forward strand.
ATTTAGTATTTAGGTATGAGTTAGCATGGCTTATGCAATTATATAATAGGGTATTGGAAAGTTGTAATTATGCTAATTGCCAGTTTGCCACTGGATTTGATGAGACCAACAATTGGTGCGTGTTCCCTTGTTCTTCATATTTGTTTCAGTTTTATTAGGATGATTGAACTTCCCGACTGTATGAGAACTTGGCACTCCAATCCATAAAATGTGTACATTGGAGAGTGGTGCGGGCCGCGGGAGTGTATATGCCCATTATGCTATCGTTTCCGGATATTTTTTATTACAAGGTTGTGAGGTATCTATCTCTGGTGATTTTCTCGAAATGGATTTTCTTTAGCAGATATGAACATGGGCACCTTTTGATTGTTGGATTTGTAATACTAGGCATGAGCATGCATTTCCTCCGTGACTTTCACCCACCTCTATTTGAACAACGGCATTCTACAATGTATGTCTACGAGGAAGCGTTATCTGCTTTTCTCTGAAGGATTTGTGTCATCCTGGATGTTGTTGTGTGACCATATTTGATCATTTCTGACTTTATTTAGTCAGCATACTGTAGTCACTTGTATACGGCCGCTGTTGGTGGGACCAACTGCTTAATTCCAACTGCAAACCACCTAGGGGTAATACATTTGAGAGGAGCTCATTTACTGCCGTATTATATGCACTGAACCAGATTCAACTACTACGCGCCAACGGCATACATTTAAGTTGGCTGAAGCAAAGAACATGCAGGACGATGAGCTAGAGGCTAGAGCTAAAATGTGAGCTAAGAAGAATTAGGGCGATGATAGTTATTGGTGTACCAACTCTTGCTGTTTTAGGACTAGCAATATGTATTTGTGTCTCGCGGATTCGGGCATCCGGCCTCTTTGCATTGGAGGAATTTAGAAATGTGGGAATAGGAAAAACACTGGATTAAGATGTCATGCATGGTCCTTTCAAAAAAAAAAAAAAGATGTCATGCATGGTGATTCCTATAGGATTTGGAAACATGGGATTTTTCTTAGACGAGTCTTTGGATGGTACACATAATTCCACAGGATCGAGTAGATAGTAGAGAATGATAGAGTATGTGTATTGGACTTCTCAAAGGATAAATAAAATGTGGTTTGAGCTCATGTTGAGATCTATGGCACAGAGGACATAGGAATATATTTTATAGGAAGTTGATGACCTAAATCCTATGATCCAATGGACTTTCATAGGGAAAAATTCTATGGATAGAATCCTCCGAAATTCTCATGAAATTTCTTCAATCCAAAGAGGCCCTTCAAGTCCAGTTCCATGTAACATGATTGATGCTATGTATTGTTTTGTGCTAGAATATTTTTTTTTGCATTGTGATGCAGTGAGCATAATCTATCTATACTAGGAGTAGAAGGAAATAAAACAGTTGTTAATTTTAGCACGACATGCAAATGGTGCCTCCACAAGACACCTAGGATAAATTGTCGGATCTTTCTCTGACATTTTTTTCTTAAATTTGAGCCAACTCTTCAAACTCCTTTTACTGTCCAGACTTTATTCTCTGGAATTACTGCTTTAGGAACAACAATTCAGAGATGGCATTTTGCACCTTGGTGCATCTGCACCTGTTGTGGAAAATATCTTTTGACATACGCTAGTTTAAGGGCACTCTCTTAGGAAGGGTGATTTTTGGGGACAAGAGGCAGAAACGCTAGTTTAAGGGCACTCCCTTAGGGAGGATGACTTTTGGGAGAAGTGGCACGACGCGGTGAGATCTTAGAGCATCTCTACTGATATGTCTGGCAGCGCCTAAAGCTGCATTGAATTGATTTGGATGGATCTCAGTCATGGATTTGCTTATCAACGGCATGCGGGGCATTCTACAAATTTGCAAAATCTAGAGCGTCCTATGAATAGATTTTCTGTAAAATAATAATCAATATATGTAATATGAACCGGTGTCCAAATAAATAGTGTGTATCGAAAATCAATAGTCATATCGAATGGTTTGTACATATTACCTATAAAAAGTGTCTTCCCTAAAAACCTCATTTTCTAGATCACGTTATTTTGTTCCCCACCAGGACTAGCACGGGCTCATCTAGATTTCTCGAATTGTTCGTGTTACTCTTCATAGATCATAAAATAGATGTATAAGAGAATTAGAGAATGATTCATCGACCAATACCCAGGCCGTGTAAATACCTTGGATTGATGCCTGGGCGACTAGGGGAATACAAATGAATCAACACAGAGGCCACACCAAGCAAGACAAGAGCGGAGAGCCGAGAGGTGAGGCCGAGACGATTGAGCGGATCTGTCAAAAGTGCTGTGTTTCCCTACGTCGCGGCCTTGGATCATGGGCGATATAGAACGTCTCGCAGATTGCTCGCACAACCACCGAGTCGCGAACGAGGAAGGTCCGTTGGACAGCGATCGAATCTCCGCCTAGGGAATTGAGAATAGCCTGATATGGCCCATCCAGGCTAGTGACATTTTAGGTACAACTAGTAAAGGGCTGCTGACCTTTGGGAACAACTATTGGTGCAGCACGGGCACTCTAGTGTTGACACGGGGTCATACTTTCAAACAGGTACATCGCGAGACGCTCCCGTGTTGACACATGTGCACGAGGAGCGTTCTGCGCGGGAAAATCTCCCTGTACTTGCAAGTCTTGTACTTTCAGGTCTTGTACTTCGAGATGCAGCGCCTTTGTATTTTCAGATCTTGTAGTTTTAGATGCAGCGCGGCTTGTACTTTCAGGTTTTATACATCCAGATGCAGCCCACTTGTACTTACAGGGGCAACGTTGTTGTACTTCTAGGTCTTGTACTTACAGAACTTGTACTTCTAGATACATCGCGCTTGTACTTCAATATATAGCGCGCTTGTACTTTTAGGCCTGTGTCATTGCACCATCTCTTAGCACATTATTATATGAGTAATTAAAACTTAAGATATAACTAGTACAATGCATTGTTTCTTATGACCTGTATCTATATTTAATGATTTTTTTCTCATACATGTATATGCTTGGGTTAAAACTTTTTTTACCTATGTCCATGTGCAAGGCTTGTATGTTAGGCCTGTGTCAATGCACCGTCTCTTAGCACGTTATCATAGGAGTAATAAAATTTTAAGATACAACTAGTCCAATGCATTGTTTCTTATGAGTTGTATCTATATTTAATGATTTGTGGCTCATGCATGCATATGATTGGGTTAAAACCTTTTTTTACCTATGGCTACGTGCAAGGCTTGTATGTTAGCTAAGCTACAAGCTCATTCTCTTTATTCATTAATTAGCACGCCACATAAACAAACTGCCTATGAAACCGTGGTAAGAAACCTCCATTGGCATAGGTCTTAGACTAGTCATAGTGGGAGTAACATAGGTAGTAACATAAATGCCACATAAGCAAAAATGATGATGTGCCATGCAATTAAATAAGAGAGAGAGAAATGGAGTAACTAGCTATGTTACCGTAACATCACAAAACCCAAGACAATATGAGTCTACAACCTAATTAATGAAGAGTTGCATGACACCACACACATGTTACTACCCACTATAAAGGTGGTAACATAGCCTAGTAAAATGTGTATGTTACTAGTCTAAGTTAATTCCCACTATGATTAGCCTTAGGTAAACTATAAACACACTCTCTTTCTTCATTAAATAGTATGCCACATCACTAAAATACCTATGAAATCGTGCTAAGAAACTTGCATTGACATAGAACTTAGGTCTTGTACTTTCAGATGGACCGCACTTGTATTCTAGGTGCAGCGTTGTGTTCCTCTCAGCTTGTTTTGGGGTACCAATTAAAATGAACAGCTAGATTGAAGCAAATGGATGGCTGGCAATCATTATTTTTAATTTCAAATAATTAATTGTAATTAGGTTGTGCCATACGTTTCTTACTGTATGTCTTGCTAGTTATCCTTTTGATGCAAGGTAATTAATTACTACCACTTAAGTAGGGTATATTAATTATATGCAATACATAATTTCCACTTGACATGTCAATGTAATTGTGTGGTGCCATGTGAGCTCATCATACCCTCAATGTTCTATAAATAGGATGTTTTGCTATTACCATGAAGAAGTATACTTGCGCTAGAACTACGGTGGTATTCTAGCTCTCTTCCAAAACTGAAGTGATGTTGACCATCAGCCTTCGTGTAGCCATGGTTTTCCTTATTGTTCAAGCATGCCTACTTGTGATGATGGCATCTTCATGGACAGTGCAAGGCCGACCTTTGAGTAAGTTTCCTCCGGACCCTCCGGCTCATTGTTGCCCTCGCTACCTCGAGTGTTGTGTGGCGTCTGCCCCCAACATAGCAGTGAAACCTTGACCCAGGCATGGGGAGTGTCACCTGCAGGCTGCAGGTGGCTTGTGTTGGTCTCCTCCCTTCTGAGAATTCATCATGATACCTATGTTGTATTTTCATGGGTGTGTTGATCTGTTTCTTTGTAATGTTGTGTGTTCGACTACTTATGTCTGTGATATTGTACTTCATTGCTCAACTGAATAAAAAGGGAGGAGATTTCTTTCAAATGTCACCATGATCTTCGGTGTATTCAAATCCTATGAGGCATACATACATAATAACATAAACAAAACGGGAACGATCACCAGCGGGTATTTGCGAGACTAGCTCCTTCGGAATAACATCAACAACGAGTAATGTAAAGATAACAAATTAGGAGATCTGAACTTTGATAAAAGTCAGACACATTTTTATCTATTGTGATAGGACCATGTCTATTACTTGCAACAACAACAAAACGATGGGACTACGCCTATTGTAATTCCGCACGAGGAAAGTGAAGTAGCAAACGAAGCTTGAACAATCACGCCATAGTGGGAAGTAAGTATTTTACCCTTCTATTCTCGGCTCGATTGTTAAAATTAAACCAATATGAGGAATTTGATGGACGGAAAATGGCACCCTTTAAAAATACCAACACATAGGCCCGGGCATTCTCGTGCGGCCCAAATCGACACCAAAGACAACAGTGCAGTGCAGCTGTTGTCCTCAGCACCCCGATTGTTGCAATGCCTCCAACTCCACATCAGCCAAAAAAAAAAAAAACTCCACGTCAACCAAGCTCTAGACCCTGAGCACGGCGTGCCTGCTCTTCCGTTGAACTCTTGCCGGTAGTCCGATGTGTGACAGAGTAACCAAGCGTATACTTATCGTTCTTTCGAGGAGGGTCTTAGTGTATTACATGTTTCTATATTGCTATGTTGCTCTCTAGCTTGAAAAATACTACGTAATGGAATGGTTTTTTTATAAAGGAAATATATTAATATCAAGAAGTTATCAATTACACCTGGCCAATGGGATGGTTATATGATATATCATGGCATTGTTACTCAAGTATCTGATAAGATAATCAAATAAAATGGCAGGAGAATGATTTCGGATGTCCCCCAAGAGCTTTGGTTTATATACTCATTGTAAGTTGAACTTCTTGTTTGTAGAGAAATACGTGTTGAATTTTCCAGGGGGCATGTATGTAGACAAGCAAAACTTGAACCGTCAATCGGATTTTTGTGGAACTAACGCTACTAGGATAGCTGCTTCAGAAATAAAAATCAGTAAGGCTCTCCTAGGATCAGAACAGCGAGTAGCCGAGTACGGAAAGACAACATTTTAGAGAAGTTGGATGAATTCATGAAGCAAGTACATTATGTATACAATTTCCATGACAATTCTTATTTCAGTATTGGCAATTTGGCATAGTCTTTTTTTTTTTGAAACGGAGGCAAAAATATTTGTCTCATCCATTAAATAAGAAGAAAAGAGTTGCCCAATTAATTTGTGGAAAATCGGGCGAAAACCGTTAGAAACTTGGCCACAAGAAGCAACCAAGCCACAACACCACAACCCTTCAGACAAGTGAACTACTCCCAAAACATGAGACCACACGATCTAACCACGAAACTTCTACACCTCATGACGACAGGTCAAGACACCAAGAGTCATCCATCAAGAAACCGCAAACGCCTTTCCTGAATCGCCACTCTTCTTGCTTCTACACTTGTTTGATTTCTTCTTCACATTGACGGATGTAGGGCTAGTAACACCTCTCTTGCTCTTACCCCTTTTGGTGTTTTCCTTCAAGAGACAACCAATCGTCTTGTCAGATCCCGGATTAGCAGCAGCCAAAGTGGCGAAAAAGTCGCAAATCTCTTTGGCGACAAGGGACCTAGGCACACGCGCCAACACTTTGGACGTAGCAACCACATCATCTACAGGAACCACACCTCCATTGGGTTCGGGCAAGAGAGATACCGCACCGTATGCATTACCACTCTCTGCAAAGTCTAGCACCTGACTCGCCGGTGAAGCCACAATTGAGGTCTCAATCGAGTCCACCTTCACTTTCTTGAAGGACAAAGGCACAACCAGTTCTCCACATAACTCACTGATCTCAGGCATGATTTGTAGCACCGGAGCCATGACCGTCGAGCTGGCACTAGCACGAGGCGAGAAACGACCATAAAGGCCCTCTCCACCCTCTTCCACGAAGCCAACATCTGGCACAGCCAAAGGACGCAACTCAGGAGCGGTCTGTAACAAAGATGGTGTCAAGGAGAGTCCATCCAGTGCAGCCTCAGCCCGCTCCAGAAAGCCCCCAATCCGTAACATCCAACCTTGTAAGGATTCAACGACATCACGTAGAGGCTAGACAGTCTCCTCAAGTTGAAGGGAAGCCATGCCGAGGAGTTCAGAGCGCAGAACCTCAGCGTGCTCCTTCAAAGCAGACCGCAATGGCATATCTGTTGAATCCATAGAGCTAGTAGGAGCGGAAACAACTGACGCTCAAGAAACAGGACGAAACACGTTAGACCGGAGTGTTGCTTCTGTCTGGACTCGGCGAGGAGTTGGAGCTTCACAAAGCTTGGCGGCAAGTTGGGGTGGTGATGACGCAGCCAGGCCATCCAACCAGCTGAGCGGACGCCAGGCGTTGTGACACTCGCGAGCACGATGACCATTCTCAAGGCACCGAGAACACCTGAAGGGATCCCTACAACCAGCTGCACGATGACCAGAAGCGAGACACCTACAACATCTTCCCACATAGTCGAAGTAACATTTCTGACATAAGTACATAAGCACAGCAAACCAGGGGAACAAGGGAAAACTTCAGTCTCTGATGCACAGCTCAACACGAAAGGAAACAAACAACGATGGCAATCCATGCTTCAGCAAATGAAAGCCACATGAGCATTCTCATCGCTGCAGTAAAGCCCGGGCTGCTGCGAGAGTGGACTATCTGAACTCAGGGGCATCTGCCCCTGTTTTTAAAAAATGCATTTTAAACACGTTTTAAAATTGTGTAAAAATCCGAAATAAAATTTTATGTGTACATCTCACCGAAATATATGTGCGGCATAAAGTTTTGTGGAAAAAAATACTTTTGTTTTGGCGGCGCAAAAAAGACAAATTTTTGTGCTGGAAAAAAAATTTGTTTGAGACATTCTTTTGTCTTTTTCACATTGATCAAAATAATGATCATTTATTGACGAAACTTTTTGCGCCGCCATATTATGTGGATGTGTATGCCCGGAATTTTTTTCAAATTATTTTGGCATGTGGAAATATGTTTTTTGAAACAGGGGCAGATGCCCCTGAGTTCAGATGTGTATTTCCCAGGCTGCTGCTTGTATCCTTGCTTTGCCAGCGACTCACGTGCTTCCAAGTCCCCCAAGAGCTTTGGTTTGTATACTCACTGTATGTTGAACTTGTTGTTTGTAGAGAAATATATGTCGAATTCTTCCAGGACATATGATGCATCTAGACAAGCAAAACTTGTACCGTCAATCGGATTTTTGTGGAACTAACGCTAGCTGCTTCAGAAATAAAATCAGTAAGACTCTCCTAGGATCAGAACAGCGAGTATGGAAAGGCAACTTAGAAAAGCTGGATGGAAGTCATGAAGCAAGTATATGTATTAGCGTATACAGTTTTCATGGCAATTCTTATTTCAGTATAGGCATAGTCCAAGTAATATTTTTGACATAAGTACATAACCAGCAAACAGGGGGAACAAGGGAAAACTTCAGTCTCTGATTCACAGCTCAACACAAAAAGGAAACAAACCACGATAGCAATCCATGCTTCAGCAAATGAAAGCCACATGAACATTCTCATCGCTGCAGTAAAGCCCAGGCTGCTGCTTGTATCCTTGCTTGGCCAGTGACTTGCGTGCTTCCATAACGAGATCCTTATTTGTCACATCTCCGTCATTGTTTGCAAGAATGGTCTGGATAGCATTGCTGAGAGCACCAAATGAAGATCCCTGTGCTGTGGTTGCATCTGCTGATGTCTGGCTGGTTTGGCACCCACTGATGAGGATGCCGTTGTTAGGTGCCCATGACTTGGTACCGGCATACGCCTCGTCAACACTGCCCATATTTTGTTCAATCGCCGGCTTGAAAGCCTCTTCCTCATTGCCGTCAAGCTTAGCTTTCAGGAACTCGTGAGCAAGGGCACCAACCATGCCCATTACACCACCCTGCTCATCTGATCCTCCTTCATGGAACTTACCAAGCATGACTTTCATGAACTTCTTGATCTTTGGGCTGGCATCGTCCCCGAACACGTTGAACAGCGTCATCCGGATCGAGCCCTCCGCAATGTCATCCTTCCCAGTTTGTTCCTTGAGCATCTCAATAAGTGTTGACATTGGCAGGGACCGATTCTTGGTGTGGCCATCGCCACTAGGTTGTTCGTCCGTCTCATCCTGGTCCTCGCCTCCATGCTGGCTTTTTCCATGGCGGATATGAGTATCGAACACATCCCGAGCGGTCTCTTTGAGAAAGGACCGGAAGCCGCCGCTGCCAGAATCAGATCGCTCTTCAGGTTCACGGGACTGGGTCTGATTCTGCTTGGTGCTATTGCCTATCTGCTCCTTTGCCTGGTCCAATAGGCCACCACTGTGGCAGGAATCAGAGACGATGGTAAATATGCAGCCCTCAGGGACCTTCTGCACAAGATCTCTGAAATCTTGATCTGCAGATAACAAAAACGTTAGGGACTTCGACAGGAGAACAGTCGTTGATTGGACACATTTTTATGGTTCAAGAATGTATATGAAACTAGATTTCAAAGGAGTAGCATGTTTGCTCTAGCAAATTTGCAGCAATAAATCCTCAGCTAGCTACAAAATAACAGCCTAGTAGCTAGATAATTATAGTGATTCAGGAATGCAGAACAAGCAGATTAACATATGCCTTCAGCATTTCCTCATCTTCATATTAGGAAATTTGGTATTCATGACAAGAATTATTAATTTAGTGTTGGAAGGAAATGATAATTTTACTCCAAAAAATCCTGCCAGTGCTAATTACCATTTTGCCAAAAATAAACAAGTTTGAAACAGCTAAGTTCACTCAGCTCCAAGATCTTGGGTACACATTTTTTGAAACAACTAAGTTCAATAAGCTCCTAGATCTTGAGGATTATTAGAATCAAAATTCTGTGCAAAGTATGTGCACAGTACCGAGTCTATACAAATTGTAAGCACATATGTGCATCTTTACATCTTATCCCCTCCCTAAGTCAATAGTTTCGGCAGTTGAATTGCATCTCCAAAGTATCCTGGAACAACTATTTACACGATATAACAAGTTCATACTGTACTTCACCAATATCATCTTACTGCAGTGCAAAAAAAAAAAAAAATGGATCAAGGAGCCTCAAAATGGCCAATTAATCTTGACTTCTTGAGCATAATGGTTCATCTAAAATTCAGATCCACATCACATAGGCGTTAACTTGTCTCCTCCAAAATCGATTTCACATCTGAAGGCTATGCTAATCCAACCGTTCCTCGATTACTCCAGTGAAAAGGCCAAAGGGAGAGAAATACACAAGCGCGGAAGCTAAATCTTAGTTTTTCCAGATCGCACCTGTGATGAGATTCATGTCGCTGGGCACGATACACTCATCGTACCCTGTGTCGTCGTTATCCCCGGTCTCGGCCGGCAGCCGCGTGCCGTGGCCGCTGTAGTGGAAGAAGAGGAAGTCCCCGGAGCGCGCGTCCCCGACGAGCCGCGCGAGCGCGTGGCGGATGTTGGCTCCGGTGGGCTGCGGGGCGGAGGAGTCGCGGTCGAGGAGGACGGTGATGTCGTCCTCGTCGAAGCCGAACCGGTCGACGAGGCAGCGGTGCATCCGGTCGACGTCGTTGTGGCAGCCCTTGAGCTCCGCCTTGGTGCCCGGGTAGTTGATGCCCACCAGGAGAGCGAGTTTGCGGCCCATCGCGGCGGATGCGCCGGCTGTGGCGTCGGTTCGGATGGCCGGAGGAGGAGGTGGGTTCCGTCGGTTGCTGGTGGGGAAAGTCTTGGAATTTTCCGGAGGTGCTCTGCAACTATTGGCGTTTCGGATCTGACGAGTGGGGACTTGGAGCAGCTGTGCAAGCCTGGATGGAAGGTGGTAACGAAACGATTGGCCGACGTCCGTCGGCTAGGGATGGCACCCGCAGGGTATGGGTGCGGGTGGAGCCATCCCATACCCTTACCCGTGCCTACCAAGTTTGCCCATCACCCGTACCCATACCCGTAAGCGGGTATAAGTTTTTCCCATACCCTTCACCCGACAGGGTAAAGGGATACCCGCGGGTAAAAATACCCGTATTTTGAATAAATATCAATTGAGCCAAAAAAACTGAGATAATATGACAATACATAGTTATAAACAACAACATGTAGTCTACACTATTAAATTCATAAACTCAATCCTCGTATGGAGAGACGCGTAGCAACGACGCAGCGTATCTGTGTATGGCAGGCTGCGATTACCTACTAGATTACCTACTAGGGATTTAATCTAGCGCCATTTACTCCATTAGATTACCGGATTATGGGACGGAGTTGAATCTTGTACGTATACCATCTCGATCGATTGTGGCTCTCCTCGAGTTAACCTACCTAGTGACTATGCGGAATTAGAAAATTAGGTTAGATTTAATTAGAATAAGCTCCAATTGATATAATTTATATGGGTACAAGGGCACGCGGGTATGGGTTATACAATCCCATGCCCGTACCCGCTCTGCCTGGTGGGCACAAGATTTCCCTATTTATATACCCATGGGTATTTCGTAGTCCCAAACCCTTACCCTAATAGAGTTTTTACCCGCAGGGTACGCGGGTACAGGGTACCCATTGCCATCCCTACCGTCGGCTCGCCACGCCACGACGACACATTTCCTCCTGATCTGTAGTTTGTTGATGAAGACCTACTCCCTCCGTTCAATAAGTTAAACTAGTGAAATTATTTTAATTTTGATCAAAACTACAGTAAGTAGACATGACTCGAAACTTGAACTTCAAATAATATGGAATAGGAGGAATTAGGTTGCACATTTCCCGGAAATCCATTTCGGGTAATGGGTGCATCTGCACCTATGACCTAAAATAACCATTTTCCAAATATCAAAAAATTCTAAAAATAAATATGGAGATAGTTCAACATATTTCATGTTAGCACAAAAAAAATCCGCGGTGAAAAGACATTTTATACGACCTGTGCAAAAAAGACAAATCCGAATTGCTACAAAAGACTCTTTTGTACGAGACATGGTTTTATCTTTTTTGTACAGGTCACACAAAATGTCTTTTCACAGCGAAATTTTTTGTGCTAGTACTAAAATGTTGATGCATATCCGAATTTTTTTCGGAATTTTTTGACACATTGAAAAAAATAAAAATGTTTTACCTAACGGGTGCAGATGCACCTACGACCCAAAACGCCGCCTCCCACATTTCCTTGCTATATAGATGGGTGCACCAACTTGTAGCAGCGGAGTCCCTTACAAAACTTCTCCTTTAAATTTTGAAAATTATTTTAATAGAATGGACAAAATCCAAAAAAGGTTTGTTCTATATTAATTAATGAATTCAAATGATTTTGGAAAAAAATGGATGCAAGTGGTAAGTCCTATTGCAAGAATACTCCATTTTTCATAATAGAATTCTCATAAAAAAACTATGAGAATTCTATTATGAAAGTTTCATTGATCATTGATAGGAAAAGAATACTTAGCACATAATGAAAGAACAAACGATGTCACCTAGAGGGGGGGGGGNAGTGCGCGTGGATTCACAATTCGATGGGTCCAATCTTCATCAACGACGACGACGAGTTCATCACCGCATTGGTCAAGCGACTCGGACGCATCAAGTTCTTCATCCACATGGCGGGCGCGGGGGCTCGACATCATCACTGCCCTTGCGTGCGTTTGATTTAACGTACATATCAGGATCAATCAGCTATGGCGACGTCGTCATCAACAAAGTCGCAGAAGCCGGCTTCGTATCGCCTAAGTCGCACACGGTTCGATTCAGCTGGACCCGGAGTTTCAAGACGTTGAATAGAAGAGTTTCTAGCAAGCATCAGGAGTCGCCGAGCTCAGCAAGAATTCCGTCGGCTGCCGGGTTAATTAATTCCGTTGATTACCTTTGGAGCAGCAAGTAGGAGTCTGAGTCAGGTTCGAACCCGGCCTGTACCAATATCGCACAAGATGCAGCAGAGATCCCATCGCGTATGGATCCAATCCCAAGGGAAAGCAAGGAGTCAATTGCTAGTGTGCTACGTGAAAGCCGAATCCAAGGTGGAAGAAAAGTAAAGCGATCAAAAGAGAGCAGCTACGAGTGCGTGACTTTTCCATGTGAAGACCAGCCCCAATATAGTATTACTTCCTTGGTGACCCGCACACGGATCGAGGAAGCTAATTAAAAAACAAGGAAAGCAAGGAATTCTACATGGAGACCTCACGTGCATGCAAATCAAGAAGTACAAGAAAGAAAAACAAGAGGCCAAGCCGAGTCCTACCATGAGTCGGGATCAATCAAAGCATCACGTATGCGAGCGAGCACGCGGAGCAAATTGGAAAGTCGACAACCGGGTCAAAGGACTCGGAAGACCTCAACTGCGACGAGTCAATCTCGATGGTCTACGGACACACAGCGTCATCATCGGCTACAGAAAATAACCAGCTAAGTCGCCTTTTTATTTAAATTTCATATTTTATTCATTCAGTTAAAATTATATAAAGTCAGCCCCCTTTAAGTTAATTCCGGGCTAATTCCGAGAGCTATATATCTGGCTTATGAAGAAATAGCATAGATAATCCAGAAGATTACAAAGTAAGTTTTAAATAATGCAAGGGGGCTAATATAAGTTGAGTATCGTTATTATCTCAGAAAATTCTAGGTGGCATATCAAATCGATTCTTGGAGGCTTAATATAGCCAAATCTCAAAGTTGGGTTTTTTAAACCCGCCATGGATTTCTAAAAAGTCGAGCTCTCAAATAGCTCGCACCAAATTTATTTAAAGTCGGGCTATCCTTTGCTCGCAACGGATTTCTCAAAAGTCGAGCTATTGCTTGCACCGGATTTTTTCAAAGTCGAGCTATCTATTGCTTGCACTGGATTTTTCAAAGTCGAGCTATCTATTGCTTGCACCGGATTTTTCAAAGTCGAGCTATCTATTGCTTGCATCGAATTTTTTCAAAGTCGAGTTATATATTGCTCGCAATGGATTTCTTTAAAAGTCAAGTTCTTTATAACTTGCATCAGATTTATTGAAAAGATTTAGTTACACCCACAAAGGGATTTCTAAAAAATATCAATGTCTCTATACTCCAGCTTATATATCACCAACGAGCCCAGAGAGCTCCGCAACACCAACGAGCCCAGAGAGCTCCGCAATACCAACGAGCCCAGAGAGCTCCGCAACACCAACGAGCCCAGAGAGCTCCGTAATACCAACGAGCCCAGAGAGCTCCGCAACACCAACGAGCCCAGAGAGCTCAGCAACATTATAACATGATTATTGTGATCAAAGGGATAAAAGCCGGCTTCTCTACAGTAAGAGTTTTGCCGAGACACCCAGTAAGTGCGCCTTTATTAACTTTGATCATTAGGTCCTTGGGGGCTTGTCTTTCAGGAAAAAGCCAAGTTCTAGACTCATTGACCTGGCTCAGAAGCCAACTTATCCTTAGTTTTATCTGGTAAGTCAGATGCAACCTGTACAACAAACTGGCTGCTAATTAGCAAAGACCAGGCAGGGCCTACTTATTCATCAGTATAAAACTAAGAAGGGTTATAAAAACCAAATCAGCTCAAGCATCAATCAAGTTCAAAAAGTTTTAAGCTCCGAGTTGCTGCAGGCAAACAACCCAGCACTTGGGGGCTACATGTTATCAGGTTTTCAGTTTAAGTCAAAGGGAATACAGAGTTGGAAGCTCCAAGTTGTCGCAGGCCAACAACCCGACGCTTGGGGGCTACTCACGGATCAGGTTTTTCTACAAGTTAAGTAGTAATCAAGTTCCAAAAGTTTTTATCTCCAAGTTGTTACAGGTTAACAACCCGGCACTCGGAAGCTACATCATCTGAAAGTCATGAGTTATACATCAAGGAGTCCCGAGTCGTCGCAGGCAAACGACCCGGCACTCGGGGGCTACATCATCTGAAGTTATGAGTCATCTATACAAGCTCCAAGCTGTCACAAGTTAACAACTCGGCGCTTGGGGGCTACATATATACCGGTGTAAACAAATTCGAGCAAAGTCGCACAACTCGTCAAAAGAACTCGGAGAAAAAATCCGAGTCGCTTCAAAACAAGTCGGCAGGAGAGGCCGGCATTGACAAGACGGCAAGAGAAGCCGTCATTGACAAGTCAGCGGGAGAAGCCAGCATTGACAAGTCGGCAGGAGAAGCCGGCATTGACAAGTCGGCAGGAGAAGCCGGCATTGACAAGTCGGCAGGAGAAGCCGGCATTAACAAGTCGGCAGGAGAAGCCGGCATTAACAAGTCGGCAAGCGAAGCCGGCATCGACGACTCGGCAACGCCTACATCGACAACTCGGGAAAATCTACAACGACAACCCGGCAACATCTACATCGACAACCCGGCAAAGTCTACATCGACAACTCGGCAAATGCTGAAGCCGGGTTCCGCGACATCGTCGACATCTACAACTCGGCAAAGCGCTACATCGACAAGCCGGCAAAGAACCCGGCACGGACTCTGTGTCCCATTTCTTCAACAAATCAAGACCTTCCGCATGACTCTACAAGTCACCCGAAAGCTCGGGGGCTACTGTCGGGGATATGGGACACGGGTACCCGCAAGGAGGATTAACATGGCCCATCCGGGGTGGCCCAGCAGGCCGACTCCACAGTCAGATTAGGACAAGGACTCACCTTGCCAACTTGTAATAGATTAGCAGTGTCCTACAAGGACTCGACTTGTATTAGATTAGCAGTGTCCTAAAAGGACTCGACATGTAAACCGGCCTCCTCCACCTTTATAAGGAGGGGCAAGGTGCACCAAGAGGGGAGGATCAGACAGATCTAGACAAGAGGAGCTGCCTCATCGGCGACTTGCACCATGAGAGGAATAAGACCTAGCCACAAACAACACGTAGGGATATTACCGGATGATGTTTCCCGGGTCCCGAAGCTGTATAAATCTTGTCTCCCGTGTCGTTCGTCTACTAACCCACATCGACGATGCCCGCGCGTACATAGTCCCGTATCTTCACCGTTGATCCTAAACCATCGACACTATCAGCAAGGCAAGAGATAACCTAACCTTCTTGGCATATATCATCCTATTGTTTCACAAGTATTTTCTCCATCATAATATTGCATTCGATTCCAATGACAATTTTGGTCAAGATATAGCATATCCTATGAAATGCATGTTCCCCCAAGCCAATACATGTCTCCCCTCCTATTAACCATAGGTAGATGTGTTGGCCTGAGTTAGAGATATATAACTGTTGTATATATGCTTAGCCATGCTTAGTCGAATGCTAAATTGTCCGGTGATGTATTTCCATATTTATGATGTTGATGGAATGTTCGGACATGGTGGATACCTATGGTTCCTTAATTAAAATGCTTAAAAAGGCTTGGATGAGTTGCCATCGGGGATGGTGTTCTGCCTCATTCTTGCCCCTAGGTGCGAGTTCTTTACCTCTTGAACCAAGACGAGTGTGCTTCCATTGGTGGGGACATATGGAATCCTCTCTAACTGAATAACTTGTGCAGGCGTATCCAAGGGTCCTCTAGTTTGCGCTTTCCATTTGCGTGTGAGTTGCAGGTGGATGAAGGCGCGATGAAGAGGGTGTGGTGGTGTTTAGGGTGTGGCGATGGGGGCAGGGGCTGAAATAGGCTGGATAAACTTGTCCTGTCGCCACGATGATCCTTGGATAGACTCATGCGAGGTAAAGGTTTAACAACACCCACTTGCCAGCTTTCCCCGGAAGAGAGCTAACCAGGCGAGCCGGACGGTACCGGTGGGTAAATTAGTACACCCCTGCAGGGTATAAATATTTTTGAAAAGTTGTGTCCGCATTTATGGATGACTTGGGAACGGACAATAAGATCATAGATAACCTGAACTTAACTAAAATTTGGCAACTAGGGGTTGCAACTCAATGTGTGTAACAAGGTTCATTTCCTCGAGGGTGATTCGAGGGAGTGCCTTGGTGGAGATGAGTGGTGAGAAATGGCTACTACGGGTTCAAGGTGAACCGAAGATAAAAGTTTACCATCTTACCCCTTTATGAAAAACCTTCTGAGTAGTCGATGCCATGAGTCGTTTATGTCTTTAAGAATGAAAACTAGCTTTATGCAAAACAACTACATTACAGCTTTAGAGCCTTGTCATCATTGGTCCTATATCGCCCTACTAAACTTGCGAGTATGTCGTACTCAGTCTCTCTTTGTTGATTATTAATTGCTTCAGAGGAGCACGTCACCGAACAGGAGGGTGGGTTCTTCGTTGACATCGACGAATAGTCTGGGGTTCCCAGGTGGCAGCTTGGGACGTCTCGAAACAAGCTGGCTGGGATTTGTTATGTGTAGGCCTCTTAGGCCATAATTTGGATCTTGTTGTGTTAGACAACTATTCTGTTTCCGCTTGTTGTAATGATGGGTCTGTGACCTCTGTTGTGTACTTTTGCTATCTTTCTCATTATATGAGGTGCTATATGATCTCTTTATGTCGTAGAGTCTGTGATGTGCCAGATGTTCCGCAGTCTCGTTCTCTCTATTATGCATTGATAGCTATGCCAGTGTTCATGGCATGATCGAAGTGTTGCGTTGCCGATGATCCATTCCGAGCATGTCTGCCAAAGGTTTTGGCATGGGAGTAGTAACCCCAGTAACCTTCGATTGTGTAGCACGGCCTGTGGGTTACATAGTATCTCTGTGTAATTTCATTCTTGCTCCTTCGGATCGATACCCATCTTCCACATTGAGAGGTGCTACAGTGATCCCCTGCTCTTGGGGGTTATCAAGTACTTTTCTGGCGCCGTTGCCGGGGAGCGTAGCGCTTAAGTTATTATTCTCGTGTGCACTAGACAATAGATTTACTTTTAGTTTTGCCTCTTGCATTTGTCTTACTTTTATTTTGTATCTTGCAATCATCTAAGCTTGGGGAGGTGTACTTCCTTAACTTGTTTGCTTGTGAGTTTTTCTTTTGTTTACTTCCAGTTTTGCATATTTAATTTAAGTTTTGCATCTTAGTTTAGTTTACTTTCAGTTTTGTATTTACCTTCTCTTTATATAAAAAACCCATAAAAATTAAAAAAAATTAAAATACTATAAAAATTGTTGCTATGATCAATCCTAAGCTTGGGGATGTGCAGGGACCTCCAAGTTCACCAATACAAGTTGATGGTAATTCTCAAACTCAAAACTCACCGGTCTTTTATGATGGTTTTGGTGATAATGAGGGTATTTTATGTATGCAATATGATAAGGCTTTAGTTGATGGTCCTATTTTGCTTGATAATCCTCCATGCTTAGAAATTGCTACTAGCTTATGTGACGATAAATATAATAAACTTGCTGGTTGTAATGATACTCACATTCATGAGAGTCCTATATCATTCTTGAATTCAACTATTTACTCAAATGAGGAGAAATATGCTTTATGTGAGAAATATATGCATGGTTTGAAATTATCTAATAGAAATTCTACTTGCAACCATGATGCTAATGATGATACTATTTCTTGCAAAAAAATTGAGAGAGGAAAGCATGCTATTGATTGCCATGATAATTTTAATGATCCTCTCAACACTACAAAATCTACAAAAGTTGCCTCAATCTAGTAATTATATTGTCAACTTTGCTTTTACTACTTGCAACTATTATGAAAGAATCCTTATAATAACTTTAAGTTGCAATCCTACTGATAAAATGCATTGTTCTACTCATACTTGTTTTAATTCATTCATATACAAAATGCCAATGCATAGGAAGAAATTTAGATATTGATGTTACTTAATATAGCCTACATGGTGTTTCCTTTTGAGCTTTAAAGTGTTCGATATATTGATTGGCTTGATCACACCATGGGACCCTGGTATCTTGCTATCATGTTTCCTTTATAAAATTGAGAAGGGGAGAATCAAGAAATATTACCCACACAACATGTGCCCCTCATGAAAACAAAGGTATGAAAGCCTAGCTACATGGCTATAAAGAAAGCGCTTTACGGGAGGCAACCCGGTTGTTTTTATTTTTTATTTTCTTTATGTCCTCTTGCTGTAACAAGAGACTTAGTTTTTAGTTTTGTTTCTGAAATTTTTAATAAAGTGCCAAGTTTTACCCGTTTTGGTTTGAAAAAGTTGCTCTTTGCATTCGGAGATTTTATTACAGCACGAATCTGTGCACGGTATAATTTATCATTCGTATTATGTGACTCCGAATTAGCTGAAATTTTAACTGTAGTTTCAAATTTTCGTCCTCTGTAATAATGAATTTTCTAAGATTTTTTCTACATATTTAAATGGGGTAGAAAAATGTGTTTTGCTGCTGCTGTTTTTCTGGACAGATTATGTCCCATTTTGTTTGATGCATTCTTTGAACTTTTAACTTGAATATTTTTGATCCAATTGAGTTTATAAGTAGGCATACAACATTATACACTTTCTGGACATTCATATGAATTTTTGTTTAAGGATTATGCAACAAGCAATTCATTTGTCTATCACTACTAATGTCACCCCACAGAAAAGAGATGGGAGAAACGGTGTTTTGAAGTTTTTTCACAGGGATTAGAGGAGATGCACCAAGAGCTATCCAAGGATGGTGAATACCATAAGCTTGGGGATGTGGAGACAACCCCACTGGACCAACACACTCTCGGTTTGCACACGTCTAACTTCTGTTTTTCGATCAAAGCACTTTATCGCATAAACTTGGAGCGTCTTTTATTTTCTTTTTTTATTTCGGTTTGGTTTTTATTTGTGAGACCACCACTATCATTTATATATGAGAGAGCTACTAGAAATTTGGGTTGAATTAAGTTGGATGCTATTAAAAAGATTGGGAAAGGGATGTTTGAGTTGATTCAAAAAGATACATATAGTTGCATGATTCATGTGCTTTTTAATGAGTATTAATTTGCAAGTGTTTTATCAAGAGCTATCTTTTATTCATGTTTTGATGCTAAATGTTACTTTACTTTGTTTAACATGGATTGGTTAGTTTTATGGACACTTATGCATGCATTTAGACGGTCAACTTTCTCCCTCTTGCTAGCCCAAAAATTCAACAAGCAAAAAACTTGTTGTCCAACACCTTCAACCAAAGTTTTTCCAGTGAGTCCACCATATCTACCTATTAGCTTTATGCTATTCCGAGTATGTTTATCACGTTATTTTGTATTATCTATACCTCCGAATTAAAATGCTTATGTTGTTGATTGTTATGGGAAAAGTTGGTTAAAAAGCTCTCACGAACTTGATGCACACTTTACTTTTATTGCACTTAATGAACATGAACCATAGTGATTAAAATTATGAAGTTGTGGGCTTGACAAGAGTCTTGGTTGGGAGTTAGCTCATATGTGTTTTCACATGGCAAGCTTTCAACGTGCTCTTAATTATATATTTAGTTGATATCATGTACTTTTGTCTATGGATGCCTAACATTGAGCGAAATAAGTGTGGAAACTTGGTAAGTTTGAGGAGTAAGTATAAATGGCTAGTGAGACGCCTGGGCCGCTAATCTAAGCCATGCATCATTCATGGTGGAAATTTAATTACATGCTATGGTGAACCTTCAGTGATGCACCCCGGAATAAAAAGCTATACCAATAGTAAATAAAAAGGGTGTGGAGATTGTTCATTTTGTTTGTTTGTCTTGTCATTTTGACATGGGCTTGTTCCATGTCCTGGGACAAGAGGTACCCCAGTTGACGCTCTTGATGACGCTATTATATTACTTGCAATGACTTTAAAACTCGAATTTACTTTGTGATTGATGACCCACAAGTATAGGGGATCTATCGTAGTCCTTTCGATAAGTAAGAGTGTCGAACCCAACGAGGAGCAGAAGGTGTTGACAAGTAGTTTTCAGTAAGGTTTCACTGCAAGCACTAAAATAGAAATGTTTTTGGATTTTTGATTTAATGAACAAATGAAGAACAAGTGAATAAAAGAGTGCTACAATAATTGCAGCAAATAGCCCAATCCTTTTAAGCTCAAAGGACAGGCCGGTTGGGTTACTTATGGAAACGTCCTCGAGGACACATGGGAGTTTCTGCCGAGCCAGTTTCATTGCACGCCGATGATTAACCTTCAATGTTTTGATAAAGTGCTATGTGGGTGGACCTATGCTAATGCACCGCCCATACTTGGACAAATACATACTTGTAATTAAACCCCTTGCAAGCATCCGCAACTACAAGAAAGTAATTAAGATAAAAACCTAACCACAACCTTAAACTCCGAGACCCTACGCTCCTTAGTGCACTATTTCACAAATTGGGGTTTAGGTTTCTATCACTCCTACAACCCTACCATAAGCAAACTAAATACATTATGCATTCCCCTAGGCCCTTTTGAAAGGTGAAGTATCATGTAGTCGACGTTCACACGATACCACTAGAGGAATAACACCACAACATAAATCAAACCATTAAATATTACTCAACATTATGCAATTACTAGCAACTAGGCTTTCCCCATGTCCTCAAGAACCAAACGAACTACTCACAAGACATCATATAGATCATGATCAGAGGTGATATGAATAAGGGTAACAATCTGATCGTAAAGATAATTCACCGATAAAACTCTCAAGCATCAACTACAAATGTTAATCAATACCCGGGATACGATTCCAATGAACTAATAACAAAACAATGACGATTGCTACAACGGGATGAGATGGGACAGTGACGGTGATGATGGTGATGATGATGGAGATGGTGTTGATGATGATCCCGATGATGCTTGGCGTGATGGCGATGACGATGGCGGCGATTCCTCCCCTCCGGGAGGGAAATTCCCCGGCAGATTTCTCCCTGCCGGAGCTCTTCTTCTCTCTGTCTGGTTTCCGCCTCGTGGAGGCGGCGGAAAAATTCCTCTTCGATGCCCCCGACGTTTTTAGGTCAAGGGTCAATAATACGCCGAAGGGGAGACGGAGAGGGGCCACAGGGGCCAGGGGCGGGCCCCTGCCGCGGCTAAGGGTGGGCCCGCGGCTGCAGGCCGCCCCTGCCCCTGGGAGCTCACCTTCGTGCCCCCTTTTGGCTTTGTGACTTATTCTTCGTAATATTGTCTTTCTTATTTTCCTGGAATTTTCTGAGCTTCCGACGTCTGGTATCTTGACAGGTACTTTTCCAGCTGATTTCTGGCTCCGGCAGATGCATCCCCAATAATTGCCAATCATGCAAAATAAGATAAAATAACATAAGTATTGCATCATAATATGAAATATATCAATGAATAAAGATGAATTATGATGTAAAATAGTGATGCAAAATGGACGTATCAACTCCCCCAAGCTTAGACTCCGCTTGTCCCCAAGCGAAAACTGAACTCGGTAAACATGACCACAGGTTTATAGAGTGAAGTGTCGATAAATAAAGAATACGAACATGAAGCATCAGTATTTACTCATCAATACACAAATATATCTTAAACGGCAACCTTTCTCTCATAAAGCTTCTCGAAGACAAGTAATGTAACTACAACATGTTAAGGTGAAAGAAGACAGAAACTTATTAAGCAAAGACAAAACGAGACTCTGCTTAAGAAACAATTATACTTATCAGCCCATATTTCAAGAAAGATTCATTTAAATGCTTCAACCATCCGATCATCTTCCCATGAGTTGCAAATCGTCAAAGCTATATCCTTATAAAAGAGTTAGAACTGACATAAGAAAAAATGAATAACTATAATGAGACATAAAAGACATAATGTAGATATCATACTTGCTTAACATCAAAATTCAACACTGTGTGTTTGCTTGTAGAAGGTAGAGGAAGTGGGAGAACTGACTCAACAATAAGTAAAAGAGAGGCCCTTCGTAGAGGGAAGCAGGGATTAGTCATGTGCTAGACCTTTTTGGTTTTTAGAACAGAAGTAAAATGATTTTGAGGTATGCATGTTTTCGTCAACGACTTCACAACAGAGAAAATATCTAGTCCCCCATGACAAGCAAGGTTTTTAGACTTGTGAGAGCAGCTAGTTTTTAGAGGAGTGAGAACGCCCCTCTTTCTCCTTGGTTTCAGCACTGTCCAATGTTTGAGCTGATTTCTTAGATTTGCATTGCGCGGAGGAGAATTGTGAGTTATATTTATATTTTTTCTTAAGCTGCTCTCGGGTTGATTCAAGTGAAGACGTATTCCATCGACACCGGGTGAAAAAGGGGGGAAATGACCTTGCTCGTCACAAGTTATATCTAGCTCTCCACTGCTCCCTCATGAGCTTAAAAACAGAGGCACAAAAAGGAGTATTTTGAATTTTTAAAGGTAGCACATGACAAATTTACTTGGAATGGCAAGAAATACCATGCATAGGTAGATATGGTGGACACAGCTGGCAAGAAAGTTTGGCTTTGGGGAATGGATGCACGAGTGAACCATACACTCAGTACAGGGCTTTAGGCTAGAAAGGCTTTACAGCAAACAAACAATGTTGAGAGATGTAAATCAACTATGCTATCAAAAACAATATGTCAAACATGCAACATGAAGCCTATCATCACTGTCAGAAATAAATCTAACACAAAGGTGTATGAGCTAGAAGGTTCACAAGCATGTAAGACATACAAGATAGTGTATTTGCAATCAAATTCTTCTTCTCTACTCAAGCACCAAAGTAATTATTGCAATTTAAACAAAGCCATGCTTATAGATACCGAATAAACTTCTACTCATTCACCCAATGTCAAATCATTACTTACCACAAGATCAGCAGATGAGAGAGATTGCCATAATAAAATATAAAGTGCAGAAGAATAGAAGATACTTCTCATTTATATTCCATTATAGAAAACCACACACCAACGGATACAAAGGACTCACAAGGAGTGACAAGACACAGTGCAAAACCATACTACAAGATAACTTCTCTACTCATGATACGACTCACAAGACTGCGAAAAATAAAAGACATAAGATAAAGATACCGGGGCACTCCCCCAAGCTTGGAACAAGCCAAGGGAGTGTCGTTACCCATAGTGCTCGAATTTATTCCCGCGGTGGAGATGCCGGCACCACAGCCAGAGGTATTAAGAAATACTGAAGACGCCGACGAAGCTCCAGATTCTCTGCCTCTAGTATTGCAACTTCCGCTTTCAAGCAACGAAACTGCTCACAGAACTGATCAGCCACTCTATGAGCTTCCGACAGCAATGGAGCAATATGGGGATCCTGTTGCTGCGGCACTGTCCCTGGAACATCGTGAGAATAAGCATGTTGAGGATTAATGGATCCCACAAAAGTGGTGTTGTCTGGCCTTGGATTCTCTGCCCTTTCTCCCGGTTGGTGTGATGCTGCCCTTCTCACTTCTTCCCGCACGTTGCGCTCCAGCTCCGCCTTCCTAGCGGCGATCTCCTCATCGGTCACCCAGTTCATGAAGTCCCCTCGATTAATGTCTTGTTGGATCCGACGAAGGCGCCTTGCTGCGTAATCTTCCCTACTGGATCCGCAAGAAGACATCTAGATGGAGAGTTTCCGAGACCCTGGCAAGAGAAAACTCGAAACAAGAACACGACGAAAACACAGGATACGCTTCTCGAAAAATTCGGGGAAATATATAGCGAAAATTTTTGCAATAAAAGGAAGGCGACAGGACTAGGCGGAGTCGGAGGCGGTGTCCAGGGGCCAGGGGCGGGTCCCCACCGTGGCCTGGGGTGGGGCCGCGGCAGAGGGCCGCCTCTAGCCCCTGGAGTCCGTCTCGTACTCCGTCCAGTCTCCGAATTTTCATAATTTTTGGAAATAATTAATATGAATTTTCTGGAATTTGCCGAGGCACTTTCCTTACCGAAATAGTTACCTATTCGTTTTCTGATTCTGGAGTCTTCCGGTATTTGGTCTCGATAAGTTCTTCCGGAGAGACCACTTGAATAACATCGGCATCTTTTTCCAAGGGATTACCAGAGATGTAGTGCTTAAGTCACTGACCATTCACCACTTAAGGTTTGTCTCCGTCAAGATTATTAATCTTTATAGCTCCGGAGCGATAGACTTCCTCAATGATGAATGGTCCCTCCCATTTTGATAGCAATTTTCCTGCAAAAAATCTGAGACGAGACCTATACAAAAGCACTTTATCACCAACATTAAATTCTCTTTTCAAAATTCTCTTATCATGCCATCTCTTTACTTTTTCCTTAAACAAACGAGCACTCTCATAAGCCTCATTCCTCCACTCATCTAAAGAATTCAATTTAAGCAGCCTAGTTTTACCGGCAAGATTAGGATCAGAATTAAGTTGTCTAACAGCCCAAAAAGCTTTATGTTCTAATTCAAGAGGCAAATGACATGCCTTCCCATAAACCATTTTATAAGGAGACATATCCATAGGATTTTTATAAACAGTTCTATAGGCCCATAAAGCATCATTAAGTTTTTTAGACCAATTCTTCCTAGACTTGTTAACGGTCTTTTGCAAGATCAGTTTAATTTCTCTATTGGTTAATTCAACTTGCCCACTAGTTTGAGGATGATACGAAGAGGAGACTCTATGATTAACATCGTACTTAGCTAAAAACCTTTCTAAAATCTCCATGAATAAAATGAGATCCTCCATCAGTCATAAGATATCTAGGCACACCAAACCTAGGAAAAATAACTTCTTTAAGCATTTTTAGGGAGGTCTTATGATCAGCACTTTTAGTTGGTATAGCTTCCACCCACTTAGTAACAGAATCTACAGCAACAAGAATATGAGTATTACCATGAGAAGTGGGAAAAGGACCTATAAAGTCAAACCCCCAACAATCAAAAGGTTCAATAACAAGAGAATAATTCATAGGCATTTCATTATGTCTACTAATGTTACCGACCCTTTGACACTCATCACAAGATGAAACAAACTTTTTAGCATCCTTAAATAAAGTAGGCCAATAAAAACCTGATTGAAGAACCTTATGTGCAGTCCTTTCACCTGCGTGATGTCCTCCATAATCACTATTGTGGCACTTCCTCAATACCTCCTCCTGTTCATGCTCAGGAATACATCTCCTCAAGATTCCATCAGCTCCCTCCTTGTATAAATGTGGGTCATCCCAAAAGTAATGCCTCAAGTCATAGAAGAATTTCTTTTTCTGTTGATAAGTAAAACTTGGAGGCAAAAATTTCGAGACAATAAAATTGGCATAATCAGCATACCAAGGAGCATCATGAGAAGTTACCTTAATGACGGCAAGTTGTTCGTCAGGGAAACTATCATTTACAGGGATGGGATCATGAGGAATATTTTCCATTCTAGACAAATTATCAGCTACAGGATTTTCTGCACCTTTTCTATCAACAATATACAAATCAAACTCTTGCAGCAAAAGCACCCATCTAATAAGTCTAGGCTTAGCATCTTTCTTCTCCATAAGGTACTTAATTGCAGCATGGTCAGTATGAATAGTTACTTTAGAGTCCACAATATATTGTCTAAATTTATCACAAGCAAAAACGACCGCTAAAAATTCCTTTTCAGTGGTTGCATAATTTTTCTGTGCACTATCCAAAGTTTTACTAGCGTAATGAATTACATTCAACTTCTTATCAATTCTTTGGCCAAGGACAGCCCCTACAGCATAATCACTAGCATCACACATAATTTCAAAGGGTAAATTCCAATCAGGCAGTTGAACTATAGGAGCGGTGATTAAAGCCCTTTTTAGTACCTCGAAGGCTTCCTTACAATCTTCATCAAAAACATATGGAACATCTTTTTGAAGAAGATTAGTGAGGGGCCGCGACGTCTTAGAAAAATCTTTAACGGGGCCAGCATGACCGAGGAAACTACGAATACCTTTGATGTCTCTTGGATAGGGCATCTTCTCAATTGCTTCAATTTTGGCTTTATCAACTTCAATCCCCCTTTCAGAAATTTTATGTCCAAGCACTATGCCTTCATTTACCATGAAATGACACTTCTCCCAATTGAGAACAAGATTGGTCTCCTCACATCTCTGCAAAACTTTGTTAAGATTATAGAGGCAATTGTCGAAAGAAGTTCCATAGACGGAGAAATCGTCCATGAAGACTTCCACAATTTCCTCACAAAAACCATGAAAAATAGCAGACATGCATCTTTGAAAAGTAGCAGGTGCATTACACAAACCAAAAGGCGTACGTCTATAGGCATAAGTTCCATAAGGACAAGTAAAAGTAGTTTTTTCTTGATCTTCAAATTTAACAGCAATTTGAGAGAAACCAGAATAACCATCAAGAAAACAAAAGTGAGAATTCTTAGACAGTCTTTCAAGCATTTGATCAATAAAAGGCAAAGGATAATGATCTTTTCAAGTAGCCTTATTAAGTTTCCTATAATCAATGCACATTCTATACCCTACAACTGTTCTTTGAGGAAAGAGTTCATTATTATCATTAGCAACAACAGTCATACCTCCCTTTTTGGGAACACAATGAACAGGACTAACCCATCTACTATCAGCAATAGGATAGATTATACCTGCATCGAGAAGCTTGAGTATCTCATTTCTTACCACATCCTTCATCTTTGGATTCAATCTTTGTTGATGATCAACAACGGGCTTTGCATCAGGCTCAAGATTAATTGTATGTTGACAAATAGATGGAGAAATCCCTTGAAGATCATCAAGAGTATATCCCAATGCAGCTCGATGTTTCCTAAGGACCTCCAATAATCTCTCCTCCTCTTTCACTGAAAGGTTAGAATTGATAATAACAGGATATATTTTCTTCTTGTCCAAATATGTATATTTGAGAGTGTCTGGGAGAGCTTTTAATTCAAAAACAGGATCTCCCTTTGGAGGTGTCTGGTCCCCAGAGACTCCACAGGTAGATCATGCTTTAGAATAGCCGGCTGTCTAAAGAAGAATTCATCAATTTCCTCTCTTTCCTTACCACATAAGACTTCAACATCTCTGACAATTCCCACCGGGTGGATGACATCTCTATTGGCCAATTTAATCTCCAAATCAATATCTTCCAGCTCACATGGCGCAATTTTGCGTATTATTTCTTGATAAAGTGTATAAGGAATAGCACTTGCACTTGCACCCATATCACATAATCCATAATAGCAATGATCACCTATCTTGACAGAGACAACAGGAGTACCAACAACTTTTGCACTTTTATCCTGTCTAATAATGTTAGTAGCAGCTTCACAAAAATAAATAGAACTTCCATCGACGTTCTCAGTAACAAGATCTTTAACCAGAGCTACTGGAGAGGCAATTTCAAGTTGTTCATCAGGTTCATAAGCTTTCCTTTCACTTTTATTAACCACACTAGCCACGATTGAGTGTTCTTTAATTTTTATAGGAAAGGGTGGTTTTTCAAAGTAAATAGCAGGTAAAACAGATTCAACTGTTTGAATAGGCACATCATCACTAGCAAGCACATCTGTTTTACAAACATCTTTAAATGGTTCATGATACTTATCCCACTTTTCTTTTGGAATATTAATATGGTCAGCAAAGGATTTACAAAGATCAACAACAATTTGAGAATCGAGCCCAAACTTAGTACTAAGCATATTAAAACGTTCAGTTTCCATGAAAGATTTAATGCAGTCATACTCATAATTTATACCTGATTCTTTACCTTTGTAGATCTCCCAATCTTCCGCATTGCGATAAATCCTTTCAATTAAATCCCTTTAGCATTAACTTCTTTGTTTGTAAAGGATCCAAGAGAAGAAGCATCAAGCATATCCTTATCATAGCGAGGCAGCCTCGCATAAAAATTGTTAACAATTATATCATTAGGAAGCTTATGATTGGGGCATTTAAGCATTAAAGATTTCAACCTCCCCCAAGCTTGAGCGATGCTTTCTCCTTCATGTGGCCAAAAGTTATAAATATAATTTCTATCTTGATGAATTTCATGAAGAGGATAAAATTTAGAATAAAAGAGAGATATAAGCTCTTTCCAATCCATCAAGTGAGAATTATCCAAAAGCATATACCAATCCATAGCTTTATCCTTTAGTGATATCGAGAATAATTTCCTCATGATTACCTCTTTTGACATACCTGCAATCTTAAATAGCTCACACAGATCTTTAATATAAAGCAAATGATAACCTGGATGGATGGTTCCATCCCCTGCATAACGGTTACTCATAACATGATCAATAATTCCCATGGGTATTTTAAATGGATCAATTTCAGAGAGCGAAGAACTCTTATCCACCACAGGTGTGGTGGCAGAGTCACTCCCAAACAGCATATTAAGTGAAGAGTGCTCCATAACGAAGCAAAGTAACAATCAAAAATAAAAACAGAACTTACAATAAAAGAGTTCCTTACCAGTTCCACTTACCAATAGCGCTACACTCCCCGGCAACGGCGCCAGAAAAGAGCTTGATGACCCACAAGTATAGGGGATCTATTGTAGTCCTTTCGATAAGTAATAGTGTCGAACCAAACGAGGAGTAGAAGGTGTTGACAAGTAGTTTTCAGCAAGGTTTCACTGCAAGCACTAAAAGAGAAATGTTTTTGGATTTTTGATTTAAAGAACAAATGAAGAACAAGTGAATAAAAGAGTGCTACAATAATTGCAGCAAATAGCCCAATCCTTTTAAGCTCAAAGGATAGGCCGGTTGTGTTACTTATGAAGATTAAAACATTCTCGAGGACACATGGGAGTTTCTGTCTAGCCAGTTTCATTGCACGCCGGTGAATAACCTTCAATGTTTTGATAAAGTGCTATGTGGGTGGACCTATGCTAATGCACCGCCCTTAGTTGGACAAATACATACTTGTGATTAAACCCCTTGCAAGCATCTGCAACTACAAGAAAGTAATTAAGATATAAACCTAACCACAACCTTAAACTCCGAGACCCTACGCTCCCTAGTGCACTAGTTCACAAATTGGGGTTTAGGTTTCTGTCACTCCTGCAACCCTACCATAAGCAAACTAAATACACTATGCATTCCCCTAGGCCCTTTTGAAAGGTGAAGTATCATGTAGTCGACGTTCACACGATACCACTAGAGGAATAACACCACAACATAAATCAAACCATTAAATATTACTCAACATTATGCAATTACTAGCAACTAGGCTTTCCCCATGTCCTCAAGAACCAAACGAACTACTCACAAGACATCATATAGATCATGATCAGAGGTGATATGAATAAGGGTAACAATCTGATCGTAAAGATAATTCACCGATAAAACTCTCAAGCATCAACTACAAGTAGTAATCAATACCCGGGATACGATTCCAATGAACTAATAACAAAACAATGACGATTTCTACAGCGGGATGTGATGGGACGGTGACGGTGATGATGGTGTTGATGATGGAGATGGTGTTGATGATGATCCCGATGATGCTTGGCGTGATGGCGATGACGATGGCGGCGATTCCCCCCCTCCGGGAGGGAAATTCCCCGGCAGATTTCTCCCTGCCAGAGCTCTTCTTCTCTCTGTCTGGTTTCCGCCTCGTGGAGGTGGCGGAAAAATTCCTCTTCGATGCCCCCGACGTTTTTAGGTCAAGGGTCAATAATACGCCGAAGGGGAGACGGAGAGGGGCCACAGGGGCCAGGGGCGGGCCCCTGCCCCTGGGAGCTCGCCTCTGTGCCCCCTTTCGGCTCCGTGACTTATTCTTCGTAATATTGACTTTCTTATTTTCCTGGAATTTTCTGAGCTTCCGACGTCTGGTATCTTGACAGGTACTTTTCCAGCTGATTTCTGGCTCCGGCAGATGCATCCCCAATAATTGCCAATCATGGAAAATAAGATAAAATAACATAAGTATTGTATCATAATATGAAATATATCAATGAATAAAGATGAATTATGATGTAAAATAGTGATGCAAAATGGACATATCAGTGACCCGAGTTGAGTAGCCAGTTGGTGTAGCACTACTAGGAAAAGGCTTATAGGTGGATTACTTAGTCGTGGCGCACCACTATTTTGGTGTGCCACGAGTATATAGCCGTGGCGCACCAGACACAGATGCGCCACGCGTAGGACATTACCCGTGGCGCACCAAAATAGTGGTACGCCACGGCTAAGTGCAGGCTGGGCTGACGGAGGGGCACCCTCCTTAGCCGTGGCGCACCACTATTTCGGTGCGCCACGGGTAAGAGTATAGCCGTGGCGCACCTTACTCCAATGCGCCACCAAAATAATGGTCTCGGGGCCAAATTTTGACCCCACATAGCCGTGGCGCACCAAAATAGTGGTGCGCCATGGGTAACCTCTTACCCGTGGCGCACCGAAATAGTGGTGCGCCACGGGTAAGTTTCCTGTTTTGTGCTCCCATGCACCCCCCCCCCCCCCCCCCGTGATCGCCTTTTCAGTTTTGGAAAAGCTAAAAGAAAATGTTAAAAAATTCAAAAAATAAAATCCTTTGAGATGTGATTATATTACGTAAACTAGGTGTTAGGAAAAATTTGAAACATGAATTTCGATGTATTTTGCAAAAAATCATTATGGAAGAGTAAAACGGCGATAACTTTTGCATACGAACTCGGATTTCGACGTGTAATACCTTAAAAAAAACTAGAGAAAAAAACACATCCAATCCAAATGGCCTATGGCCTTTTGAGCCGTTTTTTGCCTACAGAATCCCCAAATTCGAAAGGGAAGACCTATTTTTTTGAAGTTTAAGTTTTCTGGCAGGAAAAATAAATAAAACTTACCCGTGGCGCATGGACGAGATGGTGCGCCACGGGTAGTTGTAATACTCGTGGCGCACCACTATGAGATGCGCCACGAGTAACATGGGGGGGGGGGGCAACACCACGATCCGACGGCTCCCAGCGATCCGACGGCTCACTGCGACTTAAACTAGCACACAATCCGTGTGCTTGTCCATTCTTGTCTCTGATTGGTCGAGAGGATAAAGGACTGGATTGGCACAACTCCTCCTCTCTTCCTCCTATACTCCTCCTCCTCCTCCTCTCTTACTCCTCCTCCTCCTCTCTATCTCATCCTCCTCTCCCTTCTCCTCTCTCCCTTCTCCTCCATCCTCCTCTCTCCACCGCCGACCGGTGAGCACCTCCACCATGGCACCATACTGCTGGCCTTCTCCACGACGGCCGGTGAGCACCTCCACCATGGCGTCCACCTCCACGCCAACGAGGACCGGCGGCCGGCGAGCACCTTCACGCCGACGAGGACCGGCGGCCGGCGAGCACCTCCACGCCGACGAGGACCGGCGGCCGGCGAGCACCTCCACGACGACGAGGAGCGACGGCCGGCGAGCACCTCCACGCCGACGAGGACCGGCGGCCGGCGAGCACCTCCACGACGACGAGGAGCGACGGCCGGCGAGCACCTCCACGCCGACGAGGACCGGCGGCCGGCGAGCACCTCCACGACGACGAGGAGCGACGGCCGGCGAGCACCTCCACGCCGGCGAGGACCGACGACCGGCGAGCACCTCCACAACGTGATGAGCACCTCCACGACGACCTCCATGTCGCGGCGCAGGACGGGAGCTGCCGGACACGCCGACGTGGGTGGCCGGTGGCTCTTTTTTTTTATTCAAAAATTCATAGCCGTGGCGCACCAAAACTAGGTGCGCCACGGGTATGTGCATATAGCCGTGGCGCACTAAAACAAGGTGCGCCACGGGTATGTTTACATACCCGTGGCGCACCTAGTTTTGGTGCGCCACGGCTATGTGCACATACCCGTGGCGCACCTAGACCCCTGCGCCACGGCTATTGTGTTACCCGTGGCGTGGCAATCCGTGGCGCAGCCCCCTGCGCCACGGGTAAGCTTTTTTGGTGCGCCACGGGTAAGCTTTTCCCTAGTAGTGTAGGTACTCGTATTGACGGGGCATGAAACATTCAACCCATACTTTGTCAAGCACACTACTCATATTTGCTTTCACTTTAAACTTTAACCATTCAAGATGCTATGATAGGGGCAATGAGAGCTTGACACCAATGAATACCACATTGCAATCATTAATTTAAGTAGAAGCATTTGGAAGTTAGATGAAACTTATTCATGTTTTACCTCTACTCATTTATATATCTTTCCAAAGTGTCCACCTTTCATATTCAGATTTATAAGAATACTCTATGACCATTATAGGATGTTTTTAATTTTCATTATGCATACATTTGGTCTATAGTACTTTCTTCTATGTTACACTTGGTGAATTATCATTGAACATCCTTACATTGAATATTTGATATCACTTCATAATCTATCTTGTATATTGCTACTCCTTTGAAGAATGAATCATTTGACTCTATGTAGCAATAGTAATCATCTTTGATATCCATTGATAGTATTAAATTGCAAAGTCCATGTTAGTTTTATCACCTTCATACTCGAGGACGAGTATGGGTTAAGCTTGGGGATGTTGATGCATGTAAAATGCATACATGAACTTTGCATTATATTACTTATATTTCAATCATATTTGCATCATATAAGGGTTATATCATTGATTTATATTGATTTTGGGAATATTTCATAGTTTCCCTATTTTTCTGGAATTAACCCTGCACTGGCAGAAAACCCTATTTTCTATATTTTGATGTTTCAGGGACCCAAACGACGTCCAAATGACCTGAAAATTTACGAGCATCAGTTTTTTGAAGGAACAAAGCGTAGGAGCGAAGGAAGCGAACAAACGGAGACCCGAGGGCCAAAAGAGGTGGGCCCACGCGGCCAGATTCCTTGGCCGCGTGGGACCCCCTATCTTGGGCCTCGAGGCTCCGTTGCCGTCGATCTTTTCTCCAGAACCTTCGTCTTGACCTAAAACCGACTATAAAAATAGTCCCCGACGCCCTTCGGAAGGGAGCGCCGCAGAAACACAGAAACCACGAAACAGAGACCTAGAATTGCAGATTGGAGGGGGAAAACTCCGGCGGGGCGCTGCCGGGGTGGTCTCCATCTTCTCCAACATCTCCACCATCATCACCATGATGAAGGGGGAGTAGTCCACCCCCTGGACTTTGGGTTTGTGGTGGTAACTTGATCTAATCTCTCTATGTATGATCATTGTTGAAGTCCATATGATGTGCCTTGCATAAGTATGGATCTATCTATGTAATTCCTATGGTGGATATTGTGGTATGAGATGATATTTGTTATGCATTTACCGTTGTGTTGGATCTTTTATGACTTGTCATACTTTGGAGATATTCTATGATGCATGTGATGGTTCGATTTATGCATAATGCCTTGTTTATCCATTCATGAGGTGATTGACACCACCAAGTGTAGATAGATGAGAGAGATGTGGTCATGCACACGAAATATGAATCATTGCACTAGTGTTTAGAATATTGTCCATTATGAAGTATGATGTATGTAGGTACGGGATGGCCGATGTGACAAACGGCATATGTATTGAGTGACACAATACAGCCCAACATCCTTTATTTGGGGGTAAAAAGGAAGAAGTATGATGTGGGAGTGACAACATACCACGCTAGCCTTACGAGGGTGACCTAGCAACACAAATGATTATTTTCTTTCAACTATGTGTTTTAGGACATGTAGCCGTCATAGAAGTTTACCATTAAAGCATGACAATTGTGTGTACTTTTTATCTATAACATAATAATCACCATAGATGGGAGAGAGGATTGAGTGAACCCATGAACCCATGTCCATTGTTCCTATAAGAGAAAACCTTTGTCTTGTCCTCTTGCATTGAAGAGGATTGGGACACTTTTACATTCTTGTTTTGTTACATTAAACTTCCATCCATTAAATCAACCATCTTGTTCTTTAAACCTGTTTAGTGCATAATCAAGTAAAACTTGTGACACTTTAGTTGTAGGGAATAGATAACTTTTCCTTCTTGCTCCTGTGGATCGATACTCTTCTTCCACATTGAGAGGTGCTACAGTGATCCCCTGCTCTTGGGGTTATCAGCGGGCAGGAGCCCCCTGTGAGGGGCAAGTTCCTAAGGCCCACGACGATCATCATCTTCAACCTCTAGCCGGCTGGAGGGCCCAGCCGACCACCACCAGAAACAGCTTTAGGTGCGCCATTGTAGCCCGAACCTTGTGATCTTGCAATAAGAAAGTAGAAGTGCAGGATGTAGGGGTGTTACCTCAGCTCGAGGGCCCCGAACCTGGGTACATCGCGTGTGTTTGCCGTGCTTGCTACCCAATCTCGCGCGAACACCATCGTTGCCTTGCTCCACAAACTTTACCATCTCTGATGGGTATGTTGTGCTATCCACCACGACAATCACGCATGTGCTTTTGTAACAAAACACATAGGAGTATGTTACAAAACAAACGCATATATACAACATCACAAAAAATCATGAAAGACTAACCGTATCATTTTCCATGGTGGCCCAAACATCACCAGATCAAGCCCGAGGGTGAAGAACCGCGCCAGCATCTCGCATGTACTACAGAGGGATGACGTGTAGATCATGGGTCAGTGCATCGGATGGCGGAGGAGCCTGCACGCGAGGAGGAGGTGGAGAGTAGTGGCACGGGGAGCAGGACTTGGGGCGCGTGAGTAACGCACTATAGGCCGACCTATGTGAAGCATTTTCTAATGTTTTCAGCTAAATAGAGGACTTCGTTGATCAGAAAAATAGGGATTATATTCCTGGTTGAGAGGAGTTTATTCTGAGAATCAACTCAAGTATACACTCTATCTGTACCACCCATCCATGCTAAGAGACCTAGCTATCAGTGTTTCCCTCACAAGGATTTGCTGAGCAGGAATCGCTCCCACGGGCGGCCCGGGAGAAACCCTATACGCCACCGGAGGCACCTATCCCCATGACCCTTCTTCCCTCGACGCCTCCTAAGGCCACATCTGGGCGGATCACTCGTGGCAGCGGCGGGGATCTTTGGCTCCTCGCTGAGAGGCGTGCGGTTCGGTGTACCCTCAGCGGGGAGATCGTGGTGTTGATCTTTGGCCCCAATGGTCCTTATGCGGGGCGGTGTGCCATCGATCTGATCTCGCGCAGACGGATTTCTTCTCACAGCGGTTTCCCGGTTTCATTGTGTGAGCACCCATAACGAAATCCCCAAGAAGGATACAACACCCTCAAGTGTCGTCACCGCCTACGATGTAGTGGATCTTTTGCTCAGAACCTCACTCGTGCCACCCGAGGTGCTAGGGTCATTGGTCAACCCGGAAGAAATGATCATCACAGCCAGCTCAAGGCCGCCAGATCTAGAGAATGAGTCACCTCCGCCAAAGCCACGACAACACCAGGATATCCCTCATCTCCACTCGTTGTCCATGTTGCCATTGGAGCCGACCTCCGCCTCGGTTGGGAGCCGCGCCAACGGGCGAGAGGAGGCATCAAAGAGGAGTCGTCGCCATCAGGAAGAGGAACACCACGTGAAGCCTAGACCGGTTGTTGCAGAGGCCTACACGAATGAACCTAGTGGCGTCGAGGATCTAGATCAAGTATCTCTTTGCGAGAGGGCGATAGCTTGGTCATGAACGGACAGCGATGGCGGCAACGAGGGAGAAGGAGTGAAGAAGGGAGGTGGAGCGGGAGCCATGGACTCTGGCGGAGGGTACCCTGCGTGAGGAGACCACACAGGGATTACTGATTTTCATTCCGGATTCTGAATCGTAGCCACTTGGTTTTTAGTACAAAAGGGCCACCGCTTTGGAATACTATCAAAAATGCATTTGGAGGCCAAGCTCCACGGGTATAATCAGAAATTCGAAATCTGCATTTTAGTGTTTTAAAAAAATGAAATAAAAATTCTAGATGTAGATAATGTCGAGATCTACATGTGCCAAAATCACAGTGCAAAATTCGTATTCTTTTAGGCTACACAAAAATGACAAATCTGATAAAATTTCATGTTTTTCAAAATGGGTACTTTAACATATCTATATCCACCCATTTATTATTTTCCCACCCTAAATATATAAAAAATCAAAATAAATTTTGCATACTAGTAGATTATATTATTATCTACTTCTAAATATATTTTCTAGTTTTTCTGAAACTTCAAAATACAATTTTTTTTTTAAAATACCGAGCCCCGTGGAGGTCGGAGTCCATATCGCCGCACTCAAATACCATGGCTTATAATACTAAAGTATAACATATCACCGCACTCAAATAGCATGGCTTATTTTACCCAAATACATCAAAGTGTTCTTCTAAACTACAATATTTTTAGAAAGCATAGTACTTCAAACTAGTCTTATCTAAACAGGACTTTAAAATGCACTAATACGTAATCCATGATGGAGAAGCTCTAATGTCCAAATCAGACGGTTGTTGGTCAATCAAGAAAATCAAATCAAACCCGGAAATTTACTTTGGAATCCGAACTCACATGCTCCTACCTAAACAATTTTCTTTGAAAATAATTTAACACATATAAATATTCTAAAATAAATTGGTGATGAACATACAGTTTTCTAAATGTGTGTAAATTTTGTGATGAAATGACATTTGTGATGCTATGTACAAAAAAAATCAGTGGCCAAAATAGAATTTAAAAAATATCTTTTCTGAGCACTAATTTTGTTTTTACATAGCATAACAACTATTATTTCACCACAAATTAAGCACATATGTAAAAAGTTGTCTATATTCATAACCAAAAAAATTCAGATTTTTTTGAAATATTTTACTATTTATTTCAAGCTTTTATTTGGACCCCAATCAAACCATTATAACAATATTTGTGATACCCTGCAAAAAAAATTGATGACGCGGCTCATTATATGAGTAGGAAAAAAGTTTTAATGCTTGATAGTGGAGTCTGTATATATGCAAATATGAGTTGAAATTGGATTAAAAAATGAAGAATCAAATGAAAGAGAAGTGCCCCTATACACGGCAAAGCATAACAGACAGATGCTCTGCATGGCACTCGCACCCGCAAGGTTGATGACTCTGGCGTCACGCCTCTCGTCCGGGCTCACCTCACCTGCCATCGCTCGCTTGCTTATCTGAGATCCCAAATTCCCCTCGAGTCTCTCTCGCCAGCATGGGTTCCGACTTCAAGGCCATTCCTCTGATCGGTAAGCTGTTCGCCAGTATACTCTGTTATGGATTATTCGCATAATCTGTCGGTCGATACGGTTCCACCTTCAAGATTCAGATTCCCGAATCCGCCACCCAATTCTCCTCCACCCTCTCGGAAACTGAAATCTTGCCGCCGGTCCTAGACTACTGGCCGTAGCTGCTGAGTAATCATGCTGCGGCCCTAGTTGTAGCAACTGAGAAAGAGGAATTCTTATCCACGTTAATTGGGCTGTAGAAATTTCTCACTCTCAAGGCAGCAGCCAGCAGGTGATCGATACAGCTGACGCAATGTTTGTTTGTCTGAGAAATATAAGTTCTCTTTTCCTCTGCGTGATCAGATATTGGCCCACTCGTCGAGAAGATCGATAATCCAGATATGGCCAACGACGAGGGTTTGCTGGACGTCGTCCGGATGCTGGACAACGCTTGTAGGGAGGCCGGATTCTTCTATGTGGTAATCGATCCTGGAACTCTGCAATAGCAATTTGAGCTTCTGAGCTGATTTTGCACTCATTTTTACGGTCTTGTCGCTTTTCAACTGAAAATGGAAACAAATAGCATCAGTGATTTACAAACAAAATGTAGTGCTGACATCAATAGCAGAATTTGGAATGCTATGTGCAGCTGGTTTTCCCTTTTGTTTGATGAATATAAACTTATTCTGAATTTTGTTCAATTCATCGATCTCATGCTGAGTAACAAAGTGTTGTTCTCTAGGCTAACTAAGGTAAATGTTGTCTGTACATGTTAACAGACAGGCCATGGGATTTCAGAGTCGCTAATGATGGAAGTCAGGGATGTCACACGCAAGTTCTTTCAGCTTCCTCATGAGGAAAAACTGAAGATCAAAATGACACCTCAGAGTGGATATAGGTGTGATTGCTTAAAAAACATTAAAGTTGTATTGTTTCCATTATTTGTAGTTCATTGTTTGGTCCTTCGAAGCCCTGTACGTTTAGAAATAAATTTTCTTATGACTTATGTCAGAGGGTATCAGAGAGTTGGAGAAAATGTTACCAAGGGTAAACCTGACATGCATGAAGCAATTGATGTAAGTTTACCTCTGTCTCTGAATTTTCTTGTCATTCTTGTTTAATTTCTTCTGTGTTGAGAGCTAAACCATGAGAACAAACATGGCAGTGCTACACGCCTATCGAACCAGGCAAATATGGAGATCTTGCTAAACCAATGGAAGGATCTAATTTGTGGTATGTTTCCAACTCTCCATATCTGTTCTTTGTTCTGAAGGTATATCTTAGAGCACCACGGGTTGCATTTATTGAGAGAAGGCTTCAGTTCCTGCTATTTTTGTGCATCGAAAAAGGAAAATATTTGATAGGAAGTACTAGTTGCAGTATAACTACTCATGCACCTGTGACATTATTGTACACTTGTCACTATTTAATGATGATAATGTTCACAATGTAAAGAATGCTCCTTAGTGCTTCAGATGCTTTAAAGAACTGAACTGTTCATCTTCCATGCAGGCCAGATTACCCATCAAACTTTGACGCGCTACTGGAGAACTATATAAGTCTTGTACGAGGTCCACTTATCTGAATCACTTCAATTATCTTTCTTATGCTTATTCACCGTCGCCAGCAGTGTTTTATCATGCCATTTTTTATTGCAGATCTTTCAAGGAAGATCATGCGAGGCATAGCCTTGGCATTGGGTGCGCCGTTTGATGCTTTCGAAGGCGGAATGGCAGGAGATCCTTTCTGGGTTCTCAGGTTGATTGGATATCCTGTCTCAGCTGATATCCCACAAGAGCAACGAACCGATATTGGATGGTAAGGTTGTTTTGTGGCATGTCCTGCAAAAATTATGCTCACTTGGGTGGATGCATCTCACTCTGCTCTATCTTCTGTTTTCCGTTCATCCTGTGTGACCAATTCAGCGGAGCTCATACAGATTATGGTTAGTACAAAGTCAATACTGGTATAATTTGCTTTCTTCTTGGGAAAACCATATATGTTTCTTGACTTGGGTTTTCTCCAAAGATTACTGGAGGCTCTACTAGTAATCTATACCATAACGATCAAAGTGATGTTTCCCCATTTTGTTAAACTGCAGGCCTTCTAACACTGGTTAACCAGGATGATGACATCTGTGCTCTTGAGGTACTGATTTCTTCACACTAATACCACTGTCAGATATATCTTGCATACGTTTATCCCCTTTGCTTCCTCTATCATGAAACGAGAAAATTGATCTGCAGAATCTTCTTTGCTATTATGGTTTCAGGTCAGAAACCTGTCTGGTGAGTGGATATATGCCAAGCCAGTCCCTGGAACCTTTGTTTGCAACATCGGTGACATGCTGAAGGTGATTTTTTCTTCCTTTGCAAACTTTATTGATATTTGATTTGTTTCCGAACTCAAGGTTCTTGACAACCATTTACCTTATTCGGTTTAGGTCTGGTCAAACGGGATATACCAGCCCACGCTCCATAGAGTTGTCAACAACTCCCCTCGCTACCGTGTATCTGTCGCCTTCTTCTACGAGGTATGCATCCACAAAGAGAAATAACACTTTATGATTTTGTACCGATGGAGATGGCTATACATAATCTTCTTATTTCTTGGAATATATGGCATGTACAGTCGAACTTCGATGCTGCCGTGGAGCCTGTGGAGTTCTGCCGGGAGAAAACAGGCGGCATCGCCAAGTACGAGAGGGTCGTTTATGGGGAGCACCTGGTTCAGAAAGTCCTCAGCAACTTCGTCATGTAAAAGGAACAGATTTCTGTAACGACTACTGAAAACCTTGGGGCCGTCACGGCGTTCCATGAATAAAACCTGTGGTGCAAACTAGTCTCCTCTGGTCGGACAAACTGCCATGGTGTTACGAGGAGTGCGGATCATGGGATGCAATTGGAAGCTCCATGCGGTGCTTCCTTCAACCTTGAAGCTAGGGTATCGTAGTTGCTTGGAGATGCACAGAACAATGCCGAAATGCTCACTGCTGGCATAATGGACTGTCGGCAAGCTGAAGGCAAGACAATAGCTAGTGTGAATGGGGTAACAACATTGAGAACTGGGAGAACAAGGCATATCAGTGTGAATAAGACGTCTTCCATAGTAAAGAATATGCCTCAAGATGGTAAAAACCTTTATGAACATTACAATACTTTGACCAATGAGAATGTATAAATTTGTCACCTAAACCAGTTGAATCATGTTCATATTCATGCACACTGATGTCACTCTGGAGAGTCACTTATCATGTTAAGTTACAAATATACCA
The DNA here is from genome assembly GCA_012064385.1 of Puccinellia tenuiflora. Lineage (NCBI taxonomy): Eukaryota > Viridiplantae > Streptophyta > Magnoliopsida > Poales > Poaceae > Puccinellia > Puccinellia tenuiflora. The sequence goes on from QRDG01000371.1 coordinate 290,604, forward strand.
AGAAAAAGTCAATACCCACATGAAAATGGCAAAAGCTACATAAAGTCAATACCCACATGAAAATGGCAAAAGCAACATAAAGTTAGTGAGTGAAAAGATCCGTAAATAGATTGCTTGCCTCATACCCGAACTGCAGGGGTTGTGTGGGGAGTCGGCTCCTCCCCTGTCGATGATGCACCTGGAGGTGGCCTCGCCTGGCCCCTCGGTGGCGGCTTCCATGCTTCTATTAATGGAGCCCAGCCAGCCACTTTCTTCGTTGACTCTGAGGCACTCTTTGGAAAAGAGCTTTGCGACCTTTTCGTCAGTTTGGAGACGGTTAGCCCGGTTCTGGTAAAGAGATTGCGTGCCTCCTATCAGGGAAGGATACCGGTGGCAGAATCAAGAAGGTGAAGGAGTATCTCAGGAGCAAAAGCAAGAAGTGTGGTGCCACAAGGAAGGCGTCCGTAGCTGCTTGATGGATGGGTCTCATCTCTTCGGACCGTCGTGTTCGAGATCTTTGTGTTGTGTTTCCAGTGGGGTTTTTGTTGCGTTGTGGTGATCAATGTGTCGAGAGTTGGGTTGTAGCGAGTTGAGAGAGTTGGGTGATCTGCCTATGCGTAGGGGAATTGCACGCCATGGGAGTAGTATGCATGTGGTCTTGTTATAACGGTTTCGTCCAGTTTTTCGTTAATTAACTGGACAATTGTGTTCTTCTTAATTAATAGATTGGGGTAAAACTTTTGCTCCCGTTTCCAAAAAAAATCCGTACAGCGATGGGATCGCATGACGGTATAAATAGTTTGTAGAGAACATGTCAATACTAATGGCAGGAGTGGTGCTCGGAGACATGACAGAAGTTAAACATTCAAAACGGATAGGCAACGTAGAAGTAATATCAGTACGATTTTTAAATCTAAAAATAAACACCATAAATATTGACATAGCATGACCTACGTGGGAAAGAAGTCCGCACAGCCTTCCTCCGTTAGTAGGTTGGCAAAGGGCCAACACGCTCACACGCTCTAACTTGGCATCTAACAGAACGTGTCGAGCTTCCACCTTTTTGCTTAGGAAAAAGAAACTCTACTGATGAGCATAACAAATAAAAGTGTGATTGTTCATTTCCACACGATTAAATTTATGCTAGTACCAAGCAAACAAAGTAAACAATAACAAGTCTGAAGCTCCACTCTGCTTTCATGTGTATCAGAAATCTTGTTCTTAGAAGAAGCATAAAGTTGCCTTTGGCTTTAGCTCAAGGACAGATTAAACACAAGTGAAATGCTTCAGAGCATTTAGAATACTAGGAATGCTCGCATTTGTACGAAGATTTGTGTTTATCTTTATATATGCTAGAAGGATTTCAATCTGTAGTTATCCATGGTTATCCACACAGCAAAGCACAATCCTATTCGCAGTTTCAATCTTGGATACAAAGCTTTGTATATTGTTGTTGTTTTATATTATTTTTCTTGTATATGTTTCAAAACCACCATTAAAAAATAGGCACGAAATATATAAATACTTGACTGTCACAAATTTGATTAAGAGTCTCTAGCAATTTTGGGTTCTTGTAATAATCAAGACTGATCTTCACGGTATGGTGGCAAATTTCTCTAGTTTGAAGGTGACTGGAAACATTACCGATAAGCTTAATGTCGATGCTGATTTTCATGCCGATACGGGGAAAGGAGCAATTGGAGCAATTATCAGGTATTCTGGAGAAATTTCATAGCAGCTTGTTGTGACTATACTGAGTTTGTCATTGATGTGGCGGCGATGGAAGCATCAGCGCTGTTTGCTGGGCTCAAACTAGCCGAACAGTTTGGAGCTCAATCCTTGATTGTGGAATCGGATTCGATGGAGGTGGTAGAGGCTATACACAATCCTTCATAGTATAGAGGTTTGGGAGCGGTTATTGTTGATGACTGTCGGCTTCTACCACGGTAGCTTAGCATGGCGACGTTCCAACATTGTCCGTGAGAAGCAAATGAGGCCACACATTCTCTTGTTCACCACGGTTCTACGTAGGGTATTACGGAGTTTTGATGTCTCCTGCCTTTCTTATTCCTGTATTTGTAGAAGATCGTGTTATTATTCAATAATAAAGTCGCCTAAAGTTAAAAAAAAAAAAACTGATCTTCACGGTCCTCCCATATGTAATATCTGATATCGACGTGGAGAACAGGTCGAGTCGACAAAACCTGAGGCCTGGTGTTAAATTCTAAAATAAAGGCCTACCTCTGTAGTTAATAAATTATTAAACTATAATAATGTATATGCCATAATATCTTCAATAGAAATTGGATGTATTAAATATTCTTTTATTTGTTGTATGTAGCTTCGATGACTCAAATCTTCAAACACATGTACAAAAGATAAATAAAAGAAATTAAAGGTACGCACATAAACAATCTATTGCTAATTTGGTTCGTGATTAGGCGGGCATCGAACTCACTTGGTGTTATGATATAATTTGTTGTAAACTCTCTTTTCTGCTAATCGGAGACCTGTCTGTATTGGAGAACGGAGAACGGTCACATTAAGAAGACGAACTGGCGCTCATTGTAGAATGGGAGAGAGGGAGAACGGCGGCGGTGGGCGACGCAAACCGATCTTAGATCGGAAAAACCAAAAAGAAAAGCGCTGATCAAAACGACCGGCGAGAAAGAGAAAACCCGGATCAAAGGATCGGGGAAAAGACTCTCTAGGGCAGCCGATCAACAGGACCGGCGGGCGAACCCTAGGTACGGGCGGCGCGGCCCCCGGCGGAGATCATGGAGATCGACCTCCCCGGGGGCGGCGCGATGCGGAAGCGGCGGCTAGGGTTTAGGATCGAGGTAAGGCTGATACCATGTAGAAGGATAGAGAGAGATTGGTGGAATCGTTGTTTATTGCTTAAGCCTCATGGGCATATATATAAGAGTACAATGATCTACTTGGAGTACAAGGCAAGGTAGAATAGAATCCTACTCTAACTCATATTTCCTAAATAACCATTATACTCAACACTCATCAATGTTTCTAGCGTCGCTACTCGGTAATCCGCCTAATCCCCTAATTGCTAGATAGGTCATTGTCGATGGATTAGATCAACGGTGAAGATACGGGACTACGTACGCGCGGGCATCGTCGATGTGGGTTAGTAGACGAACGACACGGGAGAAATGATTTATACAGCTTCGGGACCCGGGAAACATCATCCGGTAATATCCCTACATGCTGTTTGTAGCTAGGTTGTATTCCTCATGGTGGAAGTCGCCGATGAGGCGACTCCTCTATGTATTGTATCGTGTGTCTAAATCTATCGGGTTCTGTCCCGTCTGACTTGGTTGTGTTGGGTCTGTCTAGGCCTTGACTCTTGGTGCGCCTTGCCCCTCCTTATAAAGGTGGAGGAGGCCGGCTTACATGTCGAGTCCTTTTAGGACACTGCTAATCTAATACAAGTTGGTAAGTGAGTCCTTTTCCTACTCTGACTAGAGTCGGCCTGTTGGGCGCTTCCTCCTGATGGGCCACGTTAGTACTCCTTACGGGTACCCGTGTCCCATATCCACGACAGTAGCCCCCGAGCTTTCGGGTGACTTGTAGAGTCATGCGGAAGGTCTTGATTTGTTGAAGAAATGGGACACGGAGTCCATGCCGGGTTGTGTGCCGGCTTGTCGATGTCGATGATGTCGCGGCACCCGGCGCTGCATTTGCCGGGTTGTCGATGTAGAATTTGTCGGGTTGTCGATGTAGATGTTGCCGAGTCGTCGTTTGTCGAGTCGTCGATTTAGACGTTGTCGAGTTGTTGGCGAAGATGTTGTCGAGTCGTCGTTTGCCGAGTCGTCGATGCCGGCTTCTCCGGTCGACTTGTTAATGCCGGCTTCTCCTGCCGACTTGTTAATGCCGGCTTCTCCTGCCGACTTGTTTTGAAGTGACTCGGAATTTTCTCCGAGTCCTTTTGACGAGTTGTGTGTAGATGTTGCCGACTTCTCCTGCCGGATTGTTTATACTGGTATATGTGTATTACCCAAGCGCCGAGTTGTTAACTTGTGACGGCTTGGAGCTTATACTGATAACTCATAATTTCAAATGATGTAGGCCCCGAGTGCCGGGTCGTTTGCCTGCGACGACTCGGGACTCCTTGATGTATAACTCATTTTCTTGAGCTTTTGAACGGTCTAGCCCCCGAGTGCCGGGTTGTTTGCCTGCAGCAACTCGGGACTCCTTTTGAGGTACCTGAAATAAAACATGTGTATACATTACACTATTCACGATGTATGAAAAGAATTAAATAGATATCACAACGATTTGCTTTATTTGTGTTTAAGTGATTAATCGTCCGACTCGACTAAGCAGGCTTTCGCGGCGACTTTTTTCATGCAAATATGATTTGCTCTGTCGACAAAGCCTTCTGTGCTTCAGAGTCAATCCGGCATTGTTCATACGTACTACTTGGTCTATTGCGTTTATCAACTGTCTTAGCAAAGAAACGAACGTCCATCTCTTGAGTCAGGATACCTATGTTTGGACCGCGCATCTGGCAGCTTGTCCTCTTTGACAAACATGACTCAGAAGAATTAATATCCCCGAGATTGACTCGAAGGTGGCGGATTTATTTAATTGACTGAAAAATAAAAATATGAAATTTAAATATAAAAATGACTTAGCTTGTTTTTTCTGATGCGTTGATGACATGTGTGTCGCAATCGGCTGTGACGAGGTTGAAGACCATCGTGTTGTTGAAGAAGTCGGCGCAACGCGAAGTCGGAGTAGTCCGAGTCCTCCTGACCCGGTTGCCGACTCGTCGATTCGCCTCCGATCCGCGTATAGTACTAGTTGGAGCTAGCCTTCACATGATTTACATGCAGCAAGCTAGCCACCTGATCGTTCCTCTTTTCTTTCTTGGCCTCCACGTGACCAGCTGGCTTGGATTGCATGTACGTGATCTCATTGCACTTTTTCTTTTTCTTTCATTAGCTCGCCTCGATCCGTGTGTGAGTCAAGCTTCTCATGACACAGACGCACTGATATGGAAGTTGCTTCTATTGAATCATCGTCTGGAGTAGCGGCCAGATACGTCGACCGAATCATGATCCGACTCGAGGAGATCTTTTCCTTCTTTTATTCTTCTCCTTCGATCCCTGCGTCGGCTCGTGCACTGCTTCTTTTTCTTTTTTCTTATTGCAATCGGGTTGGATGTCAGCTCGAGTCCGCACCGAACAAGACAGGCGGAACGAACTTTGAATCCGAGTCCTGTACGTATGCTTGATGCTGTTTCTTGATCCGGTTTCGGCGATGCCGGCTTCTGCAGTGTTGCTGCCAACTCAGCTTTTGAATCTGATGGAGTTGATCAGCAACACACGAGGGCGATATTGATGTCGAGTCCCCGTGGCCGCTATGTGGATGAAGATCTTGATGCGTCCGAGTCGCTTGACCGACCCGGTGATGAACTCGTCGTCGTCGGTGATGAAGATTGGACCCATCGAATTATGAATCCACACGCACTTAGCCCCACGGTGGGCGCCAATGTCGATGGATTAGATCAACGGTGAAGATACGGGACTATGTACGCACGGGCATCGTCGATGTGGGTTAGTAGACGAACGACACGGGAGAAAGAATTTATACAGCTTCGGGACCCGGAAACATCATCCGGTAATATCCCTACATGCTGTTTGTAGCTAGGTTGTATTCCTTATACTCTTGGTGGAAGTCGCCGATGAGGCGACTCCTCTATGTATTGTATCGTGTGTCTAAATCTATCGGGTTCTGTCCCGTCTGACTTGGTTGTGTTGGGTCTGTCTAGGCCTTGCCTCTTGGTGCGCCTTGCCCCTCCTTATAAAGGTGGAGGAGGCCGGCTTACATGTCGAGTCCTTTTAGGACACTGCTAATCTAATACAAGTCGGTAAGGTGAGTCATTTTCCTATTCTGACTAGAGTCGGCCTGCTGGGCTTCCTCCTGATGGGCCACGTTAGTACTCCTTACGGGTACCCGTGTCCCATATCCACGACAGTCATCTTTGGGTCGCTCCGTTCAGTAATCATGCTTCTCCACGTCTACACGACGTCGTCAAGACCTAAAGGCTAGAGTCCTTTTCCTATTAAGCCGGCATGACTGATGGGTTGTCTTGCTTAGAACCTGCATTAAGGCTAAGTTGGTAATTTTGGAACATTTTTCCTCGCGCAAACCGTGGTTCCCTAGGATCGGTAGTCAGTTATATCTTGCAAAAACGCCAATGTTGTTACTTGTAATCTCAACATTTTTTTTAAGCCTACGGTGGGTTAAAATGAACCATTTTTGCATATTTCTACTAAACTATTTTACTTCACCGTAATTCATCTTACAATTAAACATGTGTTGTAATTTATTATTAAGTATAAGCCTAAGCCATTCACGTGTATTAGTATACATTTTGTTATGAAGTTCATAAATTTATCCTTACAAAAACTTCATATTAGTTAAAATAGAACCAAATTTGTATCTAGATGTTCAGTATAATATTTGATGCAACGGATTGCACCCTAAATCTAAGCAAACAAAAGTATTAAATTTCTCCACATTAATTGATGACCCTTAGTACATACAGTTACTTATTTATAATATCCTTAAATATCTACAAAGCTTGTAATGTATTTTAGAGTGTATGAAGGCACTAGCAAATTGGATACAAGTTTATAAAGTACAAAAATATCAAGTTTAGTTGTGACTAAATTGAGAACTCTAGAGCATAGAGCGTGAATAATTAGTTTGTCAACAAATATTTTCAGCCCCTGTGTCTCAAATTCTCATTGGTGATTCTCGTCTCTTGGTCAAATTTGACCTTCGTTCTCGGAAGGGGGGTTGAGGGGTTTAGTATTTAGCAGTTGGCACATGCCTGCTCTTCACTTGTTTTTTTTTTTTTTTGAACAGGGCAAAAAGATTTGCCTTTTATATTGATATAGGAGAAACAAAACATGACATGGCCTAGGCCAAAAAGAAAAAGTTAAAAGTCACATGAAAACGTTTCTATGTGATGATCTCTCCTAAATGCTTAGCACCAGCTAGGATCCAATTTTTTCCTTCATCCTTAATTTTTTGGAAGAGAGTTGTCCACATTGATGATTTGTTGTTGCAGATGCGGGCATTTCCCTCCTTCCAAATCTCCCAGGTCAACAGGGTGACAGCCGATTTTAGGCCTTTGGGGTGGGTTGTCGGAGCTTTGATAATTGCCTGCCAGTATTCAAGCATAGTTTGCCAACCCATGCCCATATCTTGGACTAAAGAGGGGCGGGATAGCCAAGAGGTTGTAGCTTGCCAAATTCGCCTGTAACATCTGCATTTGAACAGGATGTGCTTGGCCGTCTCCCCTTGGTTTTTGCATAATTGACACAGCGGGTTCTGCGGCCATCTTATAATTGGCAGGCGATCTGAAGTCCAGAGCCTATTTTGCACGACAAGCCATGCGAAAAACCTGCATTTTGGTGGTTCCCACGTCTTCCAAACCAGCCTTTCGAAGGAGCAGGGGGTCTGTCGTGGGGTTATCACGGCAAGTCCTTCCTCAGGGAAGGTGAGTTCTGAGGCCATTGATGATTGAAGTACGTAGGAGTTGTTAATCTCGCCTGCCTATGTCTCAGTTGATTGAGAATTTCTTAAGTCTCAATCACCTCAGAAAAGTGCAACTATAGTTTTAAAAAGTGCAACTAGAACGAGTTGCACTTTTCTGGCAGAAAAGTGCAACTGCACATTTCTCCGAGAAAAGTGCAACTCATGCACATTTCTCCGAGAAAAGTGCAACTCATGCACATTTTGTGGGTGACTGAGACATGACTGAGAATTTCTTAAGTCTCAATCACCTCAGAAAAGTGCAACTGTATTTTAAAAAAGTGCAACTGGAACGAGTTGCACTTTTCTGGCAGAAAAGTGCAATTGCACATTTCTCGCAGAAAAGTGCAACTCATGCACATTTTTGTGGGTGACTGAGACATAAGAAAAAATCAGGCGCCTGAGAATTAGCAAATCCGAGAAGGGACAAGGATTTACCCAGGTTCGGCCCCTCTGATTAGAGGTAAAGACCTACTTCCTGCTTGCTCTTTATTGCTGTAGATCTGATCTCGATTACAAGGTTCCGGCTCCTCTCTGGGGAGTCGGCGACTATGGGTTTGGTATTTCTTGATTGCTTATCGATCTAAGGTCCAGGACCCCGCTTATAAAGGTGGCCGGGTCCCTGGATTTACAACTTACACCGAGTCACAGTTAGACACGGAGTCCTACTCTAGGTCTTGGCCTTCCAAGTTAGAACTCCGGGTTGTACTTGGACTCCTTCCTGACGGGTCCTTTCTTCGTCATGGGCTTAGGTCGGCTTGTCTCCAGCCCAGCCCATGTGACTTGACGCGTGACTCGGCTTTGGCCTTCTTGGTCTTGGCGGGTCTACTTTCCGGGTCCATGGGCCTACCTATAAAGTATCCCCCCATCAGTAGCCCCCGAATTTATCTTGGGTGCAGCTTTGCAACTTCCTCTGACTCCTTGGGTCGACTCCTTGGTTTGACTTCTTCAATCTGAGTCACCAGCTCAGAAGTCTCCTGCTGCTAGCTTCAAGATGAATTCCTGCATAAAAACATAACACACATATAAAATGAGCTTATCCTCACCCCTTGTTCGAGTCCACCACTCTTGCCTTTGCATTAGCTGGCCGAGTTTGTTATGGCTCTCGTGAACAAGTTCTGAGGAACTTGACTCCTTTCAATTCCCACTGTCACAGGACTCGCCTTTCTGAGACAAGCCGGCTCCTTCCACTTCTATGACTTGTCTTTCCCTTTTCATTTCCTGTATGACTTTTTAATCACTGAACCGTTATCCACAATTTAACTGTGGACCGTTACTGTAACTTTCTAGGGTTTTCCCCTCTTATAAATCGTGAAGGGTAGGGTCCAGTGCCCTAACTTGCCCCTTTCGCCTCCAAAATTCTCTTTCTCCTTGCTTCTTTCTTTCCCGCGCGCAGCACGCACCGCCCGCTCGCCATGGCACCCAAGCGCGCCAAGGTAGCTTCCAAGGCCAAGGCCTCCTCGTCCAGCAGAACGGTTGACATCGCCGCCGCGGCCGCCGCCGCCGCTAGAGCTCCATCATCGAAACGCTCGATCTCCGCCGATTGGGGCGGATCCACTATTACTGCCGAGCAACTCAAGGCGCACCGACTTGCTGGCCTGCTTCCCTCCAACGTCAAGGCTCGAGCCCCAGGGGACGAGGTGGTGCCCTCTCCCGCGAAAGATGAGGTCGTGATTTTCTCAGAACACCTGTTCCGCGGATTCACTCCCCCGGGTAATTTCTTCTTCCGCCAGCTCCTTGCCTTCTACAAACTGCGCATCCATGATCTAGCACCCAATTCCGTCTTGACCTTGTCCAATTTTGTCACCCTCTGTGAGGATTACCTCCAAATCGAGCCAGACCTAGATCTCTGGCTCGAACTCTTCTACTGCAACCCCCAGCCTGAGACCTCTGGGGGCCCTCTCCTTCAATGCGGCGTTGTTGCTCTTCAGCGTCGCCTCCATTCTGTCTTTCCAAAACCTGTTTTTCCAAACCGTGTCAAGGATTGGCACAAAACTTTCTTCTACTGCAAGGACACTTCTCCTGCAGATGAGCCTCGACTTCCTCTGTTCTCTGAGGATTGCCTGGAGGCGACTCCTCTGATGAAGGCTAGGTGCTCAGAGGCCGCCCGGCCAAAAGTGGAGTCTTTGATCACCCGGGTTCAGGCTCTTTTGTCTCACAACCTGGAGAACATGGACCTTGTGCGCTGCTGGACAACTTGGAGAATTCAGCCGCTGAGTCCTAGGACTCGGCTTATTCACACGTATACTCGCTGCGTGGCTGATGACCTCCGAACAACAGACAAGCTATCAGATGGTCCTGAACTTGGTCGGCTCATCAAAAAGCTGACTGGGAAGCCAGTGAAGGACCAAGCACACTTTGGTCTCGAGCCCTTCTGCTCCACCAATCCAGCTCCTGACGTAAGCTTTTCACCTTGTTGCGTTTTTAACTTGCTTTTCTCTGTCTCGTTTGCTAACTCATTCTCCCTGACTCTTGTGCAGCTAACTGACTCCTTCTGGAAGCCAGCCTCTGAAGCTGGAGCCAGAGCTGAAACTGAAGCTGAGGCTGAGGTTGAAGAGGAGACTCCTGTCACAGAACAAACCACTGTGGCAGAAGATGCTGATGATGATGCTAACGAGGAGTCCTCTCAGGAGGCTCCTGCTGAGAATGATGGTGATGATGACGAGGATGAGGAGTCCTCTCCAGAGGCTCCTATTGTAGAGGATACAGATGAGGGTGAGTCCTCACCGGAGGCTCCTGTTACTGAGCAGGTTCATACGACTTCTAGCATTGCTGCTGCTCAGCCATCCTCATCCGAAGAGTCCTCAGCTGCAAAAAGTCACTCCTCTTCATCCCCAGCTTCCAATAACAATGGGTCTCGAGAGGCTGTCCCCAAGGTACCCCTTTCACGAGTCCTTGGATCAACCCGTTCGCCTGCTAAGCCTGAAGAATGTGTGCAGAGCGTTGTTGCTGCTAGGAAGAGGAAATTGCGATCCGATGGGCCTGCAGAGACTCCTGACCCTTTGCCAGTTTCGCACCAACGGAAGTCGACTTCTCCTCCTAGCAAAGACGACTCCTACCACTCTGGCATGTCTATGCCCTCTTCTGACTCTCAGGCCTCCTTGGACCTGGAGACTAACGCTGGGTATGACTTCTCTGTTTACTCTATTTGCATTCAAATGACTTCTGCTTTTCCTTTTCACTAGATTTACTGCTGACTTCTGACTTTACCTATTTCAGGGCTCGGCCTTGTGTCAAGGTCACCAAACTCCCAAACATGACTGATGTCACATCGGCTCGTGGGCCTGTCCTTCCTTCGGCTTCTCAGACAACAAGCACGAAGACAGGTCCCTCCACACCTGCATCTGCAGGTGCCACTACAGCTCCCACTATCCCCGAGTCCCCTTCAAGGACTCGAGAGGCGACTCCACTGGTGTTCCAACCCTCCTCTGGGACTGGGATTCCTTTCGCTGAGCCTCAAGCTCGTCCGGCTCCTCCGAAGGCGGCTCCTGTAGCTCAACCGAACGACAAGCCGGCCAAGTCCTCTATTGACTACAGTCGACTTCGAGTGGCTGATAATTTGTCTTTCTCTGAGGCTTATGCTGAGGCTGTCGATTTGAATGATCAATCCGCCAGACTAAAGGATGATGAGCAGGCAGCCCTTAGGTCTCTTCATATGATTCATAACGTAAGCTCTATGATTTCTTACCCTTTATGCTTTCTGGTGGCCTCCTATTGCAGTAGCCCCCAAGCACCTGTCTGCGGTGACTTGTGACTAAGATAGGTGCTTTGCTTTGAAATTGAACTCAATTGCTTTGTAGAGAAAACTTGCACACTGTAGCCCCCAAGCACTGAGTCCTTAGCTCTACTAGGACTCGGGGCTGTCGACTTACTGACGATTAGGTTATTGAACCAACAATTTTGCACGAGTAGCCCCCAAGCGCCGAGTTGTTAGCCTGCGATGACTTGGAGCTACAAATCCATGTAACTTACTGGCACTTAACTTGTAGAAAAAAATTCTGCTCTGCGAGTAGCCCCCAAGCGCCAAGTTGTTAACTTGTGACGACTTGGAGCTGATGACTTGTTGACTAGGACTCATACCATCTGGGTTTAAAGAAAAACTGACTCCTGAGTAGCCCCCAAGCGCCAAGTTGTTAACTTGTGACGACTTGGAGCTCATGAGTTCTCTATTTGACTTGTAGACCCTGACTTGTGAATTCTGACTTGTCAATTCTGACTTGTAATATCTGACTTGTCATATCTGACTTGCCAATTCTGACTTGTAATATCTGACTTGTAATATCTGCAGAACCTGATTGCCAAGATGAAAAGGGATATGAAGGAGCTAGAGGACCAGGCAGCTGCTAGTGCCAGGTCTGCTCAAGATGAAAAAGAGCACTCCCTTCAACTGGAAAAGGATCTGAAGATTCTGTCTGCTCAGCTGGAGCAGGTGAAAAAGGAGTCTGCAGATGCCAAGAGAGTTGCCCAGAAAGCACATAATGATCTGAAGGCGGTCTTTGACACCTGCCGCAAAGGCATTGGAGCAATGTGCCAACATATATTCGGTAAGTTTGTGTCTTTGCTTGCTCCTTCTTTGCACTTTTGTTAAGTATTTTTCAACTGATAATGACTGATTTCCTTCTGCAGGGGCCGACTCCCAAAAACTCAAGCTGCCTGTTAGCAAGCAACTCCATGAGATGCTAGATCACTGCCATGGACTACAAGAGGGAGCTCATGCTGTGGTGAAGTACTTGAATGCCAAGGGAAAGTGCCCCAAAGAGCCTGAACGTCTGGTGGATGAGTTGTCTAGGGCGCCAGGATATATGCGTCTTTGGAAGCAATCCTCCTTGAGGAGAGCCTCCATCAGGATCCTTGCCCTGGCCCACAGCTACTATCCCACTGTCTTGGAGCCAGCACTGCTTACCATGGGGAAACCAGAGCAACATGAGGATGGTACTCCCTTCACCCAGGACGACTTCAAGGCTGAAGAGAAGTTGGTACGGCCCTATGCTTGTGAGATTGCCAACAAGATGGATCCTGAGGTATGGGTTCATCATTATGACTTGGAGAACAAAAGGGTGGCCCCAGAGACTCCTGAGATTGTAAACTTTGGCCGCCCCTCACAGGACTCAGCTGGTGCCCCCTCTTCTTCTGCTGCGCCGAGTTCTTCTACCCCGGCGGCTCCTGTGCTTAGCAACCCAACTGGTGCAGAGCCTGTATTGAAGACTCCTGCTGCGCCCACTCCTTCAAGAGCTATCTCTGGTGATACCCAGAAACAAGAAGAGCTGGCTAAGCACATGAAGAGTCCCAGAGGCACTGGCTTTCAAACGAAGAAAGTCGCCACCAAGCCTCCTGTAAAGCCGGCTCCTGCCCCAGCTGCTCAAGTCAAGGACAAATCTCCAGCCAAGGACTCCTCAGCTCCAGCCAAGAAGTCGACTCCTGCAAAGGATGATTCCCTTGATGATTTTTGATCATTTTGTAATGATGTACTACTGGTGTTAAAACATTTAGCTTGTTAGCTATTTTTAATTTGTGCCAATCGGCTTGTAATGACTTGCTTAACTTTCTGTGACATTGATATGTCTTATCTATGCAAGTCATTGGTTGGTTCTTATAACCCGTCTAATTGTCCACTGATGAATAAGTAGGCCCTGCATGACTTCTCTTACAGCTTGTGCTGACAAGCTCCCAACTTCTTATGTCCTTTAGGATTCATGAGAGTCGGAGACGAGTCATGCCTGTAGATTAACCATATTGTGCAGGATGCATCTGACTTACCAGTGAGAAAATTAGGAAAAGTTCGGCTACTGAGCCAGGTCCAAAGGTCTAAGCTTGACTTTTTTCCTGAAAAGCAAGCCCCCAAGAACCTTGATGATCAAATTTAATGAACAAAGCGCACTCCCTGGGTGACTCGACTAAAGGACTCATATTCACTGAAGTCAGCTTTGTTTCCTTTGATCATAATAATTTGATTACATCTGGGCATGGCTCACTGGGCTCTTTGCCTCTCAACTCATAAAACTATTACAATTTAGGTATAGTAAGGACGTAACTGAGCTATATTCCATGGCCTCTTTGCCTCTGCATACGGGTCTAGCGTATGAGCTGTGTCAGCTCCTTTACTTTCACTTGCCGGTTCTCGTACATCCATTAGATAGTACGACCCATTGTGCAAGTTCTTGCTTATGACGAACGGTCCCTCCCATGGTGGAGATAACTTGTGCATCCCTTTCCTATTTTGAACGAGGCGAAGCACTAAGTCGCCTTCCTGGAAAGTCCGAGTTTTGATTCTGCATGCATGATACCGCCGCAAGTCCTGCTGATAAACTGCTGATCTCTCAAGGGCTAATTCCCTTGCTTCCTCAAGTGCGTCCACCGAGTCCTGGCGAGCGAGTTCATTCTCTTTCTCGACATAATTGGCGACTCGTGGCGAGTCATGTAGCAAGTCGCTAGGCAGGACAGCTTCTGCTCCATACACCATGAAGAAAGGTGTGAAACCAGTAGATCTGTTAGGAGTCGTTCTTATACTCCAAAGTACTGCTGGCAACTCCTCAACCCAACTTTCAGCGGCTCTTAGCAAGGGGACTCGGAGCCGAGGCTTAATTCCCTTCAGCAACTCCTGATTTGCCCTCTCTGCCTGTCCATTGGACTGTGGATGTGCTACTGAAGCTAGGTCGAGTCTGATGTTGTTCTCACCACAGAACTTGGCCATCTCTCCAACTGATAAGTTGGTCCCATTATCTGTAATGATGCTGTGAGGATATCCAAAGCGTGTTGCTATTTTCTTGAAAAATCTCACTGCTGATGCTCCGTCGACTCTGCTGACGGGTTCGACTTCTACCCACTTGGTGAACTTGTCAACCGCTACTAGCAGATGGGTCTTGTGGCAGGGCGACTTTGAGAAAGGACCCACCATGTCAAGCCCCCAAACTGCAAACGGCCAAGTGATAGGGATAGTTCTGAGTTCTTGGGCTGGCACATGGTCTTGCCTTGCGTACCTTTGACATCCATCACAAACTCGCACTATCTTTTCTGCGTCCAGATGTGTTGTTAACCAAAAGAACCCGTGACGAAAAGCTTTTGACACCAAGGATCTAGTGGATGCATGATGACCACAATCACCTGCATCAATCTCTTGCAATATTTGCCTGCCCTCTTCTGGAGACACACATCTCTGGTAGACTCCAGTAACACTCCTTCTGTACAACTCGCCATTAATGACTGTGTAGGACTTGCATCGTCTGATGAGCTGTCTCTGTTTGACTTCATCCTGTGGGAGTTCACCCCTAAGGAGATATGCAAGGTAGGGCTCTGTCCATGCTGGTATTGCTCATGCTGCTGCCACCAGTACCGACTCTGGATCTGGGGAGGCTAACTCCTCCTCTGAAGGCAATTTGACTGATGGGTGGTGAAGTTCATCCACAAATACGTTTGGGAGTACTTTCTCTCGTCGAGAGCCGAGTCGTGATAACGCATCTGCGGCCTCATTCTTGTGTCTGTCAATATGCTCCACTTGATAACCAGAAAAGAACCCGGCTATCTGTTCGACTGCGCTCCTGTAAGCCGCCATGTTTGCATCCTTCGAGTCCCAGGTTCCAGATACTTGCTGGGCTACAAGATCCGAGTCTCCAAAGCATCTGATACGCTTGATGTTCATCTCCTTGGCCAAACGCAGGCCGTGTAGCAAAGCCTCATACTCTGCCATATTGTTTGTACAATCGAAATGCAACTGAAGGACATATGCAAACTTATCTCCTTTCGGTGAAGTTAAAACCACGCCGGCTCCTGAGCCCTCTAGCTGTCTGGACCCGTCGAAGTGCATTGTCCAATGCTTAGTGCAGGGTGAACTTGGTGAGGATGTGAAATCTGTCCAGTCATTGACGAAGTCGACCAAAGCTTGAGACTTGATTGTTGTCCTAGGCTCATATGTGATATGGTAAGGACCCAACTCGATTGCCCACTTGGCAACTCGACCTGTTGCATCTCTGTTGCGTATAATGTCTGCTAGCGGTGCTGAACTCACCACTTTGATTGGATGCTCTTGAAAATAATGCTTAAGCTTTCTACTTGCAAGGAAAACTCCATAAACTAACTTCTGCCATTGAGGGTACCTTTGCTTTGAATCTGTGAGGACTTCACTGATGTAGTAAACAGGCCTCTGTACTGGGTACTCTTTACCTTCCTCTGCACGCTCCACAACTACTACTGCGCTGACAACTCTCTCATTAGCAGCCACATATAATAGCATGGGCTCCTTATCCGTAGGAGCTGCAAGTACTGGTGCTGATGATAGGGCTTTCTTCAAGCCTTCAAAAGCATCATCGGCTTCTTTGTCCCATAGGAATTTGTCTGACTTCTTCAGGAGTCTATGCCCTCTTCTGACTCTCAGGCCTCATTGGACCTGGAGACTAACGCTGGGTATGGCTTCTCTGTTTACTCTATTTGCATTCAAATGACTTCTGCTTTTCCTTTTCACTAGATTTACTTCTGACTTTACCTATTTCAGGGCTCGGCCTTGTGTCAAGGTCGCCAAACCCCCAAACACGACTGATGTCACATCGGCTCGTGGGCATGTCCTTCCTTCGGCTTCTCAGACAACAAGCACGAGGACAGGTCCCTCCACACCTGCATCTGCAGGTGCCACTACAGCTCCCACTATCCCCGAGTCCCCTTCAAGGACTCGGGAAGTGACTCTTCTAGTGGGCCCAGCCCTCCTCTGGGACTGGGACTCCTGTCGCCGCGCCTCAAGCTCCTCCGGCTCCTCCAAAGGCGACTCCTGTAGCTCAACCAAACGACAAGCCGGCCAAGTCTTCTGTTGACTACAGTCGACTTCGAGTGGCTGATAATTTGTGTTTCTCTAAGGCTTATGCTGAGGCTGTCGACTTGAATGATCAATCCGCCAGACTAAAGGATGATGAGCAGGCAGCCCTTAGGTCTCTTCATATGATTCATAACGTAAGCTCTATGATTTCTTATCCTTTATGCTTTCTGGTAGCCTCCTATTGCAGTAGCCCCCAAGCACCTGTCTGCGGTGACTTGTGACTAAGATAGGTGATTTGCTTTGAAATTGAACTCAATTGCTGTGTAGAAAAATTTGCACACTGTAGCCCCCGAGCACTGAGTCCTTAGCTCATTAGGACTCGGGGCTGCTGATTACTGGCTGTCGGGTTCTTGGACCAAAATTTTTCCACGAGTAGCCCCCAAGCGCCGAGTTGTCAGCCTGCGACGACTTGGAGCTACAAATCCATGTAATTTACTGGTACTTAACTTGTAGAAAAAATTTCTGCTGTGCGAGTAGCCCCCAAGCGCCAAGTTGTTAACTTGTGATGACTTGGAGCTGCTGACTTGTTGATTAGGACTCATACCATCTGGGCTTTAAAGAAAAACTGACTCCTGAGTAGCCCCAAGCGCCAAGTTGTTAACTTGTGATGACTTGGAGCTCATGAGTTCTTTATTTGACTTGTAGATCCTGACTTGTAAATTCTGACTTGTCAATTCTGAATTGTAATATCTGACTTGTCAATTCTGACTTGTAATATCTAACTTATCAATTCCGACTTGTAAAAATTTGACTTGTGATTGCAGAACCTTATCTCCAAGATGAAGAGGGATATGAAGGAGCTGGAGGACCAGGCAGCTGCTAGTGCCAGGTCTGCTCAGGCTGAAAAAGAGCACTCCCTTCAACTTGAAAAGGATCTGAAGATTTTATCTGCTCAACTGGAGCAGGTGAAAAAAGAGTCTGCAATGCCAAGAGAACTGCCCAAAAGGCACACAATGATCTGAAAGCTGTCTTTGACACCTGCCGCAAAGGCATTGGGGCCATGTGCCAACATATATTTGGTAAGTTTGTGCCTTTGCTTACTCCTTCTTTGCACTTTTTTGAACTACTTCTCAACTGGTATGCACTGATTTCTTTCTGCAGGGTCTGACTCCCCAAAACTCAAGCTACCCACTAGCAAGCAACTTCATGAGATGCTGGACCACTGTCACGGGCTGCAAGAAGGAGCCCGTGCTGTGGTGAAATACCTGAATGCTAAGGGCAAGTGCCCCAAAGAGCCTGAACGTCTGGTGGATGAGTTGTCTAGGGCGCCAGGGTATATGCGTCTTTGGAAGCAATCTTCTTTGCGGAGAGCCTCCATCAGAATCCTTGCCCTAGCCCACATCTATTACCCCACTGTCTTGGAGCCAGCATTGCTTACTATGGGGAAACCTGAGCAACATGAGGATGGTACTCCCTTCACCCAGGACGACTTCAAGGCTAAAGAGAAGTTGGTGCGGCCCTATGCTTGTGAGATTGCCAACAAGATGGATCCTGAGGTATGGGTTCATCATTATGACTTGGAGAACAAAAGGGTGGCCCCAGAGACTCCTGAGATTGTAAACTTTGGCCGCCCCTCACAGGACTCAGCTGGTGCCCCCTCTTCTTCTGCTGCACCGAGTTCTTCTACCCCGGCGGATCCTGTGCTTAGCAACCCAACTGGTGCAGAGCCTATATTGAAGACCCCTGCTGCGCCCACTCCTTCAAGAGCTATCTCTGGTGACACCCAGAAACAAGAAGAGCTGGCTAAGCACATGAAGAGTCCCAGAGGCACTGGTTTTCAAACGAAGAAAGTCGCCACCA
This sequence comes from Puccinellia tenuiflora, assembly GCA_012064385.1. Taxonomy (NCBI): domain Eukaryota; kingdom Viridiplantae; phylum Streptophyta; class Magnoliopsida; order Poales; family Poaceae; genus Puccinellia; species Puccinellia tenuiflora. The sequence goes on from QRDG01000371.1 coordinate 308,749, forward strand.
AGCCTCCTGTAAAGCCGGCTCCTGCCCCAGCTGCTCAAGTTAAGGACAAATCTCCAGCCAAGGACTCCTCAGCTCCGCCAAGAAGTCGACTCCTGCAAAGGATGATTCCCTTGATGATTTTTGATCATTGTGTAATGATGTACTACTGGTGTTAAAACGTTTAGCTTGTTAGCTATTTTTAATTTGTGCCAATCGGCTTTTAATGACTTGCTTAACTTTCTGTGACATTGATATGTCTTATCTATGCAAGTCATTGGTTGGTTCTTATAACCCGTCTAATTGTCCACTGATGAATAAGTAGGCCCTGCATGACTTCTCTTACAGCTTGTGCTGACAAACTCCCAACTTCTTATGTCCTTTAGGATTCATGAGAGCCGGAGACGAGTCATGCCTGTAGATTAGCCATATTGTGCAGGATGCATCTGACTTACCAGCGAGAAAATTAGGAAAAAGTTCGGCTACTGAGCCAGGTCCAAAGGTCTAAGCTTGACGTTTTTCCTGAAAAGCAAGCCCCCAAGAACCTTGATGATCAAATTTAACGAACAAAGCGCACTCACTGGGTGACTCGACTAAAGGACTCATATTCACTGAAGCCGGCTTTATTTCCTTTGATCATAATAATTTGATTACATCTGGGCATGGCTCACTGGGCTCTTTGCCTCTCAACTCATAAAACTATTACAATTTAGGTATAGTAAGGACGTGACTGAGCTATGTTCCATGGCCTCTTTGCCTCTGCATATGGGTCTACCGTATGAGCTGTGTCAGCTCTCTTACTTTCACTTGCCGGCTCTCGTACATCCATTAGATAGTACGACCCATTGTGCAAGTTCTTGCTTATGACGAACGGTCCTTCCCATGGTGGAGATAACTTGTGCATCCCTTCCCTGTTTTGGACTAGGCGAAGCACTAAGTCACCCTCCTGAAAAGTCCGAGTCTTGATTCTGCGTGCGTGATACCGCCGCAAGTCCTGCTGATAAACTGCTGATCTCTCAAGGGCTAACTCCCTTGCTTCCTCGAGTGCGTCCACCGAGTCCTGGCGAGCGAGTTCATTCTCTGTCTCGACATAATTGGCGACTCGTGGCGAGTATCATGATCAAGTCTCTAGGCAGGGACGGCTTCTGCTCCATACACCATGAAGAAAGGTGTGAAACCAGTAGATCTGTTAGGAGTCGTTCTTATACTCCAAAGTACTGCTGGCAACTCCTCAACCCAACTTCCAGCGTCTCTAGCAAGGGGACTCGGAGCCGAGGCTTAATTCCCTTCAGCAACTCCTGATTTGCCCTCTCCGCCTGTCCATTGGACTGTGGATGTGCTACTGAAGCTAGGTCGAGTCTGATGTTTTTCTTACCACAGAACTTGGCCATCTCTCCAACTGATAAGTTGGTCCCATTATCTGTAATGATGCTGTGAGGATATCCAAGCGTATTGCTATTTTCTTAAAAAATCTCACTGCTGATGCTCTGTCGACTCTGCTGACGGGTTCGACTTCCACCCACTTGGTGAACTTGTCAACTGCTACTAGCAGATGGGTCTTGTGGCAGGGCGACTTTGAGAAAGGACCCACCATGTCATGCCCCCAAACTACAAACGGCCAAGTGATAGGAATAGTTCTGAGTTCTTGGGCTGGCACGTGGTCTTGCCTTGCGTACCTTTGACATCCATCACAAACTCGCACTATATTTTCTGCGTCCAGATGTGCTGTTAACCAAAAGAACCCGTGCCGAAAAGCTTTTGACACCAAGGATCTAGTGGATGCATGATGACCACAATCACCTGCATGAATCTCTTGCAATATTTGCCTGCCCCTCTTCTGGAGACACACACCTCTGGTAGACTCGAGTGACACTCCTTCTGTACAACTCGCCATTAATGACTGTGTAGGACTTGCATCGTCTGATGAGCTGTCTCTGTTTGACTTCATCCTGTGGGAGTTCACCCCTAAGGAGATATGCAAGGTAGGGCTCTGTCCATGCTGGTATTGCTCGTGCTGCTGCCACCAGTGCCGACTCTGGATCTGGGGAGGCTAACTCCTCCTCTGAAGGCAATTTGACTGATGGGTGGTGAAGTTCATCCACAAATACATTTGGGGGGTACTTTCTCTCGAAGAGAGCCGAGTCATGATAACGCATATGTGGCCTCATTCTTGCGTCTGTCAATATGCTCCACTTGATAACCAGAAAAGAACCCGGCTATCTGTTCGACTGCTCTTCTATAAGCCGCCATGTTTGCATCCTTCGAGTCCCAGGTTCCAGATACTTGCTGAGCTACAAGATCCGAGTCTCCAAAGCACCTGATACAATTGATGTTCATCTCCTTGGCCAAACGCAGGCCGTGTAGCAAAGCCTCATACTCTGCCATATTGTTGTACAATCGAAATGCAACTGAAGGACATATGCAAACTTATCTCCTTTCAGTGAAGTTAAAACCACGCCGGCTCCTGAGCCCTCTAGCTGTCTGGACCCGTCGAAGTGCATTGTCCAATATTTGGTGCAGGGTGAACTTGGTGAGGATGTGAAATATGTCCAGTCATTGACGAAGTCGACCAAAGCTTGAGACTTGATTGCTGTCCTAGGCTCATATGTGATATGGTAAGGACCCAACTCGATTGCCCACTTGGCAACTCGACCTGTTGCATCTCTGTTGCGTATAATGTCTGCTAGCGGTGCTGAACTCACCACTTTGATTGGATGCTCTTGAAAATAATGCTTAAGCTTCCTACTTGCAAGGAAACTCCATAAACCAACTTCTGCCATTGAGGATACCTTTGTTTTGAATCTGTGAGGACTTCACTAATATAGTAAACAGGCCTCTGTACTGGGTACTCTTTGCCCTCCTCTGCACGCTCCACAACTACTACACTGCGTTGACAACTCTCTCATTGGCAGCCACATATAATAGCATGGGCTCCCTTATATGTAGGAGCTGCAAGTACTGGTGCTGATGATAGAGTTTTCTTCAAGCCCTCAAAAGCATCGTCGGCTTCTTTGTCCCATAGGAATTTGTCTGACTTCTTCAGGAGTCTATGCCCTCTTCTGACTCTCAGGCCTCATTGACCTGGAGACTAACGCTGGGTATGGCTTCTCTGTTTACTCTATTTGCATTCAAATGACTTCTGCTTTTCCTTTTCACTAGATTTACTTCTGACTTTACCTATTTCAGGGCTCGGCCTTGTGTCAAGGTCGCCAAACTCCCAAACACGACTGATGTCACATCGGCTCGTGGGCATGTCCTTCCTTCGGCTTCTCAGACAACAAGCACGAGGACAGGTCCCTCCACACCTGCATCTGCAGGTGCCACTACAGCTCCCACTATCCCCGAGTCCCCTTCAAGGACTCGGGAAGTGACTCTTCTGGTGGCCCAGCCCTCCTCTGGGACTGGGACTCCTGTCGCCGCGCCTCAAGCTCCTCCGGCTCCTCCGAAGGCGACTCCTGTAGCTCAACCAAACGACAAGCCGGCCAAGTCTTCTATTGACTACAGTCGACTTCGAGTGGCTGATAATTTGTGTTTCTCTAAGGCTTATGCTGAGGCTGTCGACTTGAATGATCAATCCGCCAGACTAAAGGATGATGAGCAGGCAGCCCTTAGGTCTCTTCATATGATTCATAACGTAAGCTCTATGATTTCTTACCCTTTATGCTTTCTGGTAGCCTCCTATTGCAGTAGCCCCCAAGCACCTGTCTGCGGTGACTTGTGACTAAGATAGGTGATTTGCTTTGAAATTGAACTCAATTGCTGTGTAGGAAAAATTTGCACACTGTAGCCCCCGAGCACTGAGTCCTTAGCTCTATTAGGACTCGGGGCTGCTGATTTACTGGCTGTCGGGTTCTTGGACCAAAATTTTTCCACGAGTAGCCCCCAAGCGCCGAGTTGTCAGCCTGCGACGACTTGGAGCTACAAATCCATGTAATTTACTGGTACTTAACTTGTAGAAAAAATTTCTGCTCTGCGAGTAAGCCCCAAGCGCCAAGTTGTTAACTTGTGATGACTTGGAGCTGCTGACTTGTTGATTAGGACTCATACCATCTGGGCTTTAAAGAAAAACTGACTCCTGAGTAGCCCCAAGCGCCAAGTTGTTAACTTGTGAGACGACTTGGAGCTCATGAGTTCTTTATTTGACTTGTAGATCCTGACTGTAAATTCTGACTTGTCAATTCTAAATTGTAATATCTGACTTGTCAATTCTGACTTGTAATATCTAACTTATCAATTCCGACTTGTAAAAATTTGACTTGTGATTGCAGAACCTTATCTCCAAGATGAAGAGGGATATGAAGGAGCTGGAGGACCAGGCAGCTGTAGTGCCAGGTCTGCTCAGGCTGAAAAAGAGCACTCCCTTCAACTTGAAAGGATCTGAAGATTTTATCTGCTCAACTGGAGTAGGTGAAAAAAGAGTCTGCAGATGCCAAGAGAACTGCCCAAAAGGCACACAATGATCTGAAAGCTGTCTTTGACACCTACCGCAAAGGCATTGGGGCCATGTGCCAACATATATTGGTAAGTTCGTGCCTTTGCTTACTCCTTCTTTGCACTTTTTTGAACTACTTCTCAACTGGTATGCACTGATTTCTTTCTGCAGGGTCTGACTCCACCAAAACTCAAGCTACCCACTAGCAAGCAACTTCATGAGATGCGTGGACCACTGTCACAGGCTGCAAGAAGGAGCCCGTGCTGTGGTGAAATACCTGAATGCTAAGGGCAAGTGCCCCAAAGAGCCTGAACGTCTGGTGGATGAGTTGTCTAGGGCGCCAGGGTATATGCGTCTTTGGAAGCAATCTTCTTTGCGGAGAGCCTCCATCAGAATCCTTGCCCTAGCCCACATCTATTACCCCCACTGTCTTGGAGCCAGCATTGCTTACTATGGGGAAACCTGAGCAACATGAGGATGGTACTCCCTTCACCCAGGACGACTTCAAGGCTAAAGAGAAGTTGGTGCGGCCCTATGCTTGTGAGAAGAGGTGGCTCGTGCTGCTGCCACCAGTGCCGACTCTGGATCTGGGGAGGCTAACTCCTCCTCTGAAGGCAATTTGACTGATGGGTGGTGAAGTTCATCCACAAAAACGTTTGGGGGTACTTTCTCTCGTCGAGAGCCGAGTCGTGATAACGCATATGTGGCCTCGTTCTTGCGTCTGTCAATATGCTCCACTTGATAACCAGAAAAGAACCCGGCTATCTGTTCGACTGCTCTTCTGTAAGCCGCCATGTTTGCATCCTTGAGGTCCCAGGTTCCAGATACTTGCTGAGCTACAAGATCCGAGTCTCCAAAGCACCTGATACGCTTGATGTTCATCTCCTTGGCCAAACGCAGGCCGTTTAGCAAAGCCTCATACTCTGCCATATTGTTTGTACAATCGAAATGCAACTGAAGGACATATGCAAACTATCTCCTTTCAGTGAAGTTAAAACCACGCCGGCTCCTGAGCCCTCTAGCTGTCTGGACCCATCGAAGTGCATTGTCCAATATTTGGTGCAGGGTGGAACTTGGGTGAGGATGTGAAATCTGTCCAGTCATTGACGAAGTCGACCAAAGCTTGAGACTTGATTGCCGTCCTAGGCTCATATGTGATATGGTAAGGACCCAACTCGATTGCCCACTTGGCAACTCGACCTGTTGCATCTCTGTTGCGTATAATGTCTGCTAGCGGTGCTGAACTCACCACTTTGATTGGATGCTCTTGAAAATAATGCTTAAGCTTCCTACTTGCAAGGAAAACTCCATAAACCAACTTCTGCCATTGAGGATACCTTTGTTTTGAATCTGTGAGGACTTCACTAATATAGTAAACAGGCCTCTGTACTGGGTACTCTTTGCCTCCTCTGCATGCTCCACAACTACTACTGCGTTGACAACTCTCTCATTGGCAGCCACATATAATAGCATGGGCTCCTTATATGTAGGAGCTGCAAGTACTGGTGCTGATGATAGAGTTTTCTTCAAGCCCTCAAAAGCATCGTCGGCTTCTTTGTCCCATAGGAATTTGTCTGACTTCTTCAGGAGTCGGTAGAGAGGACCCGCCTTCTCTCCGAGTCTTGAAATGAATCTGCTCAAAGCTGCCACACACCCAGCGAGTTCTGAACGTCCTTTAGACAAGTTGGCTTCTGCAAGTTTTGAATGGCCTTGATTTTCTCTGGATTATCTTCAATGCCTCTCTCTGAAACAATGACGCCTAGGAGTTTGCCTGCAGGGACTCCAAAAACACACTTGGCTGGGTTGAGCTTCATCTTGTACTTGCGCAAATTATTAAAGGTTTCTGTCAGGTCTGCTATCAAGAGTCGGCTTTCTGAGACTTGACAACTACACCATCCACATAAGCGTGAACGTTCCTCCCAATCTTCTCGTTGAAACAGTTCTGGATGCATCTCTGATATGTAGCTCCTGCATTCTTGAGCCCAAAAGGCATGTCGTGTAACAAAATGCTCCAAAGGGCGTAATGAAAGATGTCTTCAGTTCATCCTCAATCTTGAGTCTGATCTGGTGGTACCCTGAATAGGCATCGAGGAAACAAAGCAACTCTGACCCCGCTGTGGAGTCAATGATCTGGTCAATACGAGGCAAAGCAAACGGGTCCTTAGGGGAATGCTTGTTAAGACCCGTGAAGTCGATGCACATCCGCAGCTCTCCTGTTTTCTTTGGCACTAGTACTGGATTGGCCACCCACTCTGGATGAAATACTTCCTTGATGAACTCAGCTGCAAGGAGCCGAGCCACCTCTTCTCCAATGGCTTTTCTTCTGTCATCATGAAACTTGTGCAGACCCTGTTTTACAGGTCTTGCATTAGGGTTAACATGTAAGCTGTGCTCGGCGAGTTCTCTCGGGACACCTGGCATGTCAGATGGCTTCCATGCGAAGACGTCCCGATTCTCACGGATGAACTCGACGAGCGCGCTTTCCTATTTGTCAGATAGATGTGCCCCAATGACGAACTGCTTGGAGGAGTCGCCTGGGGTGAAATCCACTGACTTGGGTCCTGAGCTGATTTAAACTTCATCTTCTCCTCTGTGGCTGGCTTCTTGAGAACTGAGTTGTCCTCCGGGTCCACATTTGCTTTATAGAATTTGAGCTCCTCTTGAGCACAAGCTGTCTCGGCCCATAGCTGCATCTCCTATTTCACACTCCAATGTCATTTGTCTGCTACCATTAACGTAATGACTCCTGCTGGCCCTGGCATCTTAAGCTTCAAGTAAACATAGCATGGTCTGGCCATAAACTTAAAGTACGCTGGTCGACCAAAGAGGGCATGGTATGGACTCTTGAGATCCACTACCTCAAAAGGCATAATCTCTGAACGAAAATTCTCCACTGTGCCGAAAGCAACCTCAAGATAAATCTTACCGATGGGCTTGGCTGACTTTCCTGGTACGATTCCATGAAAAACTGTCTCATTGGGTATTAACTGTCTATCTTCAGCTGCATCCTCTTGAATGTGTCATAGTATAAGATGTTGATACTGCTTCCCACCATCCATGAGCACCTTTGTTCAATGTATAGCCCCCAACTTGAGGTGCTACCACCAAGGCTAGCTGCCCTGGATCGTCGACTCTTGGTGGATGATCTGCCCGACTCCATGTGATGGTTTGCTCTGACCACCTGAGCCATTGTGGGATTGCTCGGCTCTACTGCATTAACAACTCTAAATTTTCAATTTCTTGGCAATGCTTGGACGTACTTGTTGTAAAGACATGATAATTGCCACGACTCGCGTTCTGTGGCCGAGTTGTGACATAGTATTGCCCATTGTCATCAGTGAAGCTGCTTCGGGTTCTGCTGAAACCCGCCCTGCTGATTACCTCCTCCTGGGTAGGTTAGGGTTATTGCTGGCTCCTCCACCAGGGTTGCCGGGTCCTCCATCACCATGATTTCCTCTATATCCAGTGTTGTTGCCTCTATTTCCTGGTCCTGGGAACCTGCCACGCTGCAGATCCACACACTGTCCCAAGGTATGACCACACTTCCCGTTTCTGGCGTGTTTAGGGCATGGACTCGCCAAAACCTCCTCTGTGGTTGGCTTACGTCCTTGATACCCTTGAGAATTGTTGTCCTTCCGTCTGACCCTAGTATTTGTGTTAGCTACTAGGTCAGAGCTGTCTCCATATGGCGCTTGTTCCTCCCTGGTTCTGATTTTGATTTTGATTCTGGTTTGACCATTGCTGCCATGTCCTTTAGACCCTTCCTCCTGATCCTTTGTTTTGTCTGTGGCAGCGTGCTTATTAGCACCCGCCATGATTTCACCGATCGTAAGGGGAATACCTTGATTCAGGCTCTCCTTCATGCGACCCAGCTTCCAACTCAAGGGATTGTAACTGCAATTTCTCTCCATTGCCATTAGCACTGAAATTGGTGGGAGTCCTTGCGATGAGTTGATGATCTCCGACACCCGCTTCATCCAATGCCTTGCAGACTCGCCCTTCTCTGAACACACCGCTCCAAGTCCTCTATGGTACTAAGCTTCTTGCATGTTCCTTGGAAGTTTTGTATAAAAGCCGCCTTCAGCTGCTCCCAGGAATTGATTGATCTAGGAGGCAAGTTACGCATCCAAACCTTGGCGGATCCCTCCATCATAAGGTACATGAACTTGGCGCACAAACTACATGTGGCATTGCGGATACTCATTGCCATCTCATATGTGCCCAACCAAGAAGTCGGGATCCATGTTGGGCTCGTAATTGGGAACTTTGCGCGGCTCCTTGAAGTCTCTGGGGAAGGACTCGGACCTGATGGCATCTGACAGGCACTCTGGACCTGTTAGTGAAGGAGAAGCACCAGGAAAAGTCACCTCTGTGTGCACCCGGGTTGGCTGAGGCTGGTTAACTGCACTAGCTAGGGCTCTATCCCTCTCAGCCTCCCGAGCCCTGGCTGCTTCCCTCTCTCGTCGTTGTCTCGCTTCGTCAACCACCATCTGAGCTCGTGAGGCAGTTGGTATGTTTGCCCTGTTCCTCTCTTGTTCACGGCGCCTTGCGCTTGTAGAGTTGGCGGGTGAGACTCGTCATGCCGACTCCTCATGCCAGAGTTGAACGGTGTCGGGTGGCAGCCTACTTGCATCTGGAAACGCTGGAATAAAGAGCTTGCTGAGTCATTGTTGTCTTCAGCATCTCAATAGCACGGCGGGTCTCCTGTCCCGCTGGTCCCTCTGGTATCTCGATATTCTCCAGTCTCATAGTTGCCGCATGAACGTTGTCTATTGGGTTAGAATAATGCCCTTTTGGAGTACGAAACCTGCCAGGTGGAGGTCCCATACCACCGGCTGATCCTCCTCCGACTCCTCCTTCAGGTGGTGGTCCGTTGGTACTGTTGCCACCGGGTCCTTCTGGAGGTGGTGGTGGTGTTGCTCCTCCCCCTGCGGCGCCTCCTGCAGCTGATGAACCTCCTAGCCCGGCTCCTGCGCCTGGACCATTGGGTGTGCTGAACAAAGCAGTTGGATTTACAATGACTCCATCACGCAGGCGACTCCTGGCTCTGCGATGCTGAATTGAGGTGAGTTCTTCTCGGCGATTCTGCACTACCTGGGCCTCATCTTGGACCCGGCCCGCTCTTCTGCTAACCTGCGATTTGCTTCTGTTATCTCTGCTAGTTGCCTCTCTAATGCGGCACGAGCGCTGGCTAGCTCGGCCACCCTTTCTGCTGCGTTATTGGTATTGATTTCCCTTGTCAGTAAAGCTGGATCAAACTGATTTCCGCTATTTCCAGACATGTAGACTCCAACGACGCGGGCATGCACTGGCGACTCCGCATAATCTTCCTCCTCAATACCGTACACAAGCCGATCTTCGAACAAGGGCAAGATAGATTCTGAATCGGCGTCGTAGTCTGGCTCCATACATGGCTCTGCCAGCGACTCCTCTTCATTGTTGACAGCAAGTTGTTTCTCTGGCTCGGCGATAATGCCTACTTCTGATGTGCTGACCGACTCCTCGCCGTCGGACTCGACGATGACTATAGGCTCTGACACTGATTTCCGCCGAGCTATCGCGAAGACCTGACGCGCAAATCATGCCGACGAACACATTGATTCTTCTGAAGACAAGCTGATAGCCCTCGTCGACTTCCTCCATCTCTGGAGTCCATCCAGAGTCATCGATCTCGGTTTCTCCGTGCTCATCAGTGTAGACTCGCCCGATGGTGAGTTTCTCCATGGCCCGGTGAGCAGCTCCCACGATCTCGACTCCTCTCACCACCGGCCCCACGGTGGGCGCCAACTGTCGTGGGTTGTCACGGCAAGTCCTTCCTCAGGGAAGGTGAGTTCTGGGGCCATTGATGATCGAAGTACATAGAGTTGTTAATCTTGCCAAGGGACAAAGATTTACCCAGGTTCGGCCCCTCTGATAGAGGTAAAGACCTACTTCCTGCTTGCTCTTTATGCTATGGATCTGATCTCGATTACAAGGTTCCGGCTCCTATCTGGGGAGACGGCGACTACGGGTTTGATGTTTCTTGATTGCTTATCGATCTAAGATCCAGGACCCCGCTTATAAGGTGGCCGGGTCCCTGGATTTACAACTTACACCGAGTCACCGTTGGACACGGAGTCCTACTCTAGGTCTTGGCCTTCCAAGTTAGAACTCCGGGTTGTACTTGGACTCCTTCCTGGCGGGTCCCTTCTTCATCATGGGCCTAGGCCGGCTTGTCTCCAGCCCAGCCCATGTGTCTTGATGCGCGACTCGGCTTTGGCCTTCTTGATCTTGCGGGTCTACTTTGCGGGTCCATGGGCCTACCTATAAAGTATCCCCCCATCAAAGGGCGAGGGTGTGCTTATTGCTACTAAGGGTAAAACAGCGGTGTTAATGTCTCTTTTGATATTAGTATTGCTTACTTCATGCACTTTACTTAATGCAATTGTCTGTTGCTTGTAACTTAATACCGTTGGGTGACAGGCTGGATAGCGATACCACGGTGGACTTTTTAGACAAAGACGCAGTTGGACTCAACGGTTTTTGTTCCTTTTCGTGATGCCTCCATAAATATTATCATGTCCTTTTTGTCATAGCTAAATTGGGTTTGTGTCATGATCTTGTCAATTGCCTAGCTGTAATTCGTTCACCCATCACATGCATATTTTATTTACTTAGAGACTCCACTAGTGAACCCATGGCCCCCGGTCCATCTTTTTACATTGTTTACAACCTCATTTACTTGCTTTTAATAATCATTATTCCTCTGGTCACTTTTCATATTTCATCTATTTTCATCATACAATTAAACGCTTGTTTTCTGCGAGACCGAAAGATTGACAACCTTTCCGCCATTGGGGGCAAAGTATTTTGGTTGAGTGTGTGCAGGTCCACATCTGTGAAGGTCAAGCGCCAGAGATCTTCAACATTCACCTCGTTGTTGATTTCAAAGTCCTACTGGTTCGATAAACCTCGGTTCGTTAAGCGAGGGAAAACTGCTACTAGCTGCAATTCCGCCTTCGCTTGGGGCACCACCCAACTTATTTTAATACAGCAGCAATGCGCCCCTCGTCATCGAAGGCCTCCGCCTTAATCGGAGGAAAGGTCGCGGCATCATTAGCCAGAGCTTCAGCCCTTGGTGAAGAGGAAGGTTCTGTCATCTTCCTCGTCATCTCCGTCCATTGAGTGGGAGGTATAATCCCGGCTCTCCCGAGACTTGTCGCCATGGCACGGGTGGAGCTCTCCTCCACTGGTGTTGGCTTCAAAGCCGAAGGAGTTGGGGGAGGAATAGCGGAGAGGCCTTCTTCCGCGTGGCACACACCTTTTGTTTCAAAGGTGCGCCCTTCTTTATCCTGCAAAGATAAAGGAGTAAGAATAGAAGATCTGGCAATATTGCAAAGCAAAGAAGAGATGTTTTAGCCGACTTACTTCTTGCTGCGAATGTTGAGCCCAGCGAGAGCGTCATCATCTTCGGATGACTTGGCGCCAATTGTAATGGATTGGCTCTTCCTCTTCCGGCTCTTTGCAGTAGCCGAAGAAAAGGAGATGGGCCGCTTGGTCGCCTTGCTGGACGATGACGTGCCAGAGGGACGAGCGGTGGAGACTCCGGGAATCTGGCATATTACATGTTAGTCCGTTAAAGGCAAACCCGAATTCCTTAAAGAATTGAACTTTGGTTCGACAAAGTACCTTTGGGGGAGGGTGATTGTCGGCCTTCATTAGGCCGGGCTTTGATAAGCTTGTTGAAGAGGGCCTCAAAGAGGCCTTGCTCCAAGTCTTTCTCGCTGATCCACATGGGATCAGAGTTGTCCGTGTACTCGCACAAAAGGTGAGCGTGATGTTGGAGGGGCTGGATCCGTCTTTTCATCCAGCATATTATGGTATCCTCCCCAGTTAGGGGAGGAGAGCTGGAAGTCAACTCCGTGATCCTTGCCTTGATGGCGGCAAGGTCAGCCGGCATCCTCGCTGCTGGCTTCTTCTTCCACGAGGGCAGGGGAGTGCCGGCCCTATCTTCAAAAGGGGCGAGCCCCTGCAGCCAGTTTGGAGGCGCCACGTCCTTGCAGTAGAAGAAGGTGGACGCCCACCCCTTAGCCGAATCCACAATTGGCATCTGAGAGTACCAATCTATATCTCGGCGGCAGTTGAAGCTGATGGAACCGGCAACCAGCAGTTCCTTCTGAACTGTCTGCCTCTTGACTCTGAAGCAGTACTGGAAGAACTCTAGCCTAGGAGTTAATCCTAAGTATCCTTCAAACAGAGCTACGAAGCCGGATATGTAGAGGAGGCTATTGGGGGTGATGTTATGAAGTTGGAGACCATAATGATCCAATATCTCGATCAAGAAAGCCGAGGGCGGCAAAGAGAACCCCCTGGCGATATGAGAAGAGAGTAGTACCCGTTCGTCCTTGATGGGAGTCGGGGACGGGTCTCCAAAGGCGGATCGCCAAGACGGCGCCGACTCCGAAGATGGAGGAATGGCCCCATCAGCCGCCATTCCCATCAGCTCGCCGTCTTCCACCCCTGAGCAAGCCCAGTTGTGGGTAGGATTGCTGGGGGCGCCTTCGTTGTCGCCGGCTTCTTCCTCTTCTTCGTCTTCAGTGGCCCGAGCTTCCTCGGCCACATCTGCGGTGGTCGCAGAAGCCAAAGCTACTGAGGCCGCGGCTTCAGCTGCGGCTTGGGCAAAAGCAACCTCGTCGCGGCAGAGGAGGAGACCACCGGAGTGGAGGAAGGAGAGGTCAAAGGAGCGGCGGAAGGCATGGAGCTGGTGGCGGCGGCGGCAGAAACCACGCCTCCCATCGGCGGCGCCGAGTCAAGGGGCGTGGCGTCGATGATCGGAGAGCCTGGCGCGCTGGATGCCATGGAGCTCGGAAATGCGATGGAAGAACTCGAGCTCGGGGAGATGAGATCTGGAGAAGATGAGCTAGGGTTACAAATGGGGGCAATGGCCGTGACGAAGACGAGGCGGCCCGCTTTTATAGCGGAAGTACCGAGATTCGTGCAATGGTCCGGAGCGATAAATTCGCCATGCGTCACAGAATCGGACCGTTGAGAGGAGTTCCTTCTCTCCGATGTCTCGCTTCCAGCGCAGGAAAACGGAAACTAGCCCCACATTCAAAGGTGCCGCTCCACTCACTCTGTCGGGTCTGACAAACCCGTCAAATTGCCGGACGCGTGTCAATACGCACTCAAGTGCTTTTCGGCATGAAGAGTCGGCACACAGAAATCGACAAAGCTGTTCGGCATGGCTATAAGTTTCTAGGAATGCTCCAAGCCCGACAACGGATGAAGAAAATTCCCGGACAACACATTGTCGGAAGATTGAAGCCAACCGCTGAAGTACTTGAAGCTTCCTGGGGCTACTGTTGGGGTTATGCCGAACAGGTACCCTCACGAAGGTGACTGAAGCCAGCGTACCAGGGTGGCCCATAGTGGTGGTAAGCCGAAATCCGGCTTACCGGGCGGCCCAGTACTATGAAGCACAGGAGGCCCATCCGGCTAAGGGAAGGTTCCAGAAGCCGGCCTGCATTCAGGATGACTTAGCATTCAAGGAAAGGCCCAAGCTAGGTTAGAGTAGAACTCTGCAACTTAGTCGGTTAGGTTGCTTCCTGTAAGACCTAGGTCCGGACGCTTTTATAAGCCAGCCTATGGGACGCCTTAGGGCACGATCTGAGTCATACGCTCTAAACTTTCATTGTAATTGGCGCATATTGCCTTATAGTGAATTAAAGCAGCACGTAGGGTATCGCCACCATTGCGAGATCCGAAGCTGGGTAAACTCGTGCTCATCCCATCACCGGAATCTCCCACATCTCCTATACCCACCTGTAACAGCCCCAGTTTGGTACTGAAAAATATGAATAATTTTTCCACTTTTTCATCTCATGTTTGCATCATGGCATGCATTTGAAATTTGCTACTCCTAACAATCCACATATGAAAAACATTTAAAAGGGGGAAGCAAAACCTTCCCAAAATTCCAACTTGGTAAAATGGTTCAAATTGGCAAAACCAAATATTCTTGAGCTTCTATATTTCTCCAGGAAGTTCCAAGTTTACATGTTATAAAGTTTGGCAAAAGCAATTCCTTGCCAAGCAAAGAGATAAAAAGCTGGGAATCCAAATTGGTTCAAATCAATTTTAAATTTTGAAACCCAGTGAAACTTTCCAAAAATTCAAAATAAAATTATGGGGAGATTCATTATTATATTGGGAGCCTCCATGAATATTCTCACTATTTCTGAAAATGCTTAAGTACTTCAAGTAAATGAATTTTGGAATTTATCAAAATGACCATAATTAAACACTATGAGCAAATGTTGATCTAAACCTTACATTTTGGAGCACAAATTCTTGTGGAGCTTCTACCTGTCAAGGGGAGGTTAAATGAATTTTTGCAGAATTTATAAAAATGTTTAAAGGCCTCAATTAAATACCTAAAACCCTAATAGTTTCAAAATCTGGAAAATGGAAAAGAGACAGGGGTTTTTCGCAATTCGTTTTCTTTCCTCTCCTTCCTGTCGCCACAGTGCCGCCCCGGCACTGGCGCCATGCCGCGCCACGCACCTGCTCCCCCTCGCGCCGTGCCTCCGTGGTCAAAGACCCGCACGAGGACGCTCACCTGCTCCCCTCTCTCTCACCTCCCCGTTCCTCCCCGATTTTCCGGATCGCCGCCAACCCTAGCTCCCCCGCACTACCCTCACCGTCGATTGGAGCTTCCCTGGAGCCGGCTGAGCATGCCATCAGTTCCGCCTTGCCGTGCCGCTCCTTCCCGTCCAAGGAATCGGCGAAGGGCGTCAGGAATCGACGCCGCCGTCCTCGTCTTCGCCCGTGCTGGCCGAGCTCTATCGACCACGCTCGCGTCGCCGTCAGGCCACCCCGACCCTCGCCGTCCATGCCACCATGCTCCTGGTGAGCTCCGCGTTCCCCTGGACCTCCTCCCGCTCCCCTCTCCCTCTCATCGTGCTCGCACCGTCACCGTCGGTCACCGCTCTGTGCCGCCATGTGCCCGGCCTGGAACCGGTCTGGGCCGGCTAAGAGGCCGGCAGGCCGGGTGCATGCCCGGCCTGGGGACCGGCCCGGCCGGCCAGGAGGCTGGCAGCCTCGGGCGGGTGCCCGGCCTGGATGCTCGGTCTGGGCCGGCCAAAGGCCGGCTGTCTCGGGTGCCTGCCCGTCCTGTGGGCCGGCCTGGCCGGTCTGGAGGCCGGCCTGATTGAGTTTTTGTTTTTCCTTTTGGAAACAAAATACCAAATTGTTCAGAAAAACAAACTCTACATGTTAGTGTCATTGTAATGGTCTTTTGAAATTATATTCTTGATGTTTATCAAGAATTTATCAAAATGGCAAAAATAATACCAATTTCGGGAAAAATCATAGCTTGATAAATAATTAACCAAAAATTGTGAATAAAATATCAAAGTGCTCAGCTTTTCAAATGCTATCCAATCAGGCTAATATCACATCATGACAACAAATTTTCCTTTGATGTTATTTCCTATTTGATTAAAATAATTAAATTCAAATAATCATTTAATTCACTATTTATTCATCGGTACTCGGAAAATTCCAAACGAGGTACCAAAACGATCAGGAGAATAATACCTATCATTTCATGTCATGTTCATGCATATTTAAGCCACTTCTTAGTAATGTAATAATTTATAAGCAATGTGGTCACTAAGTTAAATATGGGGTTGTTTCCAAATAATTGTACTAATTATTTGGCACTCCATTTAATATTGATAGCTAATCTAAATGATGATATTGTTGCATGAACTTGACATGTCATCATGATTGTGCATTGCACCTTGTCTTCATGTTATTTATTTGTTCTTCTGTTATTATTTGGGTATCGATAGATTCAGGAGTCGACGGTTCCCCTACCTACCCCGACGATCCGTACTACGCGCCCCGTCAGCAAGGCAAGAGATAACCTAACCTTCTTGGCATCTAGCATCCTAATGTTTTATACAACTATTTTATCCACCATAATATTGCATTCGATTCCAATGTCAATTTTTGGACAAGGCATAGAGTATCCTATGAATTGCATGTTCCCTAAACAATCACATGTCTCCCCTCCTATGAACCATAGGTTTGATGTGTTGGCCTGAGTTAAAGATATAATTGTTGTATATATATGCTTAGCTATGCTTAGCCATGCTTAGTCGAATGCTATATTGTCCGGTGATTAAATTCCATAATTATGATGTTGATGGAATGTTCGGACATGTTGGTTACTTGTGGTACTTAATTAAATTGCTTAAAAGTCTTGGATGAGTTGCCATCGGGATGGTGTTTTGCCTCATTCTTGCCCCTAGGTGCGAGTTCTTGTCTCTAGAACCAAGATCTAGCATGCTTCCATTGGTGGGACATATGGAATCCTTACTGACCGAATAATTTGTGAGGGGCTTGTCAAGGGTCCTCTAGTTTGAGCTTTCCATTTGCGTGTGAGTGTGTGGGTGGAAAAAGACTCGATGAGGACGGTGGTGTTTAGGATGTGGCCGTGGGGCAGGGCGTTCGAGGCACTGAACCTATCCTTCCACACACTGATGATCCTTGAGTAAGCAGGGCCGGCCCTGAGATTTTCGGGGCCATGTTCGAATCTAAAATTTGGGGCCCTTAATATAGATATCATACAATGAAAATTTATATTATCTTATCCCTCTCCCTAAGATATTAGACGATGCCCAAAAAATCTAGCTGAATTTATAGGATGTTGGGCTTAGGGCAAAACTCATTCTAGGATATCAGATGAGAGAAAAATACTCACCAGCTACCGCTTGCCGCTTGGGCCTAGGAGATCGCCGATCGGGAGAGCGGTAGAGCGTTGAGCTCTTGAGACTTGCTGCCACTTGGGAATCGCATCGCCGTCGTTGCCGATCGCGGTCGCCGCCTGGGCAGGATTTGGGTGGAAGACCGAAAGACAGCAAATCACGATGGCTTTGCCGCTTTGTTTCCTGTGCCGCTATGCGTGCGTTGCGTGCGACCTTACATCTCGGACAGGCCTGCTCTCTAACCATTAGGTAAAAAGATTTTTTATTGGGCTTACAATTTATAGACATACGTATCTAGGTGGGGCCCCTAGATTTTGGGGGCCCGGTTCGGCCGCGCACCCTGCCACCCCTCAGGGCCGGCTCTGTGAGTAAGCCTGATGCAAGGTAAAAGTCTAACCGCGCCCACTCGCCGGCCTTCCCCGGAAGAGGGCCAATCAGGTGAGCCGGACGGTACCAATGGGTAAATTAGTACACCCCTGTAGGGTTTAATCTTTTCGAAAAGCCGTGTCTGCGGTTATGGACTAATTGGGAACGGATATACGAGACCATAGAAAACCTTAACTTAATTAAAATTTGGCAACTAGAGGTTGCAACTCAACGTATGATTAAAAGGTTCATTTCCTCGAGGGTGATTCGAGGGAGTGCCTTGGTGGAGATGAGAGGTTGTTCTGGTTACTATTGGTTCAATGAGAACCGAAGATAAAGGTTTACTATCTTATCCCCTTTCGAAAAACCTCCTGAGTAGTCGCTGTCATGAGTCAGGTTTTAAAAAGGAAAATTAGCTTTATGCAAAATAACCACTATACAGCTTTAGAGCCATGTCATCATTGGGCCTATATCGCCCTACTAAACTTACGAGTACGTCCTACTCAGTCTCTCTTTGTTGAATATTACTTGTTTCAGAGGAGGACGACACCGAGCAGACAGGTGGGTTCTTCGTTGACATCGACGAGTAGTCTGGGGTTCCTAGGTGGCAGCTTGGGACGTCGTGGAACAAGCTGGCTGGGATTTGTTTATCTGTAGGCCTCTTAAGCCATATTTTGGATCTTGTTGTATTAGACAACTACCTCGCTTCCGCATGATGCACTGTTGGGTCTGTGACCCCTGTTGTGTAATTTGTATCTTTCTCGCTATATGAGTTGCTATATGCTTTTTTGTGTCGTAGAGTCTGTGATGTGCCAGTTGTTCCACAAGTCTTGATCTCTCTATTATACATTGATAGATATGCCAGTGTTTATGGCATGATTGAGGTGTTGCGTGGGAGCGGTAACCCCATGCCCTTCGATTGTGTAGCATAGCCTGTGGGTTACATAGCCTCTCTGTATAATTCCGGGGTCGGGGCGCTACAAGTTGGTATCAGAGCAGGATTGCCTGTAGGAAACCCTTTCTATTGGTCGATGTCGAGTCTAGTTATCGAGCAAATTATTTATAACTTAAAAATGAGTTGTGAAAACCCTCTTAGGTTTCTTTTTACTCCTTATCCAACTCGCTCTACTCTGAGTTATCTTACCTCGATTTGTTTTAACCGTTGTGTCAAGGTTTTAGGCTCTCGGGGTTGGGTTCTTTTCGTCCAGTGCATGTCTCGAGTCCATTAATTTCTGTTTTGCTACCGCCGCGTTGACGTGGTGTCACACGTGGTTGCTTTGTTCTGTTGCTTTGTGTTAGTACCATCTTGAATCTCTGTACCATGGAGGACGCAATTGCTCGATCCTAAATGTTCAGAGATGGTTACTAACTGTATCATTGTTCCAAATCTTCAGAATGGCCCCTACTCGTCGTGGTAACCCAGGTGATCCTGAGCCACCGCCGCCACCCTCAATGGCGGAGGTTCTGATGGCTATCGAGGACAACCAACTGCGCAATGAGCGTCTACTTGAGCAGTTGGTGCAGCAGGGTGCCCACCGAAACAATGACTGCAACACTCTCACTGAGTTCTTGCGGTCCCAGCCACCGACTTTCTCGGAAGCTAGAGAGCCGCTGGATGCTGATGACTGGCTTCGTGCCCTCGAGCGCAAGTTCGCCGCCTTGCATGTTCCGGTGGCGGAACAAGTGAACTTTGCCACCTACCTTCTGAATGGAGCCGCTAGTTCCTGGTGGGAGAGCCACGTGTCAATGTTTGACACTGGCCATATCTTCACCTAGGCGGAGTTCCGCACCGCTTTCCGTGCGGCTTACATCCCCAAGCCCATCATGGATCTCAAGAGGAGGGAGTTCCTGGATTTGACCCAGGGACGCATGGATGTCTAAGCTTATGGGCGTGAGTTCAACCACCACTCCCATTTCGCCCCTCGGGACGTGACCAACGATGAGGACAAGCAGTATCTGTTCCGCAAGGGGCTTGCACCGCGGCTCTGATATGAGCTCTTGCCTTTCAAGTTCCAGTCCTACCAGGAGCTCTACAACCAGGATCTCACTATGGAGCAAGGTAGGAAGGAGCTGGAAGCTTCCAAGAGGCCAGCTCCAATGGACAAGCAGAGCTCCTCTTCTACTGAGGGCAAGAAGCGCAGGGTCTTCGTGCCTTTCAGCGCTGTGCCATGTGCTCCTTACCTGCCAAGGCCCTCAGGATACTTGCCACCTCCGCCTCGCCCAGCTACTTCGACCTTGGGTGCGGCTGGAAGTGGTTTTCGACCTCGGCTGCCTGCACCACCGGGGCTCACTTACTACAACTGTGGCCAGCCGGGTCACTTCTCGAAGGATTGTCCTGAGAAGGCACCCGCTCCCTCCACACTGGCCGCCAAGGCTACGACTGTCAGCCGTGGACGGCTGAACCACAACTCGGCTGAAGGAGTTGAATAGGACCCGGTGTTCTCATGGGTACGCTTCGAATTGATGCATATCCAGCTTCAGTTTTATTTGATTCTGGAGCATCGCATTCTTTCATATCCATATCATTTGCACATAGCCACCAAATACCTTTTGAGAACATGGACTCCCCTCTAGTGGTTAAAACACCAGGGTCTCGTTGGCAAACCAAGTGGGTTACTCCTGAGGTTCAAATTTCCATAGGTTAAATACCCTTTCCGTTCCAGCTGATAGCCCTGAAGTCAGGTGGTCTAGATGTTATTCTGGGCATGGACTGGCTAGTCAAAAATTAGGCTAATTTGGATTGTGCTAGCAAGACAGTCACAGTGATCCACCCAATCTACAGGATAGTGCGTTACTGGTCCCCTTCATCCGCAGTTCCATCCGCTGCCACTCCTCTCTCTCTGGAGATCAGTCTATACTTCATGGAAGGTACCATCCCGCCTGAAATGCATGAGGTAGATGTGGTGTGTGAATTCCCCGACGTCTTTCCTGAAGAATTACCTGGCATGCCACCTGATCGAAGTGTAGAGTTTGTCATTGACTTGGTTCCGGGAACTGCTCCAATTTCCAAAAGGCCCTACCGCATGCCAGCGGAAGAGCTAACTGAGCTGAAGAAACAAATTGATCAAATTGGTGGAGAAGTAATTCATTCGGCCTAGTAGCTCACCCTGGGGCTGCCCGGTCATCTTTGTCAAAAAGAGGGATTCAAATGTTCCTCGTCTGGTTGTTGATTACCGTCCTTTGAATGTGGTAACCATCAAGAACAAGTATCCTATTCCCCGAATAACTGACCTATTCGATCAGCTAGCTGGTGCAACTGTCTTCTCCAAGATGGATCTGAGGTCAGGCTACCATCAGATAAAAATCAGAAAGGAGGATATTCCGAAGACGGCTTTCACTACTCCTTATGGCTTATATGAGAATACCGTCATGTCCTTTGGCCTCACCAATGCCCCCGCTACATTTATGAGGCTTATGAACTCCATTTTGTTCATGAGTCTCTCGAAAAGTTCGTCATAATATACATTGATGACATCCTCGTGTACTCCAAAACCGAAGAAGAGCATGCTGAGCATCTTCGGCTAGTTCTGACAAAGCTTCGTGATCATCGCCTCTATGCCAAGTTCTCCAAGTGTGAGTTTTGGTTAAAGGAGCTCATCTTCCTAGGTCATGTGGTGTCAGCTGGTGGAGTAGCTGTGATACCCGACAAGATTCAGGCAATCCTGGATTGGCCAACTCCAAAGTCCGTCAAAGACATACGTAGCTTCCTTGGGTTGGCGGGTTATTACCGCCGATTCATCGAGGGCTTTTCCAAGATAGCCAAGGCCTTGACTGACCTTCTCAAGAAAGATAAAAAGTTTGTGTGGACAGACAAAGCAGAAGAGAGTTTCCAAACTCTCAAAGTCAAACTCACGACCACTCCTATGCTTGTCCTTCCTGACACAGACAAGGAGTTTGTTGTCTATTATGATGCCTCGTTGCAAGGCTTGGGCTGTGTGCTGATGCAAGAAGGCCATGTGGTAGCCTATGCTTCTCGACAACTCAAAACGCATGAGCACAACTATCCAACTCATGATCTAGAGCTTACTGCCGTGGTTCATGCTCTGAAGCAATGGAGGCCCTATCTGTTGGGCAACCGTTGTGAAATCTTCTCAGATCACCAGAGTCTGAAATATCTTTTCACCCAGCCAGATTTAAATCTCCGACAGAGAAGATGGTTGGAGTTGATCAAGGACTATGATGTGACCCTCAACTATCAACCCAGCAAGGCCAACATCGTGGCAGATACTCTGAGTCGCAAGGCTTATTGCAACACTCTGATGGTTGAAAAGGCTCAACCTGCTCTCCATGAAGAATTTGCTCGGTTGAATCTGGAGATTGTTCCCTCCAGATATCTAGCTAACCTGGAGATCAAATCCACTCTTGAGGATGAAATTAAGGCAGCCCAGTAACATGATGCTGGCATCCTCAAGATCAAGGAGAATATCGCAAGTGGGAAGGCTAAGTGTTTCTCCATTGATGACTCCGGTGTTGTCTACTTCGTGGACCGTCTTGTGGTGCCTAAGAGTGGAAATACCAAAGGGTTGATACTCCAAGAAGCACATGAGTCCCCCATATCCATTCACCCTGGTAGTACCAAGATGTACCAGGATCTTCACCGCCAATTCTGGTGGACTCGCATGAAGCGAGAAATTGCCAAGTATGTTGCTGAATGCGACGTCTGTCGCCTTGTGAAGGCTGAACATCAAAGGCCAGCGGGTACTCTTCGTCCAATCGCTATTCCGGAGTGGAAATGGGATGAAATTGGTATGGACTTCATTACTGGCTTCCCAAGGTCACAAAAGGGTAATAATGCTATTTGGGTAGTCATTGATCGACAATCCAAGGTCGCTCACTTCCTTCCCATTCGCGAGGATATAACTGCAAAGCAACTAGCTGAGTTGTACCTTGCCCGAATTGTTCCTCTCCATGGGGTTCCTCTGAGCATCATATCGGACCGTGGGAGCCTATTTGTATCCAGATTCTGGCAGAGGTTCCAAAGTGCTATGGGAACCCGTATGAACCTCAGTACGGCTTACCATCCCCAGACTGACGGTCAGACTGAGAGGGTGAACCAAGTTCTTGAGGACATGCTTTGGGCATGTGTTGTCTCCTTCGGTAAGGGTTGGGAAAAGTATCTCCCCCTCACCGAGTTCTCCTACAACAACAGTTATCAAGCTAGTCTCCAAATGGATCCATTTGAGGTTCTCTATGGCCGAAAATGTCGAACTCCTCTAAATTGGTCTGAAACTGGAGAGAGGCCACCCTTCGGTCCTGATGTGATCAATGAGGCTGAAGAAAAGGTTCGATTCATTCGGGAGAATCTAAAGATTGCCCAGTCCAAGCAAAAGAGCTATTATTACAAGCATCATCAGGAGGTTCACTATACCATTGGTGATAAAGCCTATCTTCGAGTCTCTCCCCTCTGAGGCGTACGTCGCTTCGGGATAAAGGGAAAATTGGCACCTCGCTATGTTGGTCCTTTCACCGTCCTAGCCAAGCGAGGAGATCTCTCCTACCAACTCGAGCTACCCTCAAACTTCCCGGATGTGCACGATGTGTTTCATGTCTCTCAACTCCGTCGTTGCTTCAAAGATCCTATGCGTGGGGTTGATCATGAAGTGTTGGACATCCAGGTGGATCTAACTTACCATGAGCATCCTATCCGCATCTTGGATGAAGCGGAAAGGAAGACCCGCAACAAGGCCATCAAGTTCCTCAAAATCCAATGGTCTAACCATTCCGAAGAAGAAGCAACTTGGGAGCGAGAAACTAGTCTTCGTCAGGAATATCCCGCCTTCTTCACTCAAGCCTAGAATCTCGGGACGAGATTCCTATAAGGGGGGTAGATTTGTAACAGCCCCAGTTTGGTACTGAAAATATGAATAAATTTTCCACTTTTTCATCTCATGTTTGCATCATGGCATGCATTTGAAATTTGTTACTCCTAACAATCCACATATGAAAAACATTTAAAAGGGGGAAGCAAAACCTTCCCAAAATTTCAACTTGGTAAAATGGTTCAAATTGGTAAAACCAAATATTCTTGAGCTTCTATATTTGTCCAGGAAGTTCCAAGTTTACATGTTATAAAGTTTGGCAAAAGCAATTCCTTGCCAAGCAAAGAGATAAAAAGCTGAGAATCCAAATTGGCTCAAATCAATTTTAATTTTTGAAACCCAGTGAAACTTTCCAAAAAATTAAAATTAAAATTATGGGGAGCTTCATTATTATATTGGGAGCCTCCATGAATATTCTCACTATTTCTGAAAATGCTTAAGTACTTCAACTAAATGAATTTTGGAATTTATCAAAATGACCATAATTAAACACTATGAGCAAATGTTGATCTAAACCTTACATTTTGGAGCACAAATTTTTGTGGAGCTTCTACCTGTCAAGGGGAGGTTACATGAATTTTTCCAGAATTTATAAAAATGTATAAAGCCCTTAATTAAATACCTAAAACCCTAATAGTTTCAAAATCTGGAAAATGGAAAAGAGACAGGGGTTTTTCGCAATTCTTTTTATTTCCTCTCCTTCCTGTCGCCACAGTGCCGCCCCGGCACTGGCGCCATGTCGTGCCGTGCACCTGCTCCCCCTCGCGCCGTGCCTCCGTGGTCAAAGACCCGCACGAGGATGCTCACCTGCTCCCCTCTCTCTCACCTCCCCGTTCCTCCCCGATTTTCCGGATCGCCGCCAACCCTAGCTCCCCCGCACTGCCCGCCGCGGAGCCGACACCGTCGCCGTCGACTCGCCATCAATTGGAGCTTCCCCGGAGCCGGCTGAGCATGCCATCAGTTCCGCCTCGCCGTGCCGCTCCTTCCCGTCCAAGGAATCGGAGAAGGGCATCAGGAATCGACGCCGCCGTCCTCGTCTTCGCCTGCGCCGGCCGAGCTCCGTCGACCACGCTCATGTCACCGTCAGGCCACCCCGACCCTCGCCGTCGACGCCACCGTGCTCCCGGTGAGCTCCGCATTCCCCTGGACCTCCTCCCGCTCCCCTCTCCCTCTCATCGTGCTCGCACCGTCGCCGTCGGTCACCGCTCTGCGCCGCCGTGTGCCCGGCCTGGAACCGGTCTGGGCCGGCCAAGAGGCCAGCAGGCTCGGGTGCATGCCCGGCCTGGGGACCGGCCTGGCCGGCCAGGAGGCCGGCAGCCTCGGGCGGGTGCCCGGCCTGGGCGCCCGGTCTGGGCCGGCCAAAGGCCGGCTGTCTCGGGTGCCTGCCCGGCCTGTGGGCCGGCCTGGCCGGTCTGGAGGCCGGCCTGCCTGAGTTTTTGTTTTTCCTTTTGGAAACAAAATAAAATAAAGATTTAATAACTAATTGAATATTGCTTCAAATTTAGCAAATAAAATACCAAATTGTTCAGAAAAACAAACTCTACATGTTAGTGTCATTGTAATGGTCTTTTGAAATTATATTCTTGATGTTTATCAAGAATTTATCAAAATGGCAAAAATAATACCAATTTCGGGAAAATCATAACTTGATAAATAATTAACCAAAAATTGTGAATAAAATATCAAAGTGCTCATCTTTTCAAATGCTATCAAATCATGATAATATCACATCATGACAACAAATTTTCCTATGATGTTATTTCCTATTTGATTAAAATAATTAAATTCAAATAATCATTTAATTCACTATTTATTCATCGGTACTCGGAAAATTCCAAACGAGGTACCAAAACGATCAGGAGAATAATACCTATCATTTCATGTCATGTTCATGCATATTTAAGCCACTTCTTAGTAATGTAATAATTTATATGCAATGTGGTCACTAAGTTAAATATGGGGTTGTTTCCAAATAATTGTACTAATTATTTGGCACTCGATTTAATATTGATAGCTAATCTAAATGATGATATTGTTGCATGAACTTGACATGTCATCATGATTGTGCATTGCACCTTGTCTTCGTGTTATTTATTTGTTCTTTTGTTATTATTTGGGTATCGATAGATTCAGGAGTCGAGGGTTCCCCTACCTACCCCGACGATCCGTATTACGCGCCCCGTCAGCAAGGCAAGAGATAACCTAACCTTCTTGGCATCTAGTATCCTAATGTTTTATACAACTATTTTATCCACCATAATATTGCATTCGATTCCAATGTCAATTTTTGGACAAGGCATAGAGTATCCTATGAATTGCATGTTCCCTAAACAATCACATGTCTCCCCTCCTATGAACCATAGGTTTGATGTGTTGGCCTGAGTTAAAGATATAATTGTTGTATATATATGCTTAGCTATGCTTAGCCATGCTTAGTCGAATGCTATATTGTCCGGTGATTAAATTCCATAATTATGATGTTGATGGAATGTTCGGACATGTTGGTTACTTGTGGTACTTAATTAAATTGCTTAAAATGCTTGGATGAGTTGCCATCGGGGATAGTGTTTTGCCTCATTCTTGCCCCTAGGTGCGAGTTCTTGTCTCTAGAACCAAGATCGAGCATGCTTCCATTGGTGGGACATATGGAATCCTTACTGACCGAATAATTTGTGAGGGGCTTGTCAAGGGTCCTCTAGTTTGAGCTTTCCATTTGCGTGTGAGTGTGTGGGTGGAAAAAGACTCGATGAGGACGGTGGTGTTTAGGATGTGGCCGCGGGGCAGGGCGTTGGAGGCGCTGAAGCTGTCCTTCCGCACACTGATGATCCTTGAGTAAGCCTCATGCAAGGTAAAAGTCTAACCGCGCCCACTCGCCGGCCTTCCCCGGAAGAGGGCCAATCAGGTGAGCCGGACGGTACCAATGGGTAAATTAGTACACCCCTGCAGGGTTTAATCTTTTCGAAAAGCCGTGTCCGCGGTTATGGACGACTTGGGAACATATATACGAGACCATAGAAAACCTTAACTTAATTAAAATTTGGCTACTAGAGGTTGCAACTCAACGTATGATTAAAGGTTTCATTTCCTCGAGGGTGATTTGAGGGAGTGCCTTGGTGGAGATGAGAGGTTGTTCTGGTTACTATTGGTTCAATGAGAACCGAAGATAAAGGTTTACTATCTTATCCCCTTTCGAAAAACCTCATGAGTAGTTGCTGTCATGAGTCAGGTTTTGAAAAGGAAAATTAGCTTTATGCAAAATAACCACTATACAGCTTTAGAGCCATGTCATCATTGGGCCTATATCGGCCTACTAAACTTGCGAGTACATCGTACTCAGTCTTTCTTTGTTGAATATTACTTGTTTCAGAGGAGGAGGACACCGAGCAGACAGGTGGGTTCTTCGTTGACATCGACGAGTAGTCTGGGGTTCCCAGGTGGCAGCTTGGGACGTCGTGGAACAAGCTGGCTGTGATTTGTTTATCTGTAGGCCTCTTAGGCCATATTTTGGATCTTGTTGTATTAGACAACTACCTCGCTTCCGCATGATGTACTGTTGGGTCTGTGACCCCTGTTGTGTAATTTGTATCTTTCTCGCTATATGAGTTGCTATATGCTTTTTTGTGTCGTAGAGTCTGTGATGTGCCCGTTGTTTAACAAGTCTTGATCTCTCTATTATACATTGATAGCTATGCCAGTGTTTATGGCATGATCGAGGTGTTGCGTGGGAGCGGTAACCCCATGCCCTTAGATTGTGTAGTATAGCCTGTGGGTTACATAGTCTCTCTGTATAATTCCGAGGTCGGGGTGCTACACCACCTCTCTACCTAGCTCGATGGCACCCCTATCGCGGCTAGATTCGACAATACCATGACACCATCGGCTCCGTGCTACGATGGATCCTATATTTGAGCCCCTCGATCGCCTCTTCTTCAAGCTCCTCATTTGTCTCTTCTTGGATAACCTACTTGCTATGGTCGCAGGGTCTGAACGAGTAGTTAGTATAAAACTACCACATTACACTTTCCGTCTAAATCGTAAATACCTACCACATTTTGGTTGGTGTTTTGCAATGTGCATAAATCTGCGTCTAGACAGAAATTGACGGCGTGACTGACGAGCGGGACCCACTTTCCAGGCTGACGTGCCGGCGCGTCATCTACCGTTTTGCATGTAGGTCCTCAAGTTTTGAACAGAAATTACACACGAGTCCCTGGCACCATGTAGTTTTCATAAAACCTCCTATTTATTTTTTCAAACCTTCATCAATTTTAAATACTAATTCTAATGGAATATGAAAGTGCTTAGAAATGCTTAAATATTTGAAATATAAACTTTTTTCAAACAATCATGAATTTTAAATACTAACTCCAATGGAAAAACTTTCAATACAAAAAGTGCTCAGAAATATTTGAATATTTCAAATATAAACTTTTTCAAACCTTCATAATTTTAAATACTAATTAAAATTGAAAAACTTTTAATATGAAAAGTGCTCAGAAATGTTCGAGTATTTCAAATATAATCTTTTTTTAGATCTACATAACTTTTAAATACAAATTTAAATGGGAAAATGCTTGATGGCGTGGATCACATATTCGCTGGGGAACTCCAAGAGGAAGGCATGATGTAGTGTAGCAGCAGTTTCCCTTGATTACAAAACCAAGGTTATCAAATCCAGTAGGACTTGGAGAAGGCTTAGCAAGGTGTCAACATCGCCGTTTACGATAATTGACGTGGACCTGCACACAATCAAAAACAAACTAGTTTGCCCCAACGAAACAGAGAGGTTGTCAATCTCTTCGGCTTGCTAAACACAAAGAATTAAACATGCAAGTGTAAAATATGATGAGAGTGAAATATGACCGGCGAGCAAATGAGTACGGAAAGCTATTAAAACGGCTGTAAATAGTGTAAGAAAATAGGACCGGGGTCCATAGATATTAGTGGTGTCTCTTCAGAAGATATGCATGATGGGTAAACAAATTACAACAAGGCAATTGACAAACTTGTGGGCACATAACAATGCTATCATAAAACAATATAGTTTACCGTTTCATCTAATATGAGCATTACGTCAAAATACATATACCGTTATCCAACTGCGTCTATGACTAATAATCCACCCGCGAGATCGCTATCCAGCATGTTCCCATAAGTATTAAGTTGCAAGCATCAGATCATTGCAATAAGCAAAGTGCATAATGTAAGCAATGTAAATAACACAAGAAAATTACACCGCTGTTTTCTCCCTAGTGACAACAACAAAGAATTTGCATGAGCGTTTCTGTCAGTCGCACTCCACGCAAAAAAGGCATGAACCCACTATCTAGCATAAATACTCTCTCTAAAGATACTAACAATTACTTGGCCAAAACATCCACTAGCATCGGAGAGCATGCAAGATCATAGATAAAACATAACACATAGATGAACAAGAGTAATGATTTCTACAATTCATCGGATCCAAGCAAACACATCATGTAGCAATTACAGATAATATGATCTTGATCATGTAGGGCAGCTCACAAGATCTAAACAATGGAGTACAAGGACAAGAGACAACCATCTAGCTACTCCCATGGACCCGTAGTCCCGTGGTGGACTACTCACGCATCACTCCAGAGGTAGGCATGGTGGTGTAAATGCCTCCGGTGACGACCCCCCCCCCCTCCGGCAGGGTGTATAACAGCCCCACTTTTGGTACCTGAAAATATGAGTAAAATTTTTACTTTTTGCATCTCATTTGCATCATGGCATCCCTCATCCATATTTGCTTCACATGAAATAAAGGAGCAACAATTAAGAAACCAAATATGATGATGTGAATGGTGAACAAACTCTCAATTTAATTTTTCATATTTGTCCAGGAAGTTCCTACAGCTACAAATATAATTGTTGCCAAATTTAATGCAATGGCAAATGCAAATATTTGAATAAAGCCCTAAAATGCAAGAGGGCAAATTCTGAAATGCTAACACATGAAATGTTTTTCAAATGGGCTTCAAATTTTACCATAGGTTCCAAATAATATATTATGGCTCTGTGAATTTTTCCAGAATTTTTCAAAATAGTTAAGGGCCTCAATTAAATACCTAAAGCCTGCTGGATTTTCTGAAAACTAGAAAAAGGATAAATCACTGACAGTTGGTCCCCACTGTCAGCACCATCTTCACTGTGGCGACAGGGGGAACCCTGGCGCCATGGCCGCGCCCCACCACGGCCTCCACTGCCGCTCCCTCACGTCCTGGCCCCCCAGGGAGTTTAAGGAGGCCCCCCTCGACCACATGCTCCTCCTCCCCCTCCTTTTCCCCCCCTTTGCAGGAACCCTAGCCGCCCGCGCCATGAACGAGACCTAGCCGTGGCCGCCGCCGCACGCCGCCATCGATACAAGCCTCCCAGAGCAGATCGGCCAGGGGCAAAAGAACCGCCGTGTTCCCCTCTTCCTCCTCCTTCAGGCAATCGAGCTCGGGAGCCGGGAATCGCCGCAATCGTCCTCGCCTTCTCCGCCTCCGACCGATGACCGCCGCCACGGTTCCGTCGCCGTCGGCCCTCCTCTGCCACCGCCGAGCACACACACGCGCTCAGGGTGAGCTCACGGTCCTCCTGGACCTCTTCCCCTCGCTCTTTCCCCTCTGCTTCGCCGTAGCTAGTTAGGCCGAGACAGCGCCGCCGCCGTAGCTCGTCGCCGGAGCTCCTCCGGTGACCAATAGGTCACGCCCTGCCGCCACTAGTTTCCCCTCGTCGTGCGTGACCGAATGCGCCCCCGTCCTGGCTAACTAACGCGCGCGATCGACGCATCCGTGCGCGGCATGCCGCCGGTCACCGCACGCTCGTCGCGCCGGTCCTGGCATCCTGCGCTGGTCAAACCTGCCGGTGGCCCTCCTGGCCGACGTGGACGCCAGCGTGGCTGCTGCCCCACCCGCCCGTCTCAGTGGCTAGCCCACGCCCGGGTGAAAAACGTTTCGGTCACAAATTCTGAAATTTAGTTAAAAGGCATAAATTGAATTTGAACTTTGAAATTGCATATCTTTTGAACCATAAGTCCAAAAAATGCAAATAATATATCAAAATGCTCAGGAAGAAATTATCTATCTGTTAGTGCCATTGGTTGAATTAATTGACCAAAATAAATTGCCTATAATTAATAAAACAGAGATGGCAGATTTAATTCAAATTTTGGAAATTGCATAACTTGAGTTCTACTCATTCAAAAATTATGAATAAGCTCTCAAAATGTTCAGTGAACAATGATCTACAAGTGTATGTAATTTTAGATAATTTTAGATGTAATATTGTTGCTGTTTAATAAAAATAGGTAAAATGGCAGAATTAAATCAATTATTAATAATATCATAACTTGATGAATATTAATTCAAAAATTGCAAATGATATACCAAAATGACCAGCAAAACAAATGCGATCTAGACATGTTAATTTCACAGTATGAAAATAACTTTTACTTTGATGTCATTTTCGAATTGGTTAAAATGATTTAAATTGCATAACCGTTTAAATCAACATTTCTTCATCGTTAATCGGAAAAATGCAAATGAAGTACCAAGATGATCAGTAGGACAATATCTATCTAATAATGTCATTTTAATGCATTTAGGACCCATAATTCAGTACTAGACATTTTGGATAATAATGCAATTCACTAAGTTAAATATGGAGTTTTGACCCGTTAATTGCGATATTTATTTTAGGGGTTCCATTTAACTTGTGGGACATGCCCAATATGATTTCAGTGCATAAATTGACCATCTCATCATGATTGTGCATTGCACTTTGTATTCATGTTATTTATTTCGTTTCCTGTTATTGTTGTGTTTCGTTAGATTCAGGAGTCGAGGTTCCACCACAATACCTCGACGATCAACGCGCCCAGTACTATCAGCAAGGCAAGAACTAACCTAACCTTCTTGGCATCTAGCATCCTAGTGTTTTATAAACTTATTTTCTCCACCAGACTATTGCATGCGATTCAAATGTCACTTTTGATCAAGTAGGAAATCCTCTGATATGCATTGTTCCCTGAACCATCACATGCTTCCCCTCCTATGAAACCTAGGGTTGATGTGTTGGCCTGAGATAAAGATATAATTGGTGTATTATATGCTTAGCAATGCTTAGCCATGCTTAGTTAAATGCTTAGTTGTCCGGTGATTTAATTCCATGATGATGATGATGTTGATGGAATGGTTCGGACATGGTGGTTACATTTGGTACTTAATTAATTTGTTAAAAGGCTTGGATGAGTTGCCATCGGAGATGGTGTTTTGCCTCATTCTTGTCGCCTAGGCTGAGAGTGCTTTTAGCTATAACCAATAACCGAGCGTGCTACCATCGGCGGGGGTATGGGCCCCTTACTAACTGAATAACTTGTGCGGGCGTATCCAAGGGTCCTCTAGTTTGCGCTTTCCATTTGCGAGTGTGTGATCGGTGATGATGGTGATGATGATGATGATGATGATGATGTGATGACGATGGTGGTGATAGGAGTGGCGATGGGACAGGGTGTTAAAATAGGCACTGAACTTGTCCCGTCGTCATGATGACCCTTGGATAGTCTCATGCGAGGTAAAGGTTTAACCGCGCCCGCCCTGCCGGCTTTCCCCGGAAGAGAGCTAATTGTACAGGCAAGGGGTCGGACGGTACCAATGGATAAAAACAGTACACCCCTGTAGGGTTTAATCTTTTCGAAAAGCCGTGTCCGCGGTTATGGACGAACTCTTGGGAAAGGCGGATTAGCTCATAGAGAACCTGAACCTAATTAATGAATTGGCAGCTAGAGGTTGCAATCCAACGTGTGATAAAAGGTTCATTTCCTTGAGGGTGATTTGAGGGAGTGCCTTGGTGGAGATGAGTTGCTTCTGGTTACAAAAGGGTTCGTTGAGAACCATAGATGAAAGTTTACTCTCTTATCCCTTTTCGGAAACATTCTGAGTAGACGATGCAAAGGGTCCTGATGTCTTTTAAAATGGAAAACTAGCTTTATGCAAAACCCGCTACCTTATACAGCATTAGAGCCTCCGTCAGCATCGGGCCTATATCGCCCTACTAATTCTTGCGAGTACGTCGTACTCAGCCTTGCTTTGTTGATTATTATTTGTTTCAGAGGAGGACACCACCGAACTGGAAGGTGGGTTCTTTATCGACATCGACAAGTAGTCTGGGGTTCCCAGGTGGCAGCTTGGGACGTCTCGGAACAGGCTGGCTGGGATATGTTGTTGTAGGCCTCTTAGGCCATAATTTAGATCTTGTTGTTAGACAACTATATTTGCTTCCGCTTGATGTAATGATGGGTCTGTGACCTCTGATTGTGATATTTGCTATCTTTCTCATATATGAGTTGAACTATGATCTCTTGTGTCGTAGAGTCTGTGATGTGCCCGTTGTTCCGCAGTCTTGGTCTCTTTGCTATACGTGAAAGCGATGTCTGAGCTTATGGCATGATCGAGGTGTTGTGTGCCGATGATGTATTCCGAGCACGCCTGCCAATGAGTTTTGGCCTGGGATTGGTAAACCCAGTAACCCTCGATTGTGTAGCATGACCGGTTACACAACGTTTCACTGTATAGCTCTGGGGTAGGGGCGCTACAAATTCGTATCAGAGCAGTACTGCCTGTAGGAAACCCGTTCTATTGGTTGATGTCGAGTCTAGTTGAAAATTATTTATAACATAAAAATGAGTTGTGAAAACCTTCTTAGGATTCTTTTTACTTCTTACCCAATTCGCTCTAACTCTGAGTCACCTTACCTCTATTTGTCTTAAAGTTGGGTCAAAGTTTAAGGTTCATCGGGGTTGGGTTCTTAACGTCTAGATTAATTCATGAGTCTCAATTCCGTTCCTAACTGCTGAACTGTTCTGTTGTTGCTACAGATGACGCGTTCGGGACTTGTTGTCTGTCTGACTCGCTGTGAGGGTGTCCGCGGGTTTCCCGCCTTGTTTGCTGCTGCCTTAGCCAGCCAGGGTTGCCCTTGGTACCCTGAGTACGTCGTGTACGAGGAGCACATGCCGTACGGACAGGGGCAATTCCTCTGCGAAGCCCGTGTCCTGACTCCGGATGGAGACGGAGTCCAGCACTAGAGTGTAGGTGTGGGCATGACCGTGGAGCAGGCTGTTCAAGAGGCTGCGTTCAACGGCCTCTCCGTGTACCACGGAGACTGTGACTACCTAGATAACCCTATCTCAGATTTCTATCACTTTCCAGCTACTGAGGCCGGTCTGGAGGGCTGCTATGTTGCTAGGTACTCAGACCCAGCGACCGAGCCAGACCACGGCCACCGAGCTCTTATCGAGATGGTTAGGGCGTTGGACCTTCGTGCCCGTCAGTGGTACCTATACACGGTGGCTGCTCGTGATAGTCACCAGAGCACTCTGATGGCCTTGGAGCCTTATGTCCATGCCGGGATACTTCCCCCAGATCTCCTCTCGCCGCTACCGATGGAGCTGCCCAACTACATGAGCAGCCCGAGAGTGGGTGGCACCATTCCACCACGAGGACCTGCTCGAGACACTGGTGGCGACGTCCACACGCCTCCTTATGACCGCCAGCCAGCGAGTGCCCGCCGTTTCCGCACTCGCTCTGTGCGTCTTCCGGCGAGTGCCCAGTACTTCTAGGAGACCGGTATCTACGGCTACCTTGTATCGTATCCTTGCCTTCCTGCGTGATGAGCAAGATACCCACTATCTGTATCGGTTGCCTTTCAAATTCTAATTGTTGTATCGAACTAAAGGACTTGTATCATCAGTATTTTCCATTCGTGTAATGCAGACTAAGACATTTGTAAGCTCGTACCTGAACCACCTCTCTGCCGAAGAAGCTGAAGAGGACCCCGGTGTTCTCATGGGTACGCTTCGAATTAATGATCATCCAGCTTCAGTCTTGTTTGACTCTGGAGCATCGCATTCATTCATGTCCATAGCATATGCACACAACCATCATATACCGTTCGTGAATATGGACAACCCACTAGTGGTTAAAACCCCAGGTTCTAGTTGGCGAACTGACTGGATGGCTCCAGATGTCCAGATTACTATAGGCTATTGGTCTTTCCCTTTCCAGCTGATAGCCCTGAAGGCAGATGGTATAGATGTCATTTTGGGTATGGACTGGCTAGTCAAATATCATGCTAACTTGAATTGTGCTGCCAAGTCGGTCACAGTGGTCCACCCAACTGTCGGGCTAGTAAGTTACTGGTCCCCTTCGTCCGCAACCCCATCCGCTGCCAACCCTCTATCCCCGGAAATCAGACTGTGTTTCTTGGAAGGCACCACACCGCCTGAAATGCATGAGTTTGCCGTGGTGTGTGACTTCCCCGACGTCTTTCCAGAAGAATTACCTGGCATGCCACCTGATCGAAGTGTGGAATTTGTCATTGAATTGGTTCCGGAAACTGCCCCAATTTCCAAAAGGCCCTACCGTATGCCAACGGAAGAGCTAACTGAACTAAAGAAGCAACTTGATGAACTGCTGGAAAAAGAATTCATCCGTCCGAGTAGCTCACCTTGGGGCTGCCCGGTCATATTTGTCAAGAAGAGGGATACAAATGTTCCTCGCTTAGTTGTTGATTACCACCCTTTGAATGCGGTGACCATCAAGAACAAATATCCTATTCCCAGAATGAATGACCTGTTCGATCAGCTAGCTGGTGCAAAGGTATTCTCCAAGATCGATCTGAGGTCAGGCTACCATCAGATAAAAATTAGAAAGGAGGATATTCCAAAGACGGCTTTCACTACCCGTTATGGGTTATATGAGTACACCGTCATGTCTTTCGGCCTCACAAATGCTCCGGCTACATTCATGAGGTTGATGAACTCCATCTTCCATGAGTATCTCGACAAGTTCGTCATAATTTACATTGATGACATCCTTGTCTACTCCAAAACCGAAGAAGAACATGCTGAGCATCTTCGGCTAGTTCTGACCAAGCTTCGTGATCATCGTCTCTATGCCAAGTTCTCCAAGTGCGAGTTTTGGCTACAGGAGCTCATCTTCCTTGGTCATGTGGTGTCAGCTGCTGGAGTAGCGGTTATACCTGACAAGATTCAGTCAATCCTAGATTGGCCAACTCCCAAGTCCGTCAAAGATATCTGAAGCTTCCTTGGGTTGGCGGGTTATTACCGCCGATTCATCGAGGGCTTTTCCAACATAGCCAAAGCCTTGACTGACCTACTCAAGAAGAACAAACAGTTTGTGTGGTCAGACAAAGCTGAAGAGAGCTTCCAAACTCTCAAGGTCAAGCTCACTACCACACCGGTGCTTGTCCTTCCAGACACCGCCAAAGACTTTGTCGTCTACTGTGATGCATCACTCCAAGGCTTGGGCTGTGTTTTGATGCAATAAGGCCATGTCATAGCCTATGCCTCCCGCCAGCTCAAACCGCATGAACTCAACTATCCAACCCATGATCTAGAGCTCGCTGCCGTGGTTCATGCTCTGAAGCAATGGAGACCCTACCTGTTGGGCAACCATTGTTTGATCTTCTCGGATCATCAAAGTCTGAAGTATCTCTTCACCCAGCCCGATCTGAATCTCCGACATAGAAGATGGTTGGAGTTGATCAAAGACTATGATGTGACCCTCAATTACCAGCCTGGCAAGGCAAATGTGGTTGCCGATGCGCTGAGTCGCAAGTCTTATTGCAACACCCTGATGGTTGAGCGAGCTCAGCCCGCTCTTCATGAAGAATTCGCACGTTTGAATCTGGAGATTGTTCCCTCTGGATATTTGGCTAACCTCGAAATCAAATCAACTCTCGAGGATGATATCAAGGCCGCCCAGCAAAATGATGCTGAAATCTTAGAGATCAAAGAGAAGATAGCTAAGGGGAAGGCAAATTGTTTCTCGGTTGATGATAATGGTGTTGTCTATTTCGGTGACCGTTTAGTGGTGCCCAAGAGTGGAAACACAAAAGAGTTGATCCTCTTGGAAGCTCACGAGTCCCCCATCTCTATTCATCCGGGTAGCACCAAAATGTACCAAGATCTTCGCCCTCAATTCTGGTGGTCTTGCATGAAGCGCGAGATCGCCGAGTATGTTGCAGAATGCGACGTCTGTCGCCGGGTAAAAGCTGAACATCAAAAGCCAGCGGGTTTCATTACCGGTTTTCCGAGGTCACCCAAGGGGAACAATGCCATCTGGGTAGTCATTGATCGTCTATCCAAGGTCGCCCATTTCCTCCCTGTCCGCGAAGATATCAACTCTGTTAAATTGGCGGAGCTGTATATGGCCCGTGTTGTTCCTTTGCATGGGGTTCCCTTGAGGATCATCTCAGACCGTGGTAGTCTGTTTGTGTCCAAATTCTGGCAAAGCTTCCAAGAGGCTCTGGGAACCCGCCTCAACTTCAGCACATCCTATCATCCCCAAACCGATGGCCAAACTGAAAGGGTGAACCAAGTTCTTGAGGATATGCTTCGGGCTTGTGTTATCTCGTTCGGCAAGGGTTGGGAAAAATACCTTCCCCTCGCCGAGGTCTCCTACAACAATAGCTACCAAGCCAGTTTGCAAATGGCTCCCTTTGAGGTCCTTTATGGGAGAAAATGCCGAACTCCTCTCAATTGGTCTGAAACCGGAGAGAGGTCACTCGTCGGTCCGGATGTGATCAATGAGGCAGAAGAAAAGGTCCGTGTTATTCGAGAAAATCTAAAGATTGCTCAGTCCAGGAAGAAGAGCTATTATGATAAGCATCGTTGGGAGGTTCACTATGAAATTGGTGACAAAGCCTATCTTCGAGTCTCTCCCCTCCGAGGCGTTCGTCATTTCGGGATCAAGGGAAAATTGGCACCTCGTTTTGTTGTTCCTTTCACTGTTCTGGGTAAGCGAGGTGATCTCTCCTATCAGCTCGAGCTCCCAGAGAATTTCCCGGATGTGCATGATGTGTTCCATGTCTCTCAACTCCGTCGTTGCTTCAAAGATCCTATCCGCGGGGTTAATCATGAAGAGTTGGATATTCAGGAGGATCTGACATACCGTGAGCATCCTATCCGCATCTTGGATGAAGCGGAAAGGAAGACTCGTAATAAATCCATCAAGATACTCAAAATCCAGTGGTCTAACCATTCTGAAGAAGAAGCAACCTGGGAACGTGAAACTAGTCTTCGTCAGGAATACCCCGCCTTCTTCACTCAAGCCTAGAATCTCGGGACGAGATTCCTGTAAGGGGGGTAGAGTTGTAACAGCCCCACTTTTGGTACCTGAAAATATGAGTAAAATTTTCACTTTTTGCATCTCATTTGCATCATGGCATCCCTCATCCATATTTTCTTCACACGGAATAAAGGAGCAACAATTAAGAAACCAAATATGATGATCTGAATGGTGAACAAACTCTCAATTTAATTTCTCATATTTGTCCAGGAAGTTCCTACAACTACAAATATAATTGTTGCCAAATTTAATGCAATGGCAAATGCAAATATTTGAATAAAGCCCTAAAATGCAAGAGGGCAAATTCTGAAATGTTAACACATGAAATGTTTTTCAAACGGGCTTCAAATTTTACCATAGGTTCCAAATAATATATTATGGCTCTGTGAATTTTTCCAGAATTTTTCAAAATAGTTAAGAACCTCAATTAAATACCTAAAGCCTGCTGGATTTTCTGAAAACTAGAAAAAGGATAAATCACTGACAGTGGGTCCCCACTGTCAGCACCATCTTCACTGTGGCGACAAGGGGAACCCTGGCGCCATGGCCACGCCCCACCACGGCCTCCACTGCCGCTCCCTCGCGTCCTGGCCCCCCAGGGAGGTTAAGGAGGCCCCCCTCGACCACATGCTCCTCCTCCCCCTCCTTTTCCCCCCCTTTGCAGGAACCCTAGCCGCCCGCGCCATGACCGAGACCTAGCCGTGGCCGCCGCCGCACGCCGCCGTTGATACAAGCCTCCTAGAGGAGATTGGCCAGGGGCAAAAGAACCGTCGTGTTCCCCTCTTCCTCCTCCTCCAGGCAATCGAGCTCGGGAGCCGGGAATCGCCGCAATCGTCGTCGCCTTCTCCGCCTCCGAACGACGACCGCCGCCACGGTTCCGTCGCCGTCGGCCCTCCTCTGCCACCGCCGAGCACACACACGCGCTCAGGGTGAGCTCACGGTCCTCCTGGACCTCTTCCCCTCGCTCTTTCCCCTCTGCTTCGCTGTAGCTAGTTAGGCCGAGACAGCGCCGCCGCCGTAGCACGTCGCCGGAGCTCCTCCGGTGACCAATAGGTCACGCCCTGCTGCCACTAGTTTCCCCTCGTCGTGCGTGACCGAATGCGCCCCCGTCCTGGCTCCCTAACGCGCGCGATCGACGCATCCGTGCGCGGCATGCCGCCGGTCACCGCGCGCTCGCCGCGCCGGTCCTGGCATCCTGCGCCGGTCGAACCTGCCGGTGGCCCTCTTGGCCGACGTGGACGCCAGCGTGGCTGCTTCCCCACCTGTCCGTCGCAGTGGCTAGCCCACGCCCGGGTGAAAAACGTTTCGGTGACAAATTCTGAAATTTAGTTAAAAGGCAGAAATTGAATTTGAACTTTGAAATTGCATATCTTTTGAACCATAAGTCCAAAAAATGCAAATAATATATCAAAATGCCCAGGAAGAAATTATCTATCTGTTAGTGCCATTGGTTGAATTAATTGACCAAAATAAATTGCCTATAATTAATAAAAACAGAGATGGCAGATTTAATTCAAATTTTGGAAATTGCATAACTTGAGTTCTACTCATTCAAAAATTATGAATAAGCTCTCAAAATGTTCAGTGAACAATGATCTACAAGTGTATGTAATTTTAGAGAATTTTAGATGTAATATTGTTGCTGTTTAATAAAAATAGGTAAAATGGCAGAATTAAATCAATTATTAAAAATATCATAACTTGATGAATATTAATTCAAAAATTGCAAATGATATACCAAAATGACCAGCAAAACAAATGCGATCTAGCCGTGTTAATTTCACAGTATGAAAATAACTTTTACTTTGATGTCATTTTCGAATTGGTTAAAATGATTTAAATTGCATAACCGTTTAAATCACCATTTCTTCATTGTTAATCGGAAAATTGCAAATGAAGTACCAAGATGATCAGTAGGACAATATCTATCTAATAATGTCATTTTCATGCATTTAGGACCCATAATTCAGTACTGGACATTTTGGATAATAATGCAATTCACTAAGTTAAATATGGAGTTTTGACCCGTTAATTGCAATATTTATTTTAGGCGTTCCATTTAACTTGTGGGACATGCCCAATATGATTTCAGTACATAAATTGACCATCTCATCATGATTGTGCATTGCACCTTGTATTCATGTTATTTATTTCGTTTCCTGTTATTGTTGTGTTTCGTTAGATTCAGGAGTCGAGGTTCCACCACAATACCTCGACGATCATCGCGCCCAGTACTATCAGCAAGGCAAGAACTAACCTAACCTTCTTGGCATCTAGCATCCTAGTGTTTTATAAACTTATTTTCTCCACCAGACTATTGCATGCGATTCAAATGTCACTTTTGATCAAGTAGGAAATCCTATGATATGCATTGTTCCCTAAACCATCACATGCTTCCCCTCCTATGAAACCTAGGGTTGATGTGTTGGCCTGAGATAAAGATATAATTGTTGTATTATATGCTTAGCAATGCTTAGCCATGCTTAGTTAAATGCTTAGTTGTCCGGTGATTTAATTCCATGATGATGATGATGTTGATGGAATGGTTCGGACATGGTGGTTACGTTTGGTACTTAATTAATTTGCTAAAAGGCTTGGATGAGTTGCCATCGGGGATGGTGTTTTGCCTCATTCTTGTCGCCTAGGCTGAGAGTGCTTTTAGCTAGAACCAAGAACTGAGCGTGCTACCATCGGTGGGGGTATGGGCCCCTTACTAACTGAATAACTTGTGCGGGCGTATCCAAGGGTCCTCTAGTTTGCGCTTTCCATTTGCGAGTGTGTGATCGGTGATGATGGTGATGATGATGATGATGTAATGATGATGGTGGTGATAGGAGTGGTGATGGGGCAGGGTGTTGAAATAGGCACTGAACTTGTCCCGTCGTCACGATGACCCTTGGATAGTCTCATGCAAGGTAAAGGTTTAACCGCGCCCGCCCTGGCGGCTTTCCCTGGAAGAGAGCTAATTGTACAGTCAAGGGGTCGGACGGTACCAATGGATAAAAACAGTACACCCCTGCAGGGTTTAATCTTTTCGAAAAGCCGTGTCTGCGGTTATGGACGAACTCTTGGGAAAGGCGGATTAGCTCATAGAGAACCTGAACCTAATTAATGAATTTGCAGCTAGAGGTTGCAATCCAACGTGTGATAAAAGGTTCATTTCCTCGAGGGTGATTCGAGGGAGTGCCTTGGTGGAGATGAGTTGCTTCTGGTTACAAAATGGTTCGTTGAGCCACAGATGAAAGTTTACTCTCTTATCCCTTTTTGGAAACATTCTGAGTAGACGATGCAAAGGGTCCGGATGTCTTTTAAAATGGAAAACTAGCTTTATGCAAACCCAGCTACCTTATACAGCATTAGAGCCTCCGTCAGCATCAGGCCTATATCGCCCTACTAATTCTTGCGAGTATGTCGTACTCAGCCTTGCTTTGTTGATTATTATTTGTTTCAGAGGAGGACGCCACCGAACTGGAAGGTGGGTTCTTTATCGACATCGACGAGTAGTCTGGGGTTCCCAGGTGGCAGCTTGGGATGTCTCGGAACAGGCTGGCTGGGATATGTTATTGCAGGCCTCTTAGGCCATAATTTGGATCTTGTTGTTAGACAACTATATTTGCTTCCGCTTGATGTAATGATGGGTCTGTGACCTCTGATTGTGATATTTGCTATCTTTCTCATATATGAGTTGAACTATGATCTCTTGTGTCGTAGAGTCTGTGATGTGCCCGTTGTTCCGCAGTCTTGGTCTCTTTGCTATACGTGAAAGCGATGTCTGAGCTTATGGCATGATCGAGGTGTTGTGTGCCGATGATGTATTCCGAGCACGCCTGCCAATGAGTTTTGGCCTGGGATTGGTAAACCCAGTAACCCTCAATTGTGTAGCATGACTGGTTACACAACATTTCACTGTATAGCTCTGGGGTCGGGGCGCTACAGGGTGCCTCCGGTGAAGGCGGCGGCCGCGAATGTTTTTTGGAGAATATGATCGGGTATCGAGGGTTTTCGAGACGAAGATGATTTATAGGCGAAAGGGTGACTTGAGGAGGTGGACCAGTCATCGAGGTGGGACCCCGGCGTGGCCAGGGCTTGTGCCGCGCTTAGGTGGCGTCTGGGGGCTGTGGGCCCCCTGCAGCTCCCCTCCTGGCTCCGTCTTTGTTTCTTCTTAAACATAAATCATGTAAATTTCCAGCTGATTCCGAGAAACTTCCCTGAACAACTTTTCTGAAACAAAAAGACAGCAGAAAACAGGAACTGGCACTAGGCATCTTGTCAATAGGTTAGTTCCAGGAAATATGCCAAAATGATATAAAAACATGTGGCAATGATATATAATCAAGCATGGAACATCAAAAAATATAGATACGTCGGAGACGTATCAGAAAACTTTTAATATGAAAAGTGCTCAGAAATGTTTGAATATTTCAAATATAAACTTTTTTAAAACTTCATAACTTTTAAATACTAATTCAAATGGAAAAACTTTTAATATGAAAACTGCTTAGAAATATGCAAACAATTAAAATTACTTCTATTAATAATGTGAACTTTCGAAATTCAAAACTTTAATTATATAACTCCAAATACTATAAACAATATGTCTATTAGTGAAAGGATCGTATGGGCACCTAGAGGGGGGGTGGTGAATAGGTGCTACCCCAAATTTTAATTTTGTTTTCAAATTAGGCTTCACACAAAAGGTAAATTCTCTTGATATGCAACTACGGTGAATTTACCTATATGACAAGCGAGCAACTAACACTAGAAATTATCACGATACAAGTAAAAGCTACTAAGGGAAATAGATAACCGAAAGTAGAAGCATGCGGAAGAAAGTATGTATTCCCGAGTTCCTCCTTGTTAAGGGAGTACATCTCATTGGAGGGGTGTGAGCTCACCACAACAGGCCTACTCAATGCCACAAAGGCCTCACCCTATTCTCCAATGAACCTCACCACAAAGGCTCGGTTCACCTTCCACTATCGGAATCCTTCAAGGCGGAATCCGGAGCCTTTACAATGTTCTTGGGGCACACACCCACAACTTAATCGGGGGCTCCCAAAAACACAACAACTGAAACAATAACAATCGAAGTGAGTACAACAATTCACCTAGGTTTTCCCAATGGAAACCCTAGGCACAAATCCCTCAAGTAAATGAGGGGGAAATGGAAAACCCTTTGGCGAGCTTGTAGATCGGGGACTTATCCTTGAATCCTCCAAGTTTGAGC
Source organism: Puccinellia tenuiflora (assembly GCA_012064385.1). Classification (NCBI taxonomy): domain Eukaryota; kingdom Viridiplantae; phylum Streptophyta; class Magnoliopsida; order Poales; family Poaceae; genus Puccinellia; species Puccinellia tenuiflora. The sequence goes on from QRDG01000371.1 coordinate 351,477, forward strand.
AAGTTTGAGTGGAGGGATTGGGAGATCTCGTCGATTTGAGATTCTGCATTAATGGAGGAGAGAGAATGTTCAAAAGCTAGTTGGCTTGAGGTGGGTGGAGGGGTATTTATACCCCTCCACGAAATCTGACCGTTATCCTGCGGCGGGCCGGATATTTCCGGACACTTAACTCCTGAACTTCCGGTGGGGACCGGAACTTCTGATGCTAAGGCCGGAACTTCCGGGGCACCGGATATCTCCGGGGAGAATCTCCGGGCCAAACTTCCGGACCCCCTACCGAGAGGGGCGTCGGGAAAGACTTAGCTGTTTTCGGCCCAAAAATTTCTCAGGGCCGGAACTTCCGGACCACCGGAAATTTTCGGTCGAACTTCCGGTCGAAAGTTCCGGGACCCCTCCCGCGAGGGTTTCCCAAAATGACTTAGTCATTTTCTTGCCCAGATTTTCCCAGGGCCGGCACTTCCGGCTATCAGGCCAGAACTTCCGGACCCCTGGAAATATCCTTGTGAACTTCCGGACCAAAGTTTCGGGACCCCTACCGCGGGGTACCCCGAGAATGACTTAGTCCCGTTTCCCTTAGGACGGAACTTCCGGCCAGGAACACTGGAACTTCCGGGCCTATTTGGCAGAAAGCCCGATGACTTCGTTGCACACCTCCGTCTTCGATCTTTTCACCGACTTGGTCTAATCATCATAAGAACCTGAAATTCAACAACCTAAAAGACCTGATTAGCCCACAAAGTGTGTTGTCATTAAATCATCAAAACCAAGAGATGTTCTTTCAATCTCCCCCTTTTTGGTGAATGATGACAACACATGCATAACTTGAAATTTTTAAGCAACAAAGGTGGAGGTTCCCCCTAGATATGAGCGAGCTTAAGAAAAGATAGCAACATAACGACATAGGAGTAGGTTCACAGGATGTATGTCTTACACCACACATAAGTTCAATGGAAAAGAAGAAACATAGGCACAAGATCACAAGAACGAATGAAAAAGCGAGAGAAAAGCTTGTGCCCAACCCATGCAACTCCCTCGTCAACCTAAAATAACTACTTCTCCCCCCTTCGGCATCAAGACACCAAAAAGGGGAAAAGAGCGATGCTAGAGTCCCAAACGAGATCACTCTGATGCCGTAGCCTCTGAGTCCTCCTCCTCAGTCACAGACTCACGGTCATCATCCTCTGACACTTCACAATCCTAGTTCACATACTTGTTGTTCCAATTCTTGTGGGCAACCCGAGGCTGGACACCCTAACCAGGCGGTGGAGGTGGTAAGTTCAAAGCAGCCATGATCATCTCTTGATTTTGAATGATGACTCGGCGCTCACAATAGGCACAATGGTTCTCCTTGTGGATGCCTACATTCATGCAAAGGACCTTCTCAAGTGCGCGCTTGACCCATGACCTCTTCTTGGGTGCCTTTTCAGCAGCACTGGAACCCTCAGGAGCATCAGCAGAAGGACGTGCCCCACTTCGAGCATGGCGGGATGAAGGAGGGGCAACAAGGTGGGTGTGCTTCCTGTTCATCTTGACAACGCCATAAGCCTCGCAATGCAGATCAACATCCATGTCTACCACATCATCACGAAACGGGAACTTGGACTTGATCAACATCATCACATACGGTGCATAAGGAGGCACCTTCTTGTTCATCGCTACTTCATACATCTCATGGAAAATGTAGTCCATAACATCAATTGGGCTTCCATTGGAACGCGAGGTACCCTGAGTGGCTCCCTCATAAGCATGATTAAGAAGGTTCACAAGTCCTCCACGAATAGCATCATTATTCCCACCACTTGGAGCAATGGACTCACGAAACATACGAAGAAGAATATCATAAAGAGGTAGGAGTCCAGAGGTAGTACCAACTGCAGCATCATCAGAATAGAGCCCTCGGCGCCAACAATGTGCATGCGAGCCCCCTGATTGAGGTGGGAGCTGATAAACAGATATCCCAGAAGCGCACCAAATTCCTGAAAGTTGGCCTTGAGCTTATGAGACCCGGACATCCAAGTCATGCCAGTGTTTACATCACCATCAAAGACCACAGTGGCATAGAACTGTTGCACCATAAAGACATTGTAGTTGCACTCAATCTTCATGAGATGGCGCAGCCCCAAACAGTCGACCACCTGGATGGCAGTCCAAAAGTAATCAACCTTTTTCTTAAGATGTGCAAAGTCAATTGCCTTCATGGGACACACTTTCTTCTTGTCACTCATCACAGCATACACTTCCTTGTACAGGACCTCTTGATCATAGCACCAAAAACACGAGTCAATGGAGTGGTCACGAGGCACCAAAAACACAGCATACACTTCCTTGTACAACACTCATGTCCTGGAGGCCAAAGAAAAATAGCAGCAAAAAGAAAGAGATGGAAGTTCTCAGGCTCAGGCCGGAAGTTCCGGTGCACATTGCATCGAACGGAAACTCCGGTGAGAAATTTGCATCAAATTTCAAATCTGAAAGTGCATGGTTGCCACCAGGCGTGGTTTTGGTAATTAATGACAATCTCTATGGACTAATGTGTGCTTTGAGCTATACTTGTAGGATGGTCCATCGCAATGCTTGATCTCCATATGTTGGAGTCAAGGCTAAAAGAAGAAGATTATTTGTTGATCAAGGTTAAGTGAAAGTTGATCAACTCACAAGGCTAATGATATATCATGAGGGATGGTATGATCTAATGGTATGGTAAAAAATTGTCAGTATAGCCTTGTGAACTAATCCATGATCTATGTGCTTTGTATCTCTCTGTGGGGTTAGGTATTTCGCCAAGAGGTAGCAACGAAAGGGAGTACCTATGTAGCTCATGGAGGACGACATCAAGTGGCGGTCGTCATCAAGATAATTGTCGTGGTGGTACACAAACAGATGCCATAGGTACGCTTATCTTGGGGCCAATGGACGCTGGAGGTACCGGGGAGGGTAGGTGCGTGTAGAGACGCACACGGGAAGACACAAACACACACACACACGGTTTTACCCAGGTTCGGGGCTCTCGTGAGGAGATAAAACCCCTACTCCTGCTTGTCTGATCTATATATGAGGGATTACAGAAGAGCTACAAGCTGCTCCTCGAGCTGTATGAGAAGAACAATGAGCTTAGGGCTCAGTACCGAGTCACGGAGTGGTTCTCTGGCTCTCTGTTGGCTCTTGAGGGAAAAGTCTAAGGTGAGGCAGAGGTTCGTTCCAACGTCCCCGTAATAGGAGCCCATGGTGCTCCTTATATAGGGAAACCCAGGGAACAGAGTTAGGGCTGACGTTGGTGCTGGCGTAGGCAGCACTGTGGCCACGCTTGGGCCTCTGACTGCTTCCGTCATGCCTGCGTGGCATGTCCAATCCATCAACTCCTGTGCACTGCTCCCAGGTACTGCTTCGGTCAGCAGCATGGAGCACTGACTGCCCATCCCATGACCACCGAGTCAAGGGTTAGGCAGTGCGTCCCATCGTGCCGGTGGCAGGACGCCTGCCCCGTGATTGTAGGGACACGACGTGAGCCTTGACCAGGTGCAGAGGTAGAGCTTCATTCCTTCCGATCCGGCATAGGCATGCCAGATACCTCATGACCCGGTTTTTCCTTCCCTGCACACAAGAAGCACAAAGAAGATTCCGACATATAATCTGCATGATCCGACATAAGGGTATGTCGGTTGGCCTTGACCCGGTCAACTCCGGGTTCAGCAATACGGTATGTCGGTTTGGGTTGACCCGGTCAACTCTGGGTCCACACATATTTCACCATCTTGACCCTATTCGGGGGCTGCCCCCCGACATTAGTCCCCGAAGCTGGCGCGGTCCTGCAGCCTCGGATGGAGGGCCATGGCAGGTTTAGACGAAAACCAGCATATTTACTTGGTCACCGACATCACTTACGTCGGCAAACCTTTTATATGTCGGAAAGCTGTTTTGCTTCCCCTTATGATATCCGACTTTATGTCGGATCGCTCCGACTCACGGGAGAACCCCACAGCTCCTCCGAGTCATTGGTTTATCACGTGGCAGAGCATCTCTGTTCGACACCTCGGTTTTTGCGCATGGATGGACATGCCACTGGCACGCTTGCCACACGTGTCACATCTGTCACTCCGGTCTCTGTACCCACGCTAGCACTTAAGTGCACTTGGACCGTGTCCCCGGGCGTCGCCTCGGGTCTCACCCGATCGGGTGTGCCGCAACGAGCCGTTGGCTCCTTGTGGCCCATCGTGGGGTAAATCATGCGGTGGTTACGCGATCGCGGAGATCGTGGTGAAGATCGTGGGGTAGTTATTCCCCGTTCGTTGCGGGGATCGTGCGCAAAAGATCCCGTGCCCACGATCTCCTCCGGCCTCTCATAAATAGGAGGTAGGAAGCACACCTTTCTCCCCCTCCGCATTCGCTCCTTCCTCCTTGCCTCTTTCTTCCTTAGCACACGGAGCGCAAGTGACACAGAGCTCGCCGCCGCCGCACGGACCCGCGCACGCCGACGAGCCGCCGGACGCCAACGCCGTGCACGCACGCATCGACGCGCCGCCGCCCGCCGACGCCGTACGCCGGTAAATTTTCTTCTTCTTTTCTTTTCCCCCTTTGCGTATTAGCATTTTCCGCATCTAGGATAATCGCTTGCTCGTTCCTTTTCTGTTTCTTGCTTTGTTCTTCATTTTCTTCACCGCCGCGCCGCATCGCGCGCCACCGGTGGCCCTGCCGCCGCCGTGCCTCTTTCCTCCTCTCTATTTTCCTCTAGCTCTACTTTTTCTTCACCATCGCAACGCGTCGGTCGTCACCGGGGTCTCGCAATTTTGTCGCCGTTGTATCTCTTCTCCTCTTTCTTTTCTTTCTTCACCGTAATGATTTTAATTTCACTGCCCGTGAACCTCCTTTTGCAGATCCCGGCAACCCTTTGCCGATATGTCGGACAACTCCGCCCTCGAGGTGGTCGAATTCGTAGAAGAGGGAGTCGTGGAGGGATCCACTCGGGCAGCCTGGGAAGGCTCCGACGTCTCCCGCGCCAAGATAGATTGGCTGATCCGGACTCGCCGGATCCCACCCGGAGTAGAGTGTCGGCTACCGGGCTCAGAGACTGCGCCGGATCTCCACGAAGGAGAACACATAGTTTTCATAGCCCACTTCGAGCGAGGATTCGGTCTACCCGCCAGCGCCTTCTTTCGCACCTTCCTTGACAAATTCGGTCTTCAACCTCATCAACTCCCAGCTAACGCCATCACCACACTTTCTGCCTTCGTCTCTTTCATCGAGGGTTACCTCGGCCTCTGGCCCACCATCGACGCTTGGTCCAAGTATTTCCATTTCCAGAAACAAGTCGTCCCGAATCCCGCCGAACCGGAAAAAGAGAAGGACATGACCCAGTGTGGGGCCGCCACTGTCACACCTCGGCGTGGCTCCATCTTTTCTCGGATCTCCGGTCTGGAGTCATGCCGGAAATGGCAGCGCTCCTTCTTCTATGTGAAGAACACGACCGAGGTTGACATGATCAATCTGCCGACTTTCGCCATCGGCCCCCCTACCGCACAACTTAACTGGGGGTACAACCCGACGGATAAAGTACTGGAGGTCAACCACATCCACCAGGTTGTCGAGCAACTCAAGGGCGAGGGGATGTCGGCTGACGACCTGCTTGTGACATTCATCAGCCGCCGAGTCTTGCCCCTCCAGCGCCGAGTCCACAAGATTTGCCACATGAGTGGCCCGCTGGACCCGACCCGGGTCAGCACCGTCGAGCTGGATAATGCCCTGATCCGGAGGCGCATCAAGGCCATAGCCCGGACAAAGATGACTGAGGAGTGGGAATGGGGCAAAGAACCCACAGCCGGAGCAATCTTCCGCCCAAAGTAAGCACCTCAACCGACATAACTTTTTTACCGACATAAACTCTTATGTCGGTGCAACTCTGTACATTGTATTAATCGTTTTCCGTCTCCATTACGCAGAGATTCGGCCGGCAGTTGAAAGAGGACGGACAGGACCCCTCCGCCCACTGGGGTAAAGACCGGGTCGAAGCCGACTTGGAGGATCCAGACAACGATGACAACGTGCCGATTCCCGATGTTGGCACGATTCCTGCCACGGGTAAGACTCGTGCTTCCTTCCTCCGAGATTGGTCTGAGGACGAAGATGACGATTGTCGGATTTTAGAGGTGTATGACCCTCGTCCCGTTGCATACTCATATCCGGTGTCCCCGCCCTCAGCTGACTCGGACGAGGTACTCGAGGTGGCACCCCTCGCCGTATGACCAAAATGCGCAGTCCGGAAGTGCCCAGCGGCCGCATCCGCAGATGCCGGAACCTCCGGCACCTCGGGTCCTCCGCGGAAGAAACCGAGGAACAAGGTGATTGTGAAGTGCCAACGCCCTGTCTCCAAGGGGTAAGATTCCCTTTTGCCGACATAAGCCCCACACTTTTGTTTATTCTTGCTTTCCTCCTTATGTCCTTACACTTTGCTGTTTTGCCTTGCAGCATGGGTCCTCTGGAGGTCCCGCCGACCAGGTCCACTGACCGGGTCCCACCGAGGACGCCAACGCCACCTCGGCCCGACGACACCCGGTTGCCGAGTCCGCCGAGGACGAGTCCAGTAGCAGACATCTCGGCTTAGGAATCCGGAGCCGGAAACGTGGACTCGGTCGTGACCGAAACTTCGGCGCCCGACCAAACTCCGGCGCCTGACTAGGTGACGAATCTCGGAGCCAGCTCCTCGGCCCCCGAGGTAGAAAAGACCGGTGTCCCAGAGGATTCGGGACATCCGAGGCAGCATCAACAGCAACAGCAGCAGACTCAGCCGCAACAAGAACCGCAGCAGCAGAAGCAACATCAGCAGCAAGAGCAGCCACCACCGTCACAGCAGCAGCCGAAGTAGAAGCAACAGCCTCCAGCACAATAGCAGCAAAAACACAAGCAACAGCCATCGCCGTCAAAATCGACGTCGACGGCCAAGCCACCACCACCATCGGCACAGCCGCAGCCACAGCAACAGACACCCAAGGCCCCGGTTCCTGCAACCGGGAAAACAACTGGAAAGGCACCGGTGAAAACGGTGTCGGCTAACCCGGAAAGTCAGCTGATTGTGCCACCGAGCCAAGGCGCGGCAACATCATCCAGCATCCAGACCACCAGCTGGGGATTTGCCCCACTGCGAACCCTTAGCGGGAAAAGCTTGGGCTCCCTTGAGTAGTATAACATGGATTGGAACGCTGCCGACTTAAGCGAAGTGAGCTCGTAGTCACCAGCGGGCCTGATCTCGGAGCATCCGGCGGGACCAAGCTTGGTTGCCCAAAAGATGCACGCAGCAAAGGCCGCCCTCCTCGCAGCCGACCAAGCAGCCGCGGTAAGTTATGCCGAGTAAAGATAACTCGGTTCATTTCCTTAAAAAAGATATCACCTATCCCCAGTCCCCGAGATTCGGGTCGAGTGACCGAGATTCGGCTGAGTAACATTGACTCAGTCGAGTAAGGATAACTCGGCCTGAATCTTCATCAACAATACTAACATTTCTTCTTTCCAGGTTTGCATGTCCAAGCGTACACAGGTGGACCGCAAGCTCCTGCTGGAGCATAAAGCACTCTCCGACAAGTACAAGCTGCTGCGAGCCAAGCTGAGCCAAGTAGCTGACTTGGAATCCAAGGCTGAGGGTAAGTCATATTTTGTCTTTCAACTTATATTTGCATTAGTTTTTGTATGCTGACCTCTGCTATCTCGGCACAGCCGCACAGAAGGAGCGCGAGCTTGCGCACCAGGCTAAGCTCAAGAAGGAACAGGAGGAAGTGTCCCGGCTGAAGGCCGAGCTGGAGAAATCCCAAGGTCAAACCGCCGAGCTGGAAAAATCCGCTGCCGAGGAGAATCAGCTCCGAGCTGAAGAGACTCGGAAACTCAAGGAGTCCCTTGGGGAGTCCGAATCTCGCCTGACTTCGGCAGAGGGTGAGCTTGACACCCTGAAGGCCAAGGTTACCCGGTGGGTGGGGGAGTTCGCCTCCATCAACGGCCAGCTAGACAGTAAGTTTCTTCTTTCTTTGTTATCCTCCGATATTCTATTTTTATCTCCCTGCGACTTACGCTGGTGTTAGCTCTTTTCGATTTAGAAAATTTTCCCCACTCCAAGGATGCCGCGGTTAACAGCACCAATAAGTTCCGGCAGCAGAAGATCCTGAAGGGCCCCATCTCGTCTGAATGGGACATGGATGATCACTTGGTGGCCTTGAAGGCGCGGATGTCACCGCTGAAGGCTGTAGGAGTAGAACTCCTTTCCGCTGCGATCCGGGCTTACAGCGTACTCTGGCCCGGGTGTGAGCATCCCAAGACTGTTGCTGAACTAGCCAAGTGCCTGATGGGTAGTGAGGAGCGACTTGATGATTGGCAATCGTCCGCCGCCCGAGTCGGCGCAGACGAGGCGTTAACTTATGTACTGTCTTGGTACGAAGGACTCGACCTCGGGATGCTCAACACCGTGCGCGACGGATCAAAGTGGCTCTCTGACCCCGAGCTCATCCAGCGTCGCCAAGAGCTGGCTTATTCCCTCATCCAGTACGCTCCGGTGCATAGCTTTGTTCCGGGTGAGCGGGTCCCTCAAGCAGAGGAAATCGAGCAAGCCGATGAGGGTGAAGAAGAGGACGAAGACCGAGTCGACGAGGAAATCGAGGTCGATATACCTCCTGGCACACCCGCAGGCACTGCTCCGACCCCCACAACCGAGGTCACGACCGAGGAACTGGCCGAGACAGACACTGCTCCTTCTGCCCCGAGTAGCTAGGATCCTGCTGCCTAACTCAGAAAAAACTCAAATCATCAAATCCCCGGAATGCCGGGTGCATATGTAATATAAACCTTAAGCTCTTTATGTTTGGCACTTGGTTCTTTACTTTGCACATTTTTAGCATGGTTATTTAGTATGCCGGATCATTCTGAACCGAGTCCCCGAGTTTATTTTCTTGTTTACCATACTTCGCAACCCTTGCTCTTGTCTACCGTTTTCGGTGTTTTGACAGTCGAGTCACAAGATTACCGAGATACGGCATACAATACTAAAAAACTTTGAGTCAAAGCTCGGAATCATCCGACATATAAGTTAAGAATAGAACAGCTTATGCCGAATCGCACTTGGGCCGAGTCCCCGAGTTTGGTTTCTTGTGTACTATGTGCCACCATCCCAGCTCTTGTCTACCTTTTTCGGTGTTTGACAGTCGAGTCACGAGACAGCAGAACTTAGCATACAATACTCAAAACTTTGAGACATGGTCTAGAGCCATCCGACATATAACAAAAGGACACAAAAAGAAACCGAAACGCTCTTGGACCGAGTCCCCGAGTCTGTTTTCTTGTTTACTACCCCTTGCAATCTCTGCCCTTGCCTACCATTTATGGTTTCTTTGGCAGTCGGGTCACAAAATCACAAAAACATAGCATACAATACTTGCAAACATGGAAGCACAATTTTTGGAGCCATCCGACATACAGGAAACAGACATAAGCATGCATACAACATAAAAAACACAGCAAGGCAGTCCCCGAGTCTCATTTCGGGGTGCCGACATATCATTTCAGGGTTTCGAGATACATACAGTGAGTCCTTAAGAGTAAAAAGGGCGAAGAAGAGCTACATTCCAAGGTCGTTTGGTCTCCTCTCCGGATCTGTCCATCCTGTTCTTCACCTGCGCCTGAGCATCAATAAGATAGTATGCATCGTTGTTCAAAGCCTTGCTCACAATAAATGGCCCTTCCCAAGGAGGTGACAGCTTGTGCACTCCAGCTGTGCGCTGCACAAGCCTAAGGACCAGGTCCCCCTCTCAGAACTTGCGAGGATTTACTTTCCGGTTGTGATAGCGTCGGAGATTCTGCTGATATATTGCTGATTTGGACAAGGCCAACTCTCGTGCTTCCTCAAGTAGATCGACATCATTTTCCCGGGCTTCCTTTGCCTCAGACTCGGTATATAATGCGACTCTTGGCGAGTCATGCTCTATGTCGGTTGGCAGAACTGCCTCTGCTCCATAAACCAGGAAGAATGGCGTGTAGCCAGTGGAGCGATTCGGTGTTGTCCTTAGACTCCACAATACCGCTAGGATCTCATCCAGCCAACAACCCGGAGCACGCAGCAAAGGCTCAATTAACCGAGGTTTTATGCCGGATAAGACCAAAGCGTTTGATCTTTCCACCTGTCCATTGGACTGCGGATGTGCCACCGATGCCAAGTCTAGCCGGATTCTCTTTTCCTGGCAAAATCGAGCAAAGGCTCCCTCGGCGAAATTGGTGCCATTATCCGTGATAATTCTATGTGGGTGACCATACCTTAGGATAATATCCTTTAAGAATGACACGGCTGTACGGCCATCGCACTTTCTTATTGGTTTTACCTCAATCCATCTGGTGAACTTGTCCACCATCACCAGGATGTGAGTCATGTTACCTCGGGCCGGCTTGAAAGGTCCCACCATATCCAGACACCACACTGCAAATGGCCATGTGATGGGGATAGTTTTGAGAGCTGACGCCGGCATATGAATTTTGTGTGCAAACCTCTGACACCCTTCACATTTTCGGACAATGTCCTCTGCCTGCTGCAAAGCACTGGGCCAGTAAAATCCATGCCGGAACGCCTTAGCTACTACTAGTCATCAACCCGTGCATCCGCACGGGATCACTTTTTTCTTGACGCTGTTAATTGTGAATAACTATGATTATGTTGAAATCCAAAAACCTATGGTTATATTGTATCCTACATCACCAATTGTTCTTTTTATCCTGGATAAGTTGTTGATCTATAAATTAAAGAAACATTTTGTAGAAGCTCATGGGAGGCACTCAATGCTATAGAACTAAAAACAAAAGGAACTCTCAAAATAAATTATGTGTACAATTTGATTATAGAAATATCAAGTAACAATCGATTGGGAAGTACTCTACTTGCAATAGATGTATATATATGATGTAACATCATCATAAATTAAATAAGCTTATGTTCGATACGAAGGCTCTTACAAATGGGATTGTGTTAGGGACACTTGTACGCTTGCATCATATATACAGTTGGAGATTTTGATCTCGTGAACATGGATTAAATATTTCACACTACCTCTGAGTAACCGGCCAAGTTTTCGCATGTAAATATTTTTATAATCCTACGAAGTCAAATATACTGATTACTGAAAATATATGTCATGAAGGTTCATAATATTTAAACAAACATATCGCTTAATTTCTCTTATCACGTGTGCTACAAAACTCCATCGGGATGGTTAAGCTGATTTGCATGGCATAATAATACTTACGGTTGGTATCATATGAGCTAGAAGAGGGTCTTCTAGAACTATGGCTATGCCACGATGGATTAACACACATGTGTGAGTTCTGCTCTTGCCTAGAAATATAATCCACGAAAACCGCAACAGATAATTACCGGTGTGCTCGGTCTCTACACCAGCTTTCTTCAAGACTATCTGTTTGGTTGAGCTTTTGCTTTTGGCTTTTAACTTATACGCCACAAAAACACCTAAATAGTTGCTTTTGATTTTTACTTTTGGGTTATACCATCATTCCGTAATGTCTAGTCAAAATTCAAATAAAGAATTTGGCTTATACAATCATGAATTAATACTATTATTCACCAGTTCAGCCACTATCGTGTGTAGTCGTGTGCATCAGACTGCTCATTAGCACATTTCTAATTATGCATGTGGCATTTGTCTAATTTGCTTATGAGGGTACACCGAATAAAGAATTGATGGTATAATTGCTCTCATTATGCATGCTTCATTCTGATCTAGAGAAGTTTGTAGATATTTTATGTTTGAGTTTTGGGGTAATAGTTTTTTGCTTTATTTACGATGAGCTGCAGCAAAAATGTTGCTACATTGCATTTCATTTTTGTATGAATGCCGCATTCATAATTAGTAATGTCGTTGTTGCACTATTTTTTAAATATGTGACGGTATATTCCATTGTGGCATTACTGGGATGGTCATAAGATAGGTATAAGATTTAGAAGCATCGACATGATCTAAGAAAAAACACCACACACACATATTTAATCTACGCACATATTCTCAAATTCATGAATACAACTATGGAAAACCTAACCTTGATCGGTCAAATATGTGATTGAATTGCTAATTGCTGAGTTTCTTCTGTCCTCTTGTTGCTTAATGCCCCTAACCTACAGTATTGCACTACTAATTAGCTCGAGTGAAACCTTCCATATGAAACTGAAAGAACCATAATCATTCAAATAACACAAATACAATAAAATACAATGTATTAATGTTTCTCTAATACCTGGAATTTATTGTTATATTACTGCACAAATAATTATGTTTTTCTAGATGTGCGAATAAGTCGAGATACATAAAATTCGATGTAACAACTTATGTTGATCTGAATCAACATGATGCATCAGGTTTTATTGTGTGAAGTTAATTGTTGCACAAATGATTATGTTTTTTAGATGCGTAAATAAGTTCATATATATAAGAATATATTGAACAACTTATGTTGATCTGAAGTTATGTGAATCAATAATTCAACATCATACATCACGTTTTATTGTGTGAAGTTAATTGCATCTAAAAGCTCTATGCTTTTGTACATTTATCACACGACGGAGGCCACATGGTGTAGTAAAAATATAAATTAGCCTCAATCATGGGATAAACAAAGCGTGAGCATACTGACCTGTATGCATGCTGTGGTGTGCAAATCCGGATGATGAAGCCACGCTCCTCGTACCTTGCATGGAATTTGACAGTCCAAGAGACATTGGCCGATGCAGCTGCCTAGTAGGTACCTGTGACGCAACCAATCAGTTAACCGAGTAGCTTATGAAAAGCTGATAAGAATAGATGGGAAAGTATTAGGTATTCCCGCAAACGAAAATTAGTTAAGACAGATCAGTGAGAGATCAGATCGAGCACATGGCTGCGGTCCAGCATACTGCCGCGCGTGGCGGCGATTGAGCATGGGAAGTCGGAGAAATCTTCGCTGCCTTTGTACTTATGATCGAATCAACTGAAGACAGGAGGAGACGATTAGATTTATTAATATTTTATTCTTCCTTTTTTACGGAAGGAGATCGGAAGTGGAGAGTCGAACTCACGCGAGTCGAGCAGGACCGCAGAGCTGTCATTATATCCAACGGCTGATGTTTAGATCGTTGGTTGATTGGATGGACCAAATTTTCAACCTCCAAAATTAACGTGGAGGCTCGTACGGTGCCTCCAATTAGTAAATATATATATATAAGATGGCTCTGGAGGATGCGTGATGACCGCACTCCCCCTGATGAATATCTCGGAGAATCTCTTCCCCCTCTTCTGGCTCGACACAGCGCTGGAGCACGGTGGTCACACTTCTCTTGTACAACTCCTGATTGATGATGGTGAAGGATTTGGATCGCCTTTGGATATGTCTGGCCGAGACCTCATCACTCGGTAGACTACCATTTAACATGAATGTCATGATGGGTTGCACCCAGGTCGGTACCGGTCGAGTGCCGAGTACAGGCTCGTCGATCTCCATTGCATCAACCGACATTACCATGCCTGATATAGGCTGGCGAGTCCCCGAGTCCTCCCAAGGAGTCCCCGAGTTCCGCCAAGCGGCTTTCCAATTTTCGAGTGTAGTAACTGAGTCCTGGTGAATGTAACCGACATCCGCGGAAGTCCCCGGGTCCTGAGACGCAGTCCCCGAGTTCTGCAGCATGCTCCCGACATCTACGTCCATCGGGACGACGCCGGGTTCCGGGTTACCCGGGATGAATATCGATTCAGACTCAGGTGAAGGTTTGATTGATGGCTTGTGAAGATGCTCCAACGACACCCCGGGCGGAATGGCCTGCCGATATGACCCGATCTTGGATAGCATGTCAGCACTTTCATTTTCTGTCCGCCGAATATGGTTGAACTCGCAACCATCGAAATACCCCGAGATCTTCTGCACATGGAACCGGTACGCCGCCATGTTGGCATCCAAGGCGTCCCAGTTGCCTGATGTTTGCTGAATCACCAGATCCGAGTCACCATAACATATAATTCGGCGAATTCCGATTTCCTTGGCCACTTTGAGTCCATGGATCAAAGCTTCATACTCTGCAACATTGTTGGATGCCACGAAATGGACTTGCAGAACATATTTCAGCTGGTCTCGCTTCGGCGAGGAGAGAACCACACCGGCTCCCAGATCCTCTTTTACTTTAGACCCATCAAAATGCATTTTGCAGTAATTGGAGTCCGGCAGGGACGGTTCATACTGCATCTCGGCCCAATCCACGAAGAAATCTGCCACCGCTTGAGATTTGATGGTATCTCTTCTCGCATATTGCGGCGCGTAAGCCGCGAGCTCAATAGCCCACTTGGCGACTCGGCCACTGGCATCCTTGTTGCCGAGGATTTCCGACACAGGGGCCGCACTCACTACAGTTATGGGATGCTCCTGGAAGTAATGCTTCAATTTCTTGGCTGCCATGTAGACACCATAGGTCATTTTCTGGTAGTGAGGGTAGTTTTGTTTTGATGCGGAGAGCACCTCACTCAAATAATATACCGGCCTCTGCATGGTAGCTCCTTCTTCTTCTCGCTCCACCACTACTACAACTCTAACGACTCGGTTAGTAGCCGCAATGTAGAGCAACATGGGCTCTCTCGGTAATGGCGAAGCCAATATTGGCGCAGTAGCCAACATCTTTTTCAACTCATGGAACGCCGTATCCGCTTGCGGAGTCCAGCTGAACTTATCCGAATTTTTCATCAGTTGGTATAAGGGCAAGGCCTTTTCTCCCAACCGACCTAGGAAACGACTCAGAGAGGCCAGACATCCGGTGAATTTCTGGACATCCCGGAGGCATCTCGGTAACTTCATGTTTTCTATCGCCCGGATCTTAGTCGGGTTTGCCTCGATACCTCGGCTTGAAACGAGAAAACCGAGTAACTTTCCTGCCGGCACACCGAATGTACATTTATCCGGATTAAGTTTTAGTCGGAATTTCCGCAAGTTTGCGAATGTCTCTTTGAGATCATCTAACAAGGTATGTTTTTCTTTAGTTTTAATGACTATGTCGTCGACATACACCTGCACATTTTTTCCTATCTGATCATGCAAGCATTTTTGCATACAGCGCTGATAAGTAGCGCCGGCATTTCTCAATCCAAAACACATAACACGATAGCAATAAGCCCCGTACGGGGTGATAAAGGCAGTCTTTATTTGATCTGAAGGATTCAGCGGTATCTGGTGAAAACCAGAATACACATCTACAAACGATAGTAGTTCACACCCGGCCGTGGAGTCGATCACCTGATCGATCCGGGGCAACGGGAATGGATCTTTAGGACATGCCTTATTCAGATCTGTGTAATCAACACACATGCGCCAAACAGTAGCAGCATTCGGGTCTTCCTTCTTCTTTTCTACCAGGACCGGGTTAGCCAACCAGTCCGGGTACTTCACTTCTACGATGGCGTTTGATGCGAGTAACTTGGCTAATTCGTCACCCACAACCTTTCTTCTTTCTTTGGCAAGACGTCGTGTTGGTTGCTTCACTGGCCTAGCATCTGGCCTGACATGCAATGAGTGCTCAGCCAACTCCCTCGGAACACCCAGCAGATCCTGACTGGACCATGCAAAGATATCCCGATTCTCACGGAGGAAGTGGATGAGCTCGCTTTCCTATTTGTTGTCCAACCCGGCACCGATGATGACGGTGTGGTCCGGGTTAGACTCGTCGACCCCGATTTTCTTGGACTCCTTCGCCGCCTGAAAGGTTGCAGTCTGCTGCGGGTTAACCAGACTCGGCATGTCGAGTTGAGCAGACTGGGCCAGAGCCACCACTTCATGGATTCTCCTCTTCTCCACCACGATCACCAATGACTCGGCTAAGAGTGAGCCAGCTGAGGCACACTCCATGGAGCGCTTGTAGTCACCCGAGATGGTGATGACACCATTCGGACCCGGCATCTTCATTTTCAGGTAGGCCACATGAGTGGACGCCATGAACTTGGCGAGTGCTGGCCTACCGAGTAAGGCGTGATACGGAGTTTCAAGGTCCACGACCTCGAACAGCAGACTCTTAGTTCTACAGTTGCCTTTGTCACCGAAGGCGACATCTACCCAGACTGTTCCCATGGGTGCATGCGACACACCCGGCACGATACCATGGAAGGTGGTCCTGCTTGGCTGCATCATGTTCTCGGTAATTCCGAGTTTGACCATGGTGTTCTTGTACATGATGTTGATGCTGCTCCCGTTATCAACGAGGGCCCGGCTGAAACTGACATTGATACTGGGTCCGACGAATGTCGGATTCACCACTAGAGCATAACCCCCTGGGTTTGGCATGACCCTGGGATGGTCATTGATGCTCCAGCTGACCTCATCCTCAAACCAATACATGAATTTGGGCACGGCCGGCATGACCGCGTTCACTTCCATCGCACGCCGGTGTTGGCTCTGTTTGTCTGTTGGCTCGGCCACAAAGACCATGTAGCTCTGGTGGGGCTCTCGGTACTCATTCCGCCGACTCGGGCCGGCGTTGTTGTTGTTGTAGTTGTTGTTGTTGTCGGCCACCTGGTTGACATTCTCCGGCTTCTGCCGAGTGTTCAGAGGCTCAGTGTTTGCTCCGGTGAGAGGTGCAAGTCTGGATGTCGGACCGGCAGCTACCGGCTTGCGCTGATACCAACTGCAGTTCTGGGTAGTGTGCTGTGCCGGTCTGCTGGGGTGCTTGGTGTGAAAGCTGCAAGGGCCATCGAGCATTTTCTCGTAGGTGTATCTTTCCGAGTCATCCCATTGTTTCTTGTCTCCATTCCATGGCTTCCTCTCGCCGTTCCACGGCTTCTTCTCACCATTCCACGGCCTCTTTTCTTCCGAGTTTTGACCGTATGAGGGACCATCATTTTTCTGGCGCTGGCTGCTGCCGGCACCCACTTGATCTTGGTCGACAGCTGCGACCTGGTCTGACCCGTACCGGTAATCCGGCCGGTAATCTCTTCTCTTGTTTCGGTTATCCGAGCGATCGCTACGCCGCCCCGATCTGTCTCGATCCTGCGCAGGATACCTCCTGCCCGAGTCGACCTGAGCCAGTAAAGGCTGTGTCGGATCACCCAGGGCATAGCTGTCCGCTATTGCCATTGTTTCGGCCAAGGTGGCCGGCATCTCCCTCTAGAGTCTCTGCCAAAGCATGGAGCCATGTCGGCACCCTTGTGCAAACCACGCAATGGCTTGCGACTCAATCACCCCTTCACAGGAGTTGCGGATTGTGCTCCACTAGGTAAGATACTCCCGGTCCGTTTCGTCTTCCCTCTGCCGACACATGGACAGCTGCTGAGGACGATTCGGCCTCTTGTACGTGCTGGAGAAGTTGCTTACGAAAGCATCGGAGAAGTCGAGCCAGCAATCAATGTTGTTCTCCTCCAAGTTGTTCAGCCAGATCCGGGCTGGCCCCTCTAGCATTTGCGGTACATACCGCACAACCCATTGGCGGCTGCCACCAGCAATATGCACCGCGGTGACATAATCTGTCAGCCAGTCCTCTGGCTTAGTACTACCATCATATGTCTTGGCACCCCGGGGCAGCTGGAAGTTCGGCACTGGTGCCTGCTTCATGATCCGGGGTCCAAAACATGCTGGACCTGGTGGGCCTTGCTCCTCCAAGAGCTCAGACAGATAGATTCTGTCAAGTTTGTTGCGGACGTCATGAGCCGGTAGCTGGCGAGCTCCCAGCCTAGCACCGAGTGCGCCCTCAGACGCCAGATCCCTGAATCTTGTGTACCCGGCCCGCTCCATGGCCGAGTAACCATCATCGTATCGGTCAGCAGCCTGCTCGGCATACCCGGCACCCTGTCGTTGCCGAGGTGGATTGGGTACCGGATTCCGAGGTGGCTGATGTAACATCCCAACTTTGTAATAAAGTGTAAATCAGTTAATCATGTTCATGGCATGCATTATTTTTGCCCTAAGAAAATTTTTCATTATAAAATAATTAAAGGAAGTCATAAATGCAATAACTCTCCCTCAAATTTTCAAACTTCACCAAGTTTTCAAAAATTCAAAATAAAAATATGTGGGGCCTCTTTATAATATCATAAGGCTCCATGAAATTTTTCAATATTTTTGAAGTTGTTTAACTGCCCTAACTAATTTTCTCAAAACCCAGGGGGTTTTCTGCAAAACGTGCTTTCTTTTATTTTTCTTCTTCTTCCTCCTTCTGGCCATGGACAAGTTCCACCGCCGCCGTGCCACCTCCACCTTGCCTCCTTGCTTGCTCTCCTCAGGGGATAAGAACGCCGAAGAAACGTCCCCATCGCTCACTCTTCCCTCCCTCTCTTCCCTTCTCCTCTTCTTCCTCTCTCTGGAGAGCTACGCGGCCGAACCCTAGCCCGCCGGCCGTCGCGAATCACCGCCGTCTCCGGCCACCCCAGCTCGGGCTAAGCACGCCCTGAGCTCTGCCTCGCCCTCCTCTTCCTCCCCTCCGAGCCGTGCGTGCAGGGACGCCTCCAGTCGGGCGAATCGCGCCGCCGACGCCCGCCTCCCGCCGCCGTGTTCGAGCACGAGCTCATCGCCGTTCGGCCTCCCCGCGCCTCACCGTCTTCTCCATCGAGCTCCTGGTGAGCAGGGGATCCTCCCAGTGCCTCCATCCTCTCCCTCTCGCCTCCGGTCGCCGTCCCCGTCATGCTCCGCCTCGGGCCGCCGCTGGCCATGGTCGCCGGAGCAGTTCCGGTGACCAAATGGTCCCAGCGCCACCACCCCCACGTCCCACTTCTTCTCGCGCGTCTAACGCGCCCGGCCGCGTTGCCCGGCGTCGCCGGAATCGACCGGGCAGGTCGCCGGCAGTGCCGTTGCCACTGCGGGTGACGTCAGCTGACGTCACCGTGGGGCCGGCCTGTCAGGTTTTTAATATTTTCGAAATTGTTTTCTGAAATTAATAAAATTATGACATGTGGGACCCTTCTGTCAGAAATTTAATACTTATTTAAAATTCCAGAAATAATCCAAATTTTGTAAAATTAATATCTTTTATTCTGTAAATCAGAAAAATGTGAAAAAAATATCAAAATTTACAGAAAAATGAGATCTACCTATCTATGCTAAAATCATGCATGTTTGAGCAAGTAAAATTAAAAGTTGTTTAGAATCACTTAAATGCCACTATCGGCTTAATATGGGGATCTTGTCTATAAATGCTATAAAAATGGCAAATGGACTCCATTTAAAATGTGCACTCGAATAGGGTTCAACTTTCAATTTCAATATCTGAAATTTGTCATGCACTCATATTGCGCATTGCATCGACGCCATGTGTTGATTGTTGTTTTCCTTTCCGGTGTTTGCTTCTTCGCGTTAGGAACCGAGCCTGAGCCTGAGCTCAACACCGCCAACGACGACGAACAGCTGAACCTTGTCGATCAAGGCAAGCACAACCCCCTCTTTCTATCTGAACCCATATTTCAAGTACTTTNTAGCCATGCTTAGCTTTATGGTCTGATCCGTCCGGTTGATGAATCAGAGCTCCGATCGAATCTAGCATGACAGGATAACGAGGAAAGTTAATGTGACATGTATTTTTGACTAAAGGCTTGGACAATGAGGCCACGGTGGGATGTGGTGGGTTGTCTTGTTCTTGCCGCCCTAGGACCTCTTGTGCTTATCGCTTGAACCAAGACAAGAGTACGACACACGGGGCCTAGGTGAAGCCCCTCGGCTGTTACTTGTTTAGGTGTGCCCGTAGGACACGTAGTTTGCCGTGTTCTTTTTGCAGAAAGTTGAAAACCTTTTAAGAGAAAAGATAGGTCGTGTCTGGGGACAAGTGAAGGACGAACTGATCTTGGTCCCCACGCACAGAAATAGGACCGTCAGGAGGTGGCCATCTCTTGTTAATGACGGAACGGCCCTATTTGGGTTGGCTTATGGGCACATCTAGGCAAGCTAAGAGTCGTGGTCGACCCCCATCTGCCGGCATTCCCCGGGAGAGTGCTAATAGCTTGGCACTAGGAGTCGGTCGGCACGTGTGGACCAAATTGTACACCCCTGCAGGGATAAATCTATTCGAATAGCCGTGTCCACGGTTAAGGACGACTTGGGTCTTGCTGTTTGATCATAGATGACACTTGAACATATCCGTAAAACTTGATAACAACGTGTGCGGGTTGCTTCCTCGAGGAGAGTCGAGGGAGTGATCCCAGTAGAGCTGGTTTAGTTGATGAAGTTCCTGGTGGTTTCAGAGATGATCAAAGGTGGTACAAAAAAAATGATCTCTTACCTCCTTTTGAAAACTTCTGAGTAGACGAATTTCTATTCCTCTTCCTCTATTGAAAAGTTGGCTTTATGCAAATGAGTCCTCAAACAGCCTCTAAGCCTTGCATTTTACCGTAACGGTTACAGTCTTGACTGAGTACTTTGTACTCAGGCCTGCGCTAATTTTGTTTCAGATCCTGACGATACCACCGACGGAGGTTTCTTCGTGGACATCGACGAGTAGTTTGGAGTCCCAGGTAGCAGCCTGGAATCTGTGAATGGGACTTCGCCGTCTGTTTACTTATGGCCTCTTAGGCCTTTTGTTAAACTTGTTGTTAGAACAACATAATTTGCTTTTCGTTGCTTGTTGTAATGTTGGGTCATGTGACCTCTGCGTGTAATGCTATCTTACTCTAGTAAGACTTGTATCATAAAACTTTGTGCCGTAGAGTCACTGCTTTGACCGGTTGTCCGCTTCCCTTCCCGTGCATGATGCGTGTATGGATATAAAGTGCACGGTTGAGGGGTTATGGTTCTTGGGCTCATTGTTATGCGGTTTTGGCTATGCCCGTGTTATGGCGCAGCCGAGGGTCGTGATGCCGATGATCCATTCCGAGCACGCCTGCCGATGTTTACTCGGCCTGGGAGTGGTAACCCCAGTAACCCTCGGTTGTGTAGCATGATCATGACACATAGCATTTCTGTATAACTCTGAGGCCGAGTCCGACAGCTCAGCTTGATCCTAGGATTCTTCGTTATGCATCCCTGGTTATGATCAGCGTGTGGTAGTCTTCCGAGGGGTTTTGTGTGACCGGTGTTCCCGGCACGCCTGCAGTGAAATGCTGCCTGGGATTGGTACCCCCAGTAACTCTCGGCTATCATGGCTGATAGGACATAACAATTATGTATAACCTTGGATTCGGGGTCGCTACAAGTTTTTGGTATCAGAGCAGGACTGCCTGTAGGAAACCCTTACTGCTGGACGATGTTGAGTCTAGTATTTGTGAAAACTATTTTGAACCTGAAAATGAGTTGTGAAAACTTCTTAGGATTCTTTTTACTCCTTATCTGGTATCGCTCTGAAATCTGAGTCACCTTACCTCATTTGATTCAAAAGGTTTTGACTTCTCATCTGTTAAATTCAAAATCAGGTTCTCGAGGGTTGGGTTGTTTTTCCTCTAGTACTCCGTGCCAGGTTGCTAAAGCTATCAGAGTATCCAAGTTAATCCAGTTGCTCAGGAGCATTGTTTCTACTTTGCTTCAGAAATCCATATCAAGTCATTGATCTTCCTGTTGTCCTTGGACAAGTAATGCATCGACATGATATTGTGGTCGTATGTCATCTTTGCACTCCATAGTCATGGTTTGCACGTCGGCTGGTTAGTGTATACGTTTTGTATGCTTTGATACTACTGCCATGCCTGATGAATGACATGCATTGTATCACATATCTTGTTTTCCTTTACATTCCATTGCTTTCCTGTTCAGTAAAGATCAGCATCTTGTTATCGTCCATATCTATCTTTTCCCCTTGGATGTGTTATTCATGGATGCTATCTTTTTCCTCAGGATGTCTCATGGTACTCGAGGTTCGCTTGGCCGCAATCGTGGCCGTGATGGTCAGAACAATGCTGGGGAAGATTTGCCACCACCTCCTAATCCAACACTGGCGCAGGTTCTCCAGAACATCGAGAACAACCGCCTGAATACTGAGCGTCTCCTGGAGCGTGTGGCACAGAACACTGACCGTCGTCAGAATGAGTGTGCTACACTTGTGGAGTTCATTCGAGCTCAGCCTCCTTTCTTCTCGGTTGCAAAAGAGCCTCTCGATGCTGATGACTGGCTCAGGACCATTGAGCGCAAGTTTAATGCTCTCCGTGTTCAAGACCGTGACCGTGTGAACTTCGCCACCTACCAGCTAGAGGGTGCAGCAGGTGCTTGGTGGGAAGGTTTCTTGGCATTGCAGGCGCCAGGACATGAGGTTACTTGGGAAGAATTCTGTACTGCGTTCCGTGCTGCTTACATCCCTAAGGCAGTGATGGACATCAAAAGGAAGGAGTTCCTAGAGCTTTCTCAGGGTAAGCGGGATATCGAGACTTATGGGCGTGAGTTCACCCGTCTGGCTCGCTATGCTCCGCGTGATGTTACTAATGATGAGGATAAGCAAGAACTGTTCCGCAAGGGACTCAATCCCTCACTTCGCTATGAGATGTTGCCTTTCAAGTTCCGAACCTTCCAGGAGTTGTACAATCAGTCTATCACTCTTGAGCATGGAAGGAAGGAAATGGAGTCTGCTATAAAGCAAGTTTCTGGTGATCCTCGTGCATCTTCTTCCGGCTCTAAGAAGCGCCGTGTGTTCATTCCATACAGCGCTGTTCCAAAAGCTCAATATGCACCAAAGACTTCTGGCTATGCTCCTCGCCAGACTACACCCCGTGCTACTTCAACCTATGGTGGTGGGTCAAGTTATCGTCCAACTGGTGTTCCAGCTGGCGTTATTTGTTACAACTGTGGTGAGCCTGGTCATATCTCAAAGAACTGCCCTCAGAACAAAGCTGATCAAGCAGTCCCTCCGCCCAAGAAAATGGCAAAACCCAACGGTGCTGGACGTGGTCGTCTGACCCACGTCAATGCTGAAGAAGCTCAGAATGATCCAAGCGTTCTTATGGGTACGCTTCGACTCAATTCAAATTCAGTAACCGTATTGTTTGATTCTGGAGCATCGCATTCTTTCATGTCACATGAGTTTGCTAAAAAGAACCGTATATCTTTTACGGAGTTGTCTACTCCTTTAAGGGTTCAGTCTCCAGGTTCTAGCTGGCTAACTACACTGGTTACGCCTGAGCTATTACTTGATGTAGGGTATCTGTTGTTCCCTACCGTCCTCATTGCCCTAAGGTCCACCGATATTGATATCATCTTGGGTATGAATTGGCTGGTGAAGTATCAAGCTGTGATTGATTGTGCAGCCAAATCCGTCACTTTGACACATCCTTCTGGTGAAGTTGTTCGGTATTGGTCGCCGCAAGCAATACCTCCATCAACCCGTTTTCAGCTCTCGCCTGAACTTGAGTTGTATGCTATGGAAGGTCAAACCCCTCTAGAAATTCATGAAGTTCTGGTGGTTTTGACTTTCCTGATGTCTTTCCTGAAGAGTTGCCAGGCATGCCACCTGATCGAAATGTGGAGTTTGTCATCGAGTTGGTTCCTGGAACTGCTCCTATTTCCAAGACACCTTATCGCATGCCTCGAGAAGAGTTGGTTGAGTTGAAAAGACAACTTGAGGAGCTAGAAGAAAAGAATTTCATTCAACCTAGCACTTCGTCGTGGGGATGCCCTACTCTCTTTGTTAAGAAGAGAGATACCAACATTCCGCGTTTGGTTGTTGATTACCGGCCTTTGAACGCTATGACCATCAAAAACAAATATCCTCTCCCAAGGATCAATGATCTGTTCGACCAATTGGCTGGTGCAACTGTCTTTTCCAAGATGGACCTGCGATCAGGATACCATCAAATCAAGATCAGAAAGGAGGACATTCCAAAAACGGCCTTCACAACTCGTTATGGTCTTTACGAGTATACCGTTATGTCTTTTGGTCTTACCAATGCTCCAGCTACGTTCATGCGTCTTATGAACTCAGTTTTCATGGAGTATCTTGACAAGTTCGTCGTGGTCTACATCGACGACATTCTGATCTACTCTAAAACCGAAGATGAACATGCTGAACATCTTCGCTTGGTATTGATGAAGCTTCGTGAGCATCGTCTATATGCCAAGTTCTCCAAATGTGAGTTCTGGCTGAAAGAGCTCATATTCCTTGGGCACGTGGTGTCCTCTGAAGGTGTTACCGTCATTCCAGATAAAATTCAATCCATTCTGGACTGGGGTACACCTAAATCAGTCAAGGAGGTTAGGAGTTTTTCTCGGATTGGCGGGTTACTATCGCCGATTCATTGAGAATTTCTCCAAGATCGCCAAGCCAATGACTGATCTCCTCAAGAAAGATAAAAAGTTTGAGTGGTCAGAAAAAGCTGAAGAGAGTTTTCAGCTCTTGAAAACTAAGCTGACTACTGCTCCTGTGCTCGTACTTCCGGATACAAGCAAGGACTTTGTTATCTTCTGTGATGCTTCTCATCAAGGACTCGGCTGTGTGTTAATGCAAGAAGGTCATGTGGTAGCTTATGCTTCTCGCCAGTTGAAACCGCATGAGCTCAACTATCCAACTCATGATCTTGAGCTTGCAGCTGTGGTCCATGCCTTGAAACAGTGGCGTCATTACCTTCTTGGTAACCGCTGTGAGTTGTACTCGGATCATCAAAGTCTGAAGTATTTCTTTACCCAACCAGATCTGAATCTCAGACAGAGACGGTGGTTGGAAACAATTAAAGACTATGATTTGGGTCTCAACTACCAACCCGGCAAAGCCAACGTCGTGGCTGACGCACTAAGTCGGAAATCTTATTGCAATAACCTGATGATTCAGGATCATCAACCTTCTCTTTGCGAAGAGTTTTCCAAGCTCAATCTCGAGCTCGTTCCTTCCGGATATTTGGCTAATCTGGAAGTGAAACCTTCTCTTGAAGACAAGATCAAGGAAGCTCAAAAGCAAGATCTTAGCATTACCAAGATCAAGCAGAGAATTGCTAGTGGGGATGTTAAATCTTTCTCCGTTGATGATCAAGGTACCGTTACTTCGGTGACCGTTTGGTTGTGCCGAAGAAACGAAAGCTGAGAGAGCTAATCCTTCAAGAAGCCCATGAATCACCTCTTTCTATCCATCCTGGTAGCACTAAGATGTATCGAGATCTACGCCAAAGATTTTGGTGGACCCGGATGAAGCGAGAAATTGCAAGATTTGTTGCTGAATGTGACGTGTGCCGTCGTGTCAAAGCTGAACATCAGAGGCCAGCTGGTACCCTTCAATCTCTATCAATTCCTGAATGGAAATGGGATGTGATCGGTATGGATTTCATTACTGGCCTTCCCAAAACTCAAAAGGGGCACAATGCTATTTGGGTAGTGGTTGATCGTCTATCCAAAGTTGCTCACTTTCTCCCTGTCCGTGAAGATATCAGTGCTAGTCAACTGGCAGATCTATATATCTCTCGGATAGTGTCTCTTCATGGAGTTCCTAAGAAGATCGTATCTGATCGAGGAAGTTTGTTTATCTCCAAATTTTGGGCAAGTCTCCAGCACGCTATGGGAACTCATCTTTCCTTTAGTACGGCTTATCATCCTCAAACCGGTGGTCAAACCGAGAGGGTGAATCAAATTCTTGAAGACATGCTTCGAGCTTGTGTTATATCTTTCGGTAAAGATTGGGAAAAGTGCCTTCCCTTCGCCGAATTCACCTATAACAATAGTTTCCAGTCCAGCTTGGGCATGGCTCCTTTTGAAGTTCTCTATGGCCGAAAATGTCGAACTCCCTTGAATTGGTCAGAAACCGGAGAAAGGTCTTACTTTGGACCGGATATGATCAGTGAAGCCGAAGAACAAGTTCGCATCATCCGTGAACGTCTGAAATCAGCTCAATCTCGTCAAAAGAGTTACTATGATCGTCATCATCAAGATGTTCGTTATGAAGTTGGCGAGAAAGCTTATCTTCGAGTCACACCTTTGAAGGGTGTTCATCGCTTCGGTATTAAAGGCAAATTGGCTCCTCGTTACGTTGGACCATTCCGTGTTCTTGCCAAACGAGGTGAAGTTGCTTATCAGTTGGAATTGCCTTCCAACTTCCCGGATGTTCATGATGTCTTTCACGTTTCCCAACTCAAGCGTTGCTTCAAGGATCCTATACGTGGTGTTGACCATGAAGCACTTGATCTCCAGGAAGATCTCACTTATCGGGAATATCCTGTTCGTATTCTTGATGAAGCTGAACGAAAAACCCGGCGCAAGAGTATCAAGTTTCTCAAAGTTCAGTGGTCTCATCATTCCGAAGCAGAAGCAACCTGGGAACGAGAAGATCGTTTACGATCTGAGTACCCGTCCTTCTTTTCTAAAACCTAGGAATCTCGGGACGAGATTCTTGTAAGGGGGGTAGACTTGTAACATCCCAACTTTGTAATAAAGTGTAATTTAGGAAATCATGTTCATGGCATGCATTATTTTTTGCCCTAAGAAAATTTTGCATTATAAAATAATTAAAGGAAGTCATAAATGGGATGAATCTTCCTCAAACCCCAAAAAACTTCACCAAGCTTTCAAAAATTCAAAATAAAAATATGTGGGGTCTCTTTATAATATTATAAGGCTCCATGAAATTTTTCAATATTTTTGAAGTTGTTTAACTGCCCTAACTAATTTTCTCAAAACCCAGGGGGTTATTCGGAAAATTACCTTTTCCTTTGGTTTTCCTCTTCTTCCTCCTTCTGGCCGTGGACAAAGGTCACCGCCGGCCGCGCCACGTCCTCCACCCTGCCTCCTTGCTTGCTCTCCTTCGAGGATAAGAAGCCCGGTGCCGTCCCCATCGCTCACTCTCCCCTCCCTCTCTTCCCTTCTCCTTTGCTTCCTCTCTCCTTCCTCAAGTGCGACCGAACCCTAGCCTCACCGTCGCCGACGTCCGCCACCGTTACGGACTGTCCCCGACGAATCGAAGACCACCAACAGGATCGCCGCGAGCTCCTCTCTCTCCTCCTCCACTCGCGCTTGCTGGAACGCCTCCAATCGCCGGCAATCGCCGTCTTCTTCCTCACGGCCGGCGAGCCTCCGCCGCCTGATTCGCCGCACCGTGACCTCCTCCACCTCCGCCGTCCTGACCATCGCGTTCCTGGTGAGCAGAGGGTCCTCAGGGACCCCTTATCCCTCTTTCTCGCCCCCTAGTTTGTCGACTTCGCCGTGCTCCGCCCTTGGCCGCCGCTGGCCATGGTCGCCGGAGTAACTCCGGTGACCAAATGGTCCAAGCGCCGCCACCCCTGTGCTCCACTCCTCCTCGCGCGTCTAACGCGCCCGACCGCGCTGCCCGGCGTCACCGGAATCGGCCGGCAGGTCGCCGGCAGAGCCGCTGCCACCGCGGGTGACGTCATGCTGACGTCACTGTGGGGCCGGCCTGTCAGGTTTTTTTTTATAGAAAATATTTTTGATAATTAATAAAACACTGACATGTGGGTCCCCCCTGTCATATATTTAATGTTTTAGATAAATTCCAAAAAATGTCTAAAATTTGTAAAATTAATATCTTTTATTCTGTAAATCAGAAAAATGTGAAAAAAATATCAAAATTTACAGAAAAGTGAGATCTATCTATTTATGTTAAAATCATGCATGTTTAAGAAACTAAAATTAGAGGTTGTGTAGAACTACTGAAATGCCACTGTGAGTCGAATATGGGGATTTCTTCCATAAATGCGATAAAATAGCAAATGGACCCCATTTAAAATGTGCACTCGTATAGGGTTCACTTTCAATTCCAATATCTGAAATTTGACATGCACTCATATTGCGCATTGCATCGATGCCATGTATTGATTGTTGTTTTCCTTTCCGGTGTTTGCTTCTTTGCGATAGGAGACGAGCCCGAGCCTGAGCTCAATACCGCCAACGACGACGAACAGCTGAACCTTGTCGATCAAGGCAAGCACAACCCCCTCTTTCTATCTGAACCCATATTTCAAGTACTTTGCTCTGTTAAGCATCATATCGATTCCAGTGTTTTTTTGGGTCAATAAGTAGGTCAGCCTATCAATTGCATGTTCCCTTGTCGCCATTACCTGTTATCTATCCTAGCATGATTAGGGTTGCTCGTGTTTCGCCAGAGCCTATACATGTGTGTTGCTTAGCCATGCTTAGCTTTATGGTCTGATCCGTCCGATTGATGAATCAGAGCTGCGAACGAATTTAGCATGACAGGTTAACGAGGAAAGTGGTGTGAGCATGTTAATTTGACTAAAGGCTTGGACAATGAGGCCACGGTGGGATGTGGTGGGTTGTCTTGTTCTTGCCGCCCTAGGACCTCTTGTGCTTATCGCTTGAACCAAGACTAAGAGTACGACACACGGGGCCTAGGTGAAGCCCCTCGGCTGTTACTTGTTTAGGTGTGCCCGTAGGACACGTAGTTTGCCGTGTTCTTTTTGCAGAAAGTTGAAAACCTTTTTAAGAGAAAAGATAGGTCGTGTCTGGGGACAAGTGAAGGACGAACTGATCTTGGTCCCCACGCACAGAAATAGGGACCGTCAGGAGGTGGCCATCTCTTGTTAATGACGGAACGGCCCTATTTGGGTTGGCTTATGGGCACATCTAGGCAAGCTAAGAGTCGTGGTCGACCCCCATCTGTCGGCATTCCCCGGAAGAGTGCTAATAGCTTGGCACCAGGAGTCGGTCGGCACGTGTGGACCAAATTGTACACCCCTGCAGGGATAAATCTATTCGAATAGCCGTGTCCACGGTTAAGGACGACTTGGGTCTTGCTGTTTGATCATAGATGACAACTTGAACATATCCGTAAAACTTGATAACAACGTGTGCGGGTTGCTTCCTCGAGGGAGAGTCGAGGGAGTGATCCCAGTAGAGCTGGTTTAGTTGATGAAGTTCCTGGTGGTTTCAGAGATGATCAAAGGTGGTACAAAAAAAATGATCTCTTACCTCCTTTTGAAAACTTCTGAGTAGACGAATTTCTAATTCCTCTTCCTCTATTGAAAAGTTGGCTTTATGCAAATGAGTCCTCAAACAGCCTCTAAGCCTTGCATTTTACCGTAACGGGTTACAGTCTTGACTGAGTACTTTGTACTCAGGCCTGCGCTAATTTTGTTTCAGATCCTGACGATACCACCGACGGAGGTTTCTTCGTGGACATCGACGAGTAGTTTGGAGTTCCCAGGTAGCAGCCTGGAATCTGTGAATGGGACTTCGCCGTCTGCTTACTTATGGCCTCTTAGGCCTTTTGTTAAACTTGTTGTTAGAACAACATAATTTGCTTTTCGTTGCTTGTTGTAATGTTGGGTCATGTGACCTCTGCGTGTAATGCTATCTTACTCTAGTAAGACTTGTATCATAAAACTTTGTGCCGTAGAGTCACTGCTTTGACCGGTTGTCCGCTTCCCTTCCCGTGCATGATGCGTGTATGGATATAAAGTGCACGGTTGAGGGGTTATGGTTCTTGGGCTCAATGTTATGCAGTTTTGGCTATGCCCGTGTTATGGCGCAGCCGAGGGGTCGTGATGCCGATGATCCATTCCGAGCACGCCTGCCGATGTTTACTCGGCCTGGGAGTGGTAACCCCAGTAACCCTCGGTTGTGTAGCATGATCAGTGACACATAGCATTTCTGTATAACTCTGAGGCCGAGTCCGACAGCTCAGCTTGATCCTAGGATTCTTCGTTATGCATCCCTGGTTATGATCAGCGTGTGGTAGTCTTCCGAGGGGTTTTGTGTGACCGGTGTTCCCGGCACGCCTGCAGTGAAATGCTGCCTGGGATTGGTACCCCAGTAACTCTCGGCTATCATGGCTGATAGGACATAACAATTATGTATAACCTTGGATTCGGGGTCGCTACAATGTTCCACCGGCCAGAGGGACCTGTGGATTGTTGGTGGTTGGCGGCGGCGAGTTTCGTCTTCGGCTTGGGGGTGCGCGGCCCTGGGGCCGGCGTGGATGCCGGAGCGGCGGCTCCGGGCTTCGCCTCCGCCGTGTTGCGTCGAGGTGGTGGAGCGTCGACTTTGGTCGCTTGGGCGTCTTGGTCATCGGCTCGTGTGGGACGCAGCCTTGGGGCTGGCGTGGATGTCGGAGCGGCGGCTCCGGATGCTTTGCCTCCGCTGTTTGCGTCGAGGTCTCCTCCGCCGTGTTGCGTCGAGGTTGGTTGGTGTCGGCTTTGGTCGCTAGGGCGTCTTGGTCGTCGACCCGTGTGGAGCGCGGATTTGGGGCCGGCGTGGATGTCGGAGCGGCGGCTCCGGATTGTCACCTCCGCCGTGTTGCGTTGAGGGGTTCGGTGTCGGCCTTGGTTGCTTGGGTAACTTGGTCGTCGACCCGATGTGGGGCGCGGCCTCGGGGCCGGCGTGGACCGTTTCGAGTTGTATTTTCTTTTTAGGCCTTGTCCTTTCTGTTTGCTCCTACTTTATCAATGTAATAAAAGGCAAAACTTTTGCCTTGTTTCTAAAAAAAAAAGAAAACGGGGAAAAGGGTTGTGCCATGCCATGAAACTGCAGTAAACTGAAACTGAATTCAGTGTTTGGAGTTTATATAATCCAACAGCCAGATTCCTCTCCTCCCCGCACCGCGCAAGCAGATCGGGCCGGCATGGAGTCGGCCGACCTCGACGGGGCCATGAGCCGCCTGCTCCTCTCCTCCTCCTCCACCCCCACCTCCGCGCGTCAGCCGCCACCAGCTCCGACCAGGTTCCTCGCCCATTCCGTAGCGGACAGGACCGCCGCCGCCGCCACGAGCATGAACGCCCACTGCCGTGTCGCTACCACAGCCAGCCAGAGCCACGGCAGAGGCAGCCACCCACTGCCCGCGCCGCCCTCGGCCCGCCCCGCCCGAGCAAGCACATCGGCGCCGCCACCAGCTCCGAGCCGGTTCCTCGCCCATCCCGTAGCGGATAGGCCAGCCCCGACCGCCGCCGCCACGAGCATGAACTCCCACTGCCGTGTCGCCACCAGCGCCAGCCAGAGCCACGGCAGAGGCAGCCGCCCACAGCCCGCGCTGCCCTCGGCCCGCCCTGCCCGAGCAAGCACCACCACCACTGCGCCGCCCGTCACGCCGTCGTCGCAGATCTGCGCCCGTCGCCAAACGCCGCGCCAAGACCCGGCTTCCTCAACCCGCGCCTCAACCTCCGCGCGTCGAGACGAGAGACCCCCGCCGCCGGCGGCAGCTAGGGTTTCCTCCCGTGTCGCCACCCAGAGCCACGACAGAGGCAGCCGCCCACGGCCCGCGCCGGCCTCGGCCCGCCCCGCCCGAGCAAGCAGATCCGCGCCGCCGCCGTCCTGCGCCCAAGCAAGCACCACAACTGCGCCACGCGCCCGCCGCCAAACGCCGCACCCAGACCCGGCTGCCTCAACCCGCGCCGCGCGTGGGGTTTCCTCCCGGTCGCCACGCGGGGGCGACGCGGGACGGTTGGGGACGCCGTGTGCGGATGCCAACAGGCCCGCAGCGCCGGCTCACACCGCCGTGTCCAAGGTGCTCGACGACGACAACCTCCTCATCGAGATCATGCTCCGCCTCGGCTTCCCCGCCGCCCTTGTCCGCGCCGCCCTTGTCTGCAAGCGCTGGCTCTACCACGCCTCCGACCCTGCCTTCCTCCGTCAGTTTCGCAAGCTCCACCCGCCCCGCCTCCTCGGCGTCTACCTCTACGTCAGGTCAATCAACTCGAGCCAAAAGTTTCTCTTCTCCCATCGCTTCTTCTTTGTTCCGATGCTGCCGCCTCAGCCCACGGAGCTCGCCACCATCTCCCGTCGCCGCATAGCAAGCTACAACTTTGATGCCCATCACACTGTATGGATCGAGGATAGCCAGAACGCTCACATTCTCATAAGAACAGATGTAGCTAGGGGGCTGGAGTACCATCCTGTTCCTGGGAGGTCCTCTCTCCGTTGTGCCCTCAGAAAGCAGTGGCCATCATCCCATGCCCTCCTGACAACCGACCCGATAACAACCAATACCATGCCACGATCGGTCGCACTGTCTTCAGACAGGGCGGCCATGACCTAGCCCACTTGTCATTTTCTGCCGAGGGAGTGGAAAATTTTGTGGGGCGCGTTTATGTGCTGAAAGATGGTGTCTGGTGCATGCATGCCGAGTTCACCGCACACCGCCCTCCTCAGGTATGGGCAGTAAAACCTCTTCTTGTGGGCAATAAAATGTACATAGCGGCCGGCCTGAGAGACATCCTTATCTTGGATATGACGGCTTCAAGTTTCTCAAAAATTCATCTCCCAGAAGTGGTGGAGTATTGCGGTTCAAATACCAAGTTCTCATCATGCAGAGATGATGATTCTAAACTATATCTCATCCATCTCAAAGAATCCCAACTGCGCATCTGGCTCCACAATGGGAACAACTGGTTGTTGCTGGATGTCATTTGTTTGCGGGAGCTGTATGCTAGTTTAAGGATGTCAGATCGCACGGTTTGGGTTGATTTTACAGATGCCTGGATACAGAAGGTGGGGGAGAATGCTGAGTTTGTGTGCTTGCGGATTGGTGAATACATACTCTACTTGGATGTTAAATGCAGGATAATGCACAGATTGTATCGGATGGCAGAGAATGAATTTTTTGCTTATGCTTTGCCTTTTATGATAATCTGGCCTCCCACATTCCCTGAGCGCAAGGATGATCCTGCAAGGTTTATCTTTCTCCTTTGGGTTATGCAACTATAATTTGTTTTTTTTGTGCTCATAATAGAAGTCTGGAGGAGTAACACTTTTTATGCTGAATCATGTTGTTATATATAACAGTGTGCACATATGCGATCTCATATCCTTGTTTTTCCATTGGTTTATTCGGTTTCTTTTGTTTGTGGGCAGGGGAGTTCGGTGGAAACAGGTGGATCAGAAACTTTGAACACTTGAGATCTGTTGCTATACTGGTTGAGCAGGTGAGGTAAAACCACCTTCTTGCTATGTGTGTATATATTTTTGCTTGGTTCCTCAATTTATAAGACGACGTATCATCTATTGTTTAGGTTTCTAGTGAATTTTATTAATTTCTAAACTGTCGGGTTCACACATTTCCAAAAAAGCATGCCTTTGGGATAAGTACGAGATGTTTCAGCTTTGTATTCTACTATTCTGTGAGTCTCATATGCACGTGATAAAGAGTGTTTAACTTGAGAAAATTCTTGATTCTGTTTTATAGCTAGTCTAGTTTTGTGTCTACTATTGATTTTTTTTTCTATCTCCTTGTGTACATTGAAGATCTTTTTCCGGTTTATTGTCAGTTGTCACTGGACCTTCAGCACCATACTCATATGTTTCCTGGAAAACAGCCAAGCGTTTATTTTTCACGCATGAACAACTAGCTCTGTTGGTGCTCTTAATCTTGAGTTTGACCGTTGTTTATAATGAGGTCACTGCTAACTGATTTATATATCTGCGCAAACAAATCCATTCCTGACAAAGATCTAGCTAGGCTGCGATATTTGAAAAGAATGAATGGTGCTGGCTGATGTTGAACCTGCCAGACCCAGTAGAAGCAAGCACATCTAAATCGTGCATAGCTGCTTTGGCATGCATGATCCGCACCCCCCCCCCCTCCCCCCCCCCCCCCCTATTTTCCTGGTTCTATGCTTAGCTTTCCATGCGAGTTAGTAATGCATGATTATGCAGTAGCTGCTCGTCTTGCTGCTAGGTTTTATTCCTGCCTAGATAGCTCTTGTAATGTTACTTGTAGTATCCTGGCATGTAACATTGCATTGTAATAAGAGCTTATGATCAATCATCCGAGGCCGAGCAGCTCCAGATTTGTGCAAGCATCCGCCTTTGTCCGTGGAAAGTTGCCTGATGCTATGATGCATGCTTGTTTCCCCCTTGAGGTCGATGCTGCAATGTTTTTTGCCCTGAATCTTGAGCCATGGCATGGCAGCCCGATCATTCACCCCCACTGATATTTAGTTGTATTACCTAATATCTGTAGTAATTAGTCAACTTGGATGATGCTTGACTCGTGTAGTTGCTTTGGTCAATGCTTGGCTGCGTGATGTGAAGTCTGCGCCTGCCACTGATGCTTGCCTACTTGTTCATGAGCGTGCTACCTGGTTAAAATTACATAATTTTTTTTTGCATGAATGTGTGTATTATGTAGGCACATGATTCGCACAACAACTGGACCTTTAAATGATAGAGAGTGTGTTTAGCATGAGAAAATTCTGGACTAATTTTTAAAAGCTGCTCCAGTTCACTGTTTCTACAGCAAGCATGTGTACTTTATGTAGTAGAAAAGATTCAGAATAAGTCAATTATAGAGGTTGAAGGTGTGCCATAACAAATCATTTGTTCTTCTATTGTTGTTCTCCGTTTGTGATGAAGCTTGGGTTCTGCTATGGATTTTTCTCTATTGATCTTTGCACAATGGTTAATTAAAAGTTACTGTTTATTGTTGGAATCATATACAGTTTTGCTGTTCTGTGATAGAGTACTACAGATTGGCTTGAGCTTGACTGAGATGATATTGATCGTTTTGTAGGTATTTAGTTCTAAATTCAGGTTGCTGGGATGGAAAGGTGTAGGTTCTTCCATTACGGTCGGCACCGAAACTGTCCCTGTATACAATATGTAGGGTTCTTCCATACATGGATGGTGTGGCTTGTGAAGTGGATTTGCCGAATATTTATATAGTCTGCGCCTACAACTGATGTTTGACTACATTTTCCTGAGCTTGTGCTACTTGGGTTAAATTACTTGGGGTTTTCCCTGAATGTGTGTATCATTTAGGCCCATGTTTTGTGCAAGAACTGTACCTTTTCAATGGCACGGAGTTTTAATAGCTAGTCCAGTTCACTGTCACTTGTTCATGTACTGGATGTTCGCGATTTTGTTTTTGATCATTGTCAGTTGTTTCCTTGTAGTAATAAGGAAAGCACTCGCAGCAGCCAAGTGTTATTTTCCACACATGAATAGCTATAGCTCTGTTTAAGATGAAGTCACGGCTAACTGACTCTTATGTGTCCAAACAAAATCCATTAAATCCAGACAAAGATGTAGCTAGCCAAGTGTCTTTTTTTTTAGTTTTCCTGTCTACTCAGTTCGATAAGCTGAGTTAGTAATGGATGATGCTCATCGGAGGCTATGATGCAGTGCTTTAGATCTGTTGATGGTGCAATGTAATTTTACCATGAATCTTGAGCCGTGCCTTGGCATGATTCTGTCCCTGGTGTGGTTAGCATCAACAATGTATGTCTTAACTCTCATATATAGTGCAATAAGAAATCCCTTCTGCCGGCCACCTGATGATTTCCTAAAGAAAAACAACAAAACAAATTCTAAAATAATTTGATGTCTATCACAAACACTATAACGTGACTGGTTGTAAGAGTAAACTTATTCGAATAAATTTGAGACGTGGACCACAACATCAATCAAACAAGAATGATGGCAGGTATCTTGAAAGAGCTCCGGGAGCTAAGCAGTGGCAGGTCTTTTGAAGATTCACTCGTATGCTCTCTGTTAAACGCAGACGGGAAGCAAATTGCTGTGCAACTCCATGTGCTAAACAAGAACTTAGTAGTAGAAATTCTGAACTTTTTTACAAGACGTCTCTCAGGGCCGGGCCAGCAAAACGCGACACTATAAAATGG
This sequence comes from Puccinellia tenuiflora, assembly GCA_012064385.1. Classification (NCBI taxonomy): domain Eukaryota; kingdom Viridiplantae; phylum Streptophyta; class Magnoliopsida; order Poales; family Poaceae; genus Puccinellia; species Puccinellia tenuiflora. Next base: position 386,909 of record QRDG01000371.1, read on the forward strand.
GGCCCTATCACAATAGAAAATTTGAGCTGATGAAAAATTATAGTGTATGCTTCATAACGAGAAATTCACACTTGCACCCAAGCTCACATGCTCTGATAGTTTCGAAAAATTAAAAAAAAAAGTAAAACATTATGAAAAAGTCTGAAAAAATAGGAGACAAGCATATATAGGTTGTTCACGTTCGTGCAAAGTTTCGGAACGAAATGACATTTTCTGTGAACAACCTATGTATGTTTGTCCACATTCTTGCAAAGTTTCTGGAACAAAATGTCATTTCATTTCGAAACTTTGCACGAATGTGAACAACCTATATATGTTTGTCTCCAAAAAATTTCAGATTTTTTTTACAATGTTTTATTATATTTTTACATTTTTTCAAAATATCAGGAGACTGTGAGCTCGGGTGCAAAAACGCCTCCCCATTCATAACATCTTACATAGCAATTGTAATCGGAGCACACTTGTGATCTTTTATATTCCCTTTGAGATGTTTAGTGTAGTACTAAACATGTCTATAGCCCCGGTTTGAGATTCAATTAAATCTTGTTTTTTCTTTTCTCTTGTGTTTTTGGGCACCGGATTGATACTTCCCATGATGACTCCGAGGAGACAAGGATTCATCCCTGCAAAAATTGATCAAAATTGGAGTGTTAAAAGGACCTCCTGATAATGAAGATAGTGGAGCCGTGTAAGACGCGTACATGAAAACCAATCACGAACTGATGCCCCCCACGTGCAGGCCCTAACGTCCCTTTGTTTTTTTTAAGGTGTCACTGCTTGTTTTTGGTGAGAGAAGTAAAAAAAAAATAAGGAGAGGCGAGAGAAGTAAATCAAGTAGAGGCATTCACCAAGGGGGATCCAGTATCCCCTTATTTGTTCTTGTTAGCAGCTAAGGGACTTTCTTCCCTTCTGAAGCATGCCATGAGCATAGGGGTGGGAACAGATAGAATGCCCACATCCATTTTCATATTTTTTAAACGAATACGGATACAAATACGAATGTTGTCGAATAAGAATGCGGAGTGGATGTTACTCGAATACGGATTCGGATCAGATGTTTTCCCAATTCGGAACGGATACGAGTATAACAAAATAATATACCTATGTCTTATAACGAGTCAACTATACAATGAAATAGTGATAAATATAGCTATATAATACACAATAGTTTAAATTTTAATCATAGAACAATATATTTGACCACTTTCTTACTATTTTAGGTTGGGTGATTGCCATATCGGGATATAATTATCAAAGTTGGCCAACATAATTTTATTCGGATACTGATATATACATACCACATTTGTTTTGTATTTGTAAAAACGAATACGGATATTTACCACTTCCATTTTTATTTTGTTCTGATACGGATATTTACCACTTCTATTTTCAATTTCTTGAATACGAATGCCGGATAATTCAGATTATCCGCTACCAGTTCCCACCCCTACATGAGCAACAATAAGATGGAGGGTATCCATATTATAGAATCTGCCCCAAAAGTTAACCACTTAGGCCCCGTTTGGAAGCTCTATATTTTTTATGTATTCCGAGAAAACTTCGGTTTCCATAAAAACTAAAGTATTAAATACTTTAAGGTGTTTGGGTTTATGCAAAACTATAGTTTTATATACTTCAATATTTAGGAAACCGCACTATTTTTTAAGTATACGGAAAAGAGGACTTTTTTGACTTTGCTTCGCCAAGCATATGAATACCATGGTATTCGAATATTTTGATTTTAAAAACACTTCACTGCCAAACTTTTTCTTGACGACTGTATTTTATTCAGCAAGGCCACTTCAGCAGATGCTCTGAAGATGAAGGAAATTCTCTATGCCTATTGTAATGCTTCCGACCAGAGAATCAATAACGACAAGTCATCTCCTTTTGTGGTAAGGGGTGTCATGAGGTGGTACATATCACCGCGATGGTACGCAAATTTTCAAGCCATTTCGGCAAATTCCATGGCTTTATTCAACCTGCCTAGGGGTTTATGTGAACATATCGCCGCAATGGTACACAAATTTTGGTGGGGCGGTATAAGCATGGCGAACGGAAGGTGGCATGGGTTTTTGGGGACACAATGACATGTCAAAATATAGGGGCGGCTTGCGCTTTCGTGACATGGAAGTTTTTAACTTGGCTCTCCTTGCCCGCCAAGTTTGGAGGATTTTAATGAACCCTGATTCATTGAGTGCAATGGGTTCTGAAGTCGGTCTATTTTCTGAATACCGATGAATAATCTGCCCCCTTGGGTTCTAGTCCATTGCAGATTTGGAGGTTATTATGTGAAAGCCGAGACATGACATGCTGAAGATGGGTCTCATCAAACAAATTGGAGATGGACAGAGTACTCATGCATTCTTGAGGAAACTAACAAAGATGATCGTTTGCATTTGGTTCTTGAGGAAAAGAAACACTACATTATGTAATCTCGTTCTTGGTCTCCTATTATATTTATTTATATAGCCTTCGATTGATTGATTGCTGTCGTCATTGGCAAATTAGCCGTTGACTACCTCTGTGTGTGTGATGATGACAGTTTATTATGTTCTGTAATCTGTTCAGTGGTAAAATTCCTGCGATATCTGCTTAAGTACTCCTTTGCTTTTCACAGTTCTACTGAAATATTTGGAGAGGAAAGATATTAGGATGGTGTTGGGCCAGTTCCAGCTTACAAAGTGCACTCGAGTCCATGGGTCGCTCGTAGATGGGCCGGCCTAGAAATTAAACCACGCAGTATTGAGACACAATGAAAACCCCGGGCACACCAGTGACAGTGAAGACATCCAGAGGAATCTGTTCTGAATCCGTCCGCCTCTTTTCTTATAGTAGGAATCAAAATCAAAAACGAAATTTAGATTTTTGTGTTTTCAAACCACGTGCTACATATTAGATGAGAAAAGCGCTAGATCTCGCACCGATTACTTCACGGCCACAAATACACCGAGAAACGAGGCGGAACATTAGACTTTTGTGAAATTTGGGACAAACAATTTTCACCGGAATCGTTGGAATTCGCTTGAATATGAAATCTATTTTGTGTTTTTTTTCGTATTTCACAAATGTGAAGTCTTATGTTTCAATTTTGATAGTTGATGAAAAAAAATCATGGCCACAAGATGGAATTAAAACATGGCATATTTTGTACATACAATTATTAGCTTATATATGAGACCAACATAAAGGTTAGTCCTTTTGCAAACTGGATCATATATTGGTCATGTTTATGGCTAATTTTTTCGCTAGTTTTCATCAAATATATGCAGACATTGATGATGCCGACAATGTTTAAGATTTCGAATTTCTCAAGAACCACTAAATCTCCATGACAAATCAACAATGCTAGAACCTTCCTAGCCACAATGCACCTTACACATCGGGTGGATGCTTGTGTGAATAAATGTAAAACCTAAATGAACTTGTCACCAATCTCAAAGCAGCAGCTAGCTTACATCGTACGGATGAAAAATCAGCCGCTGAACTTTTTTGGCCTCTCGAGTTTCCAAATTTAAATTCGATTCGATTTGGTTTCAGTTATTTTCAATTCAATTTTTTCTCCTCTCACGACGAACACGAGCGGTTCGTTCGTCCCCCTCCGCCGCCGTGTTCCTCGCCGCGCCGCCCTCCGCCTCGCCGCCGTCCTCGAATCCGGCCACCTCCCGCTCCTCACCCCTCCCCAAACCCCACCGCCCTGCCCCCTCAAAGCTCCGGAGCCTTCCTCCCCCTCCTTCTTTCACCCCTCGGTGCCGCCGTCCGCGAGCTAGGGTTTTCGTCGCGGTTTTCTAGGGTTTTGAGCCACGGGCGGCGGCGGGAGGGCACTCATGGCCGCCTCGGCTTAACGAGTTTGTGGGCGGCGGGAGGTTGCAGAGGAGGCGACCGGAGATGCTGACAGAGAAGCCGAGCTGGGTTCGCCATGAGGGCCTGCAGATCTTCTCCATCGACATCCAGCCTGGTGGCCTCCGCTTTGCCACGGGCGGCGGCGACCAGAAGGTTGATTCTTTTTTCTATTCTGCTCTGAATTATTCAGTGTCATTTGAGCTCTACAGACTGCGAATTTCCGGCTTGTGGGTGTGCCAAGCTTAGGTTTTTATTTCAGCCGTAAATCGGCGTGGAGGTTCGAGTGTGGATGGAAATATTAGGTGTGCTGTAGTGGTAGACATTGCTCGTCATATATGTCGTTGCTGTCGTCCGCGTGAGCTCGCGAGTTTCAGCGGTGTCGCTTCCTGCGTAGGGGAACCCTGCGTGGCTCTGTTGTCCCTGAGTAGTGATGCTGATTCGTGCTGCTTCATGTTCGTCGTCGGCTGGAGTTAGTTTGTAAGTGTGGGGATTCGTTGTTACTCCGGGGTCAGAGCTTGAAAAATGTAGGGCTCAAGCCTGCCATTTGAATGATGGAAATTGAGTAATAATCTGAGGTAATTAAGAGAAGTCTACGGTTCATAGTTCGTTGACTGGCATAGATGTTGGTAGAAATTTTGTTCGTCGTTGGTCGTATATTGGTTGGATTCTGCATTGTAGATGTCAAGTTGTTGTCAGCGACATATTCGAAGAATTTTTCAACAAGTGATGTACACTTTTTTCTATTTTAATCGATTCGTTAACCCGCTCTTTGATTCTCTCTATTTGTTTGCTTCTCTTAATAGGTGCGCATATGGAACATGAAATCAGTGAGCAAAGACAATCAAAATGACGATGCCAACCAGAGATTGTTGGCTACGGTACGAGACCATTTCGGATCAGTGAACTGCGTGAGATGGGCCAAGCATGGCCGCCATCTTGCTTCAGGATCAGACGATCAAGCTATTCTAATTCATGAAAGGAAAGCTGGTTCTGGTACGTCTGAGTTTGGAAGTGGAGAACCAGCAGATGTAGAAAATTGGAAGGTCATTATGACCTTAAGAGGTCATACTGCCGACGTGGTAATTATCTGCCAGAATTTCGGTCGCGCCATTTTTCTTTCCTATTTTGAAAGCATGATTAGATTTAGAACATTTACCTGCGATCCTTAGTCTTTCTCTATTAAACACGTTTCTGTTTCTCATGCCTAAAATAGGTAGACCTGAATTGGTCCCCTGATGACTCGACGTTGGCAAGCGGCAGCTTGGACAACACAGTTCACATATGGAGTATGACCAATGGTATTTGCACCGCTGTCTTGCGAGGGCATTCCAGCTTAGTTAAAGGGGTTACCTGGGATCCTATTGGATCTTTTATTGCAAGCCAGTCAGATGACAAGACGGTTATCATATGGCGTACAAGTGACTGGAGTCTTGCTCACAAGACCGAAGGCCATTGGTCGAAATCTGTATGTTTTGTTCTATGTCATTTGCTATTAATTTACTGTTTCTGTGCCTGACATTTCTTCTGTTTCCAGAAAAGCCTTTCTTACTGAAAATTATTTCTTTATTGTGTTCCCCAGCTTGGTTCGACATTTTTTAGACGGCTTGATTGGTCACCCTGTGGCCACTTCGTAACCACGACTCATGGTTTCCAGAAACCTAGGCACTCGGCTCCTGTGCTTGAGCGGGGCGAGTGGTCTGCAACTTTTGACTTTCTGGGACATAACGCGCCTGTGGTGGTGGTGAAGTTTAATCATTCAATGTTCCGTAAGTATGTAGCTACTGGTCAAGACGCAAAGGCTGCACCAGCTGGGTGGGCGAATGGAGCATCCAAAACATCAGCAAAAGAACAACAACCATATAATGTTATTGCTATTGGAAGTCAAGACCGGACTATTACTGTTTGGACGACAGCAGGTGCCAGACCATTGTTTGTTGCTAAGCATTTCTTCTCTCAAAGCGTGGTCGATTTATCTTGGTAAGACACTTTAACCTTATATTTATGACCATTATCGACATGTATGTGAACTCACGGTGGAACCATTCTTTATTCCTGACAGGAGCCCGGATGGTTATTCACTTTTTGCCTGCTCTCTGGATGGATCAGTTGCCAACTTTCACTTTGAAGCAAAGGAGCTCGGATACAGGCTAAGTGATTCTGAATTGGATGAACTGAAGAAGAGTAGATATGGTGATGTTAGAGGGAGGCAATCAAATCTAGCTGAAAGCCCTGCACAGCTGCTGCTAGAAGAAGCATCAGTGAAGCAATTGGCAGGCAAGAAGGTGACACCCGCTGTCCAACAATTTCAAGTGCCCCCGAAAGTTCCTGCAGATGTACCTAAACCACCTCCGACTGTGCAAAATCAGAAAGCTCCTGAAACTCTACCGGAAGAAGAGAAGAAAGCAGCAGGTCAAGCGGCTGATGAGACCACTAAAGTTACCCGGACATCTAGTCCAGTGAAACAAAGGGAATACCGACGTCCTGATGGTCGGAAAAGAATAATTCCTGAGGCAGTTGGTTTTCCTTCTAACCAAGAAAACATATCCAACCGTTCTCAGAATCAGGTTGTTGATTTCTCACCCCTAGATCAGCGGATGGGCCCTGGAGAGAATGGAATAAGACCATCCTATAGTACTGCAGGTAATGGTAATAACTACGGATTTAGGGAACGCTCTGGCATCACAGCGAGAGCTAACATCAGCGAGAGTCTTGTTATTCAAAAAGCCTCTGCTGGTGCTGCTAGTGATGGAAGGTTTAGTGTTGAACACACTGCATCTGCAGTTCCAGGCTCGCTGGCTTCCGCTTCTGGGCTTTCTATTACTGTATACAGTAAGAAGGACAATGAGGATTCGTTGCCTGCCTGCCTTGACGCAAAGCCAGTAGAACGTTCTGCAGGTGACATGGTTGGAGTTGGTGGGGCTTTCTCAACAAAAGAAACTGAGATTAAATGTTCAAGAGGAACGGAAACTCTTTGGTCGGACCGCATCTCTGGAAAAGTTACTGTCTTGGCCGGTAACGCGAACTTCTGGGCAGTTGGCTCTGAAGACGGTTGCCTGCAGGTAAATAATATCCCGTTTGTGTGCTTTCATTTTCCTGACAACATATTAGCCCTAAACTATCCAATCAATTTTGTTCCGGTTTGATTAGGTTTACACAAAATGTGGAATAAGAGCAATGCCAGCGATGATGATGGGCTCTTCAGCCATTTTTATAGATTGTGATGACTGCTGGAAATTGCTTCTTGTAACAAGAAGAGGTTTAATGTACATATGGGACCTCTATAACAGGACGTGCATTTTGCAAGATTCTTTGGCTTCTTTGGTTGCCTCTCCAGATGACACATCAGCAAAAGATGCTGGTAAATATTTACATCCAGTCACCACTTCGCTTTGCTGCATCTCAGTTAGTGTTTTCTGTATGTCGGCTCTTTGAAGTTGACCTTGCTTATGTTATATGATGACAGGTACAGTAAAAGTTATATCTGCCAAGTTCTCAAGATGTGGTTCGCCCTTGGTTGTCCTTGTCAACCGTCATTCTTTTCTCTATGACATGAGCATGAAGTGCTGGCTAAGGATCGCTGATGATTGTTTTCCGGCATCAAATTTTTCTAGCTCGTTTAGTTCTACTCAAGGTGGGGAGCTAGGAAAGTTGCAGATCGACATAGGAAAGTACATGGCTAGAAAGCCTATGTGGAGCAGGTACGGAAACTCTTTGGTTTTTCAGTATTGTAGTCGATTGAAATTAATTTGGATGACTAGCTAGTGCTTATTGCACTACATACAAGAGTTTCTCCTAAGTAGTGTGACTGTTTCCACTTCAGGGTTACAGATGATGGTGTGCAGACGCGGGCCCATCTCGAGACCCAGCTAGCGGCTTCGCTGGCTTTGAAGTCTTCACAGGAATACCGCCAACACCTCCTATCCTACATAAGATTCTTGGCAAGGTTAGCTCATTCTATTATGATCGGCATGCATCTCTAAAGAATCTGCTATGTTTAGTGTCTTTTTGCAAGGATGCACTTTATCTGTTTCAATTGATTGAGAGATTTCATTGAAGTTGCATCATGTTTATGCTGAAATGCTTTTTATACATGCAGAGAAGCGGACGAATCACGTTTACGTGAAGTCTGTGAGAGCTTTCTTGGTCCTCCCGTGGGCATGGTTGATGCGGCCTCTACTGATGCAAAGAATCCATCATGGGATCCTGATGTTCTTGTAAGGCTCTTTGTCTTAGTTATATCTTAGACGGTAGTTTACGTTATTTATTATAGTTCATCCAGACACAACAATGATCCATAGTTCTCTCTCTCAAAAAAAGTATGATCCATAGAAAGCAGATTAATTAACCTTTGTGGTTTAATTCATTCGGTCGATAACCAGAAGGGCCAATTGACATTAAATGTATGGCATGATAGCTCCTGTATACTTTTTCAACATTGTGTCAGTTGCCCACTTGAGTCTATAAACTTACTGTTGGCAATTCTGCAGGGAATGAAGAAGCATAAGCTTCTCAGGGAAGATATACTTCCCTCGATGGCGACGAACCGCAAAGTCCAGCGGCTGCTCAACGAGTTCATGGACCTCCTGACGGAGTACGAAGTCACTGCCGATGCAAACGTCGACAAGATGGACGTGACACCTCCAGCCACAGAAGCAAAGGACACCGCAAAGGTCGACAAGATGGACGTGACACCTCCAGCAGCAGTAGCCGAGGACACCGCAAACGTTGACAAGATGGACGTGACACTTCCAGCAACAGAAGCTGCAGAGCAAACCCCTTCCTAGTGCTTGTAGCATTCTCCGGTGCAGTTGCTGGAGATTTATCACTGACCCCTCAATCGGTAAGCATAGGAGAGAAGCGCGTACTGCCATATCTATTTTGAGAACTTCCCCGTGGTTGTTTTGATTTTCTGCCTGTAGTTGGTAGTCCCCTCCCTTCCCTGTTTGTCACGGTGGCCTCGGCGAAACACCGTAACCACCGGTTAGCTGCAACGCGAGTGTAACAGTAGAAAGAAAGCGAGGTCGCCTGATGATTGTGTAACCAAACATCTGTAGAAGGTCCGATGAACTTAAGCTCCTTTTTGGTCCATAGACGATCTCTATTTTTAGCTTTCGTGGTGCATTATCTTCTTTTTGGATGCATTTAGTGGTGTATTTGCGAATCAGCTAGTCTTCATGAGCTAGATGTCGGCGCTGCTTACATCGATTGATTCTCAGGACAGAAGTGAAAAGTTGCAGCTTAGGCAGTATACAAAAGTTGCTGGTAAATTTGCAAATGAAACATATCTTGTATTTTACAAGATGTTGTTTCAGGTGAAGCAGGGACTACTGGAGAGAACAGGGGTGTTGGTTAGTCTAGTAGCTTGTGTCGTCCAAAATCATCCATGGCCATGTCAGGTGGAGAGGAAGCTCTTGACGGTGGCCCTGAAGGTGGCGGCGACGGCGGCCCAGGCGGGTGCATGTCGTCCCAGTAGAAGTACCGGCCAGGGTCGTCGCAGAGCGTGTACTGCCTCGTGCCGTTCTCGTCCTGCTCGCCGCAGTAGCCGTCCGGCGTGAAGCTCTCGCAGCACGGCCGCAGCGTGCTCGCGAACCTGCTGCTGTCTGCTGCGCCCTCGTCGTCGAGGAGGACGGCGGCGAAGGGGGTGTGGACGTCGAGCAGGAGGAAGGTGGCGTCGGCCGGGTCGAGGGCGGCGAGTACGGACGCGAGCGCGGCGTTGTGCTGGGCGGCGCCGGTGTTGGCCGGCGGGTCGCAGCCGGTGTAGTTGAGCGGGCGGGTGAAGACCGGCGTGCACCCCATCGGATGTAGGTTTGTGATGACGACCCGCCGCATCCCGGCCTCGTCGCGCAGCCGGCGGAGCTGCTCCCCGAGCTCGCGCACCACCGTAGGGATGTACGCGATCGCCGCCTGCATTTCGTATACACATGGTCAGTCATCGGTACCTTGGAGTAGTAGCGCAGAGTAAGTAATGGTAAGTTAGAAGCGTACGCTGATGGTGCCGTTGTCCTTGTCGGCGGCGTAGGAGTAGTCGTTGCCGGAGACGACGACGAGGGCCGTCCCCGCGCCGCTGTCGCCGCCGCCGCCGCATCCTCGCCGATGCGCCTGGAAGAGGTCGATCTGGGCGCTGGAAGTTGCCGGTGTCGAGCACGCCGGCGCCGCCCACGGGGAAGTTCATGCCGCGCGCGAGCAGCTCCCGGGACGCGCCACGCCGCGCCTTGTACGTGACCGGGGTCGGCATACCCAGCGCCGAAGCTGCATGACGCCACCAAGCGCACAAATCGTCAGCAACAACTTGCACATCATCATTTAAAAAAAAATGCTAATCTAGGTAATAACATAAACCAGTGGCTGGTTTAGCTTTGCTGCAATAAAAGGTTAGGGTTAGTTAGAGCTGGGAATGTCTTGTGTTGTAGTCTAGCAGATTCAGATTTGCTTTTGACATGCACTTTGGCTAAAAGAACATGGCTGTGCTTGTGCTTATAGGTAGGTACTGAGATCGATGTGGCATGTGATCAATACGAGAAAGATCACTTTCTTTTGATTAGTTAATTAATCTGGAACAAGTAATCAACTAACCTACATGTAGGTGATTCGTTTGTTGCCTTACTGAAACTGAATTTTTCCAGGAGTTGGCAAGATTATTCAGCTGCTAGCATACTTATTGTTTTCTTTAGATGAGCATGGACGTGGTAATTAACTTTCGGCTGCCCGAGATTATTCAGCTGCTAATTAACTTTCGGGGGTGGATAACGCTCGGTTGACCGAGATTTACGTAAACTCTCGGTCGATTAGTACGTACTACATTTTGTTTAGCGACAATGATCGTTCCTAGCTGTTGTCCTTCCTAGCTTCAGTTGAGAAGTTGGGCCTTGCAAGTTGCAACCCATGCAGTATTGTGCAATTTCGAATCGGCTAGATAGATCAAACAATTGAATCGCAGCTTTGTCTCATTTTTTTTTTTTTTTGCATTGCAGCTAGGCTAGCTAGCTCGTTTTTCCGTTTTTCTTGTCACCCTACTGCATGCAATGTACGGTTCTATGTAGGAAAATTAAGTTGGATCACGTTCCGTCAATCAATTAAAAAAATAAGAAAAACAAAACCATCACTCTTGGCTGCATATTGTGTTGTAGCAAGAAAAGTGCTTGCTGGATACGAAAATAGAATCAAAAGAAATATAAATACAGAGTGATATATTATTTCAAGCAATAAACATAGACGTAGAACCAACAAATTCACATTTTTGTAACATTTTTTTTTGAGAAAACTGATACGGGAACAGGAACTACATTTAGACAGAAATATACATTCATTTTTTGAATATATAAGTAAGTGAACATAAACTATACTTGAAAGATTTTAAAATTTGGATACAAACATTTGAAAAAATGGGCCAACATAAATTGTATTTAGATGATACAAAAATTTGACAAAAGTGGGAGGTGATAAAAAACTATAATTGAATTTTTTAGAACGGATTTTTTTTTCAAGTATTAGGTATTATTTGAACCCCATAACAATTTTTTGAACCTCGTGAACATTTTTTCAAATCCGTGAACCTATTTTTTGAATACATCAAGTTATTTTTTTGTACCCAACTTTTTACCTTGAGAAATTTTTTGAACACTTTAAAAAAAACCTGATCTATATACTTTACAAGTATGTGAACAATTTTTAATATGGAAAAAGGAAAATAAAAAGAAACAAAAAATATAACGGAAAAAGAAAATTGCATGCTAAACAAAAATAGTGTGCGACTGCACGCTAACGAGAGTCATCTGCAATTGCACATTTATATCATGTGTAATGTACGCTACCAAGAACCGGGTGCAATTGCCACTTTAAAAATACATGTGTAATTGCACGCTAACGAGAGTCATGTGCAATTGCACATTTATATCATGTGTAATGTACGCTACTCCCTCCGGTACAGTTTGCTAGGCGCACTTTAAAAATCATGCAATTCCAAAACTCCTCCTCACATTTTAGGCGTATTAGCATTAAATGTTGTTTGTGAACCAATCAAAAAGAATGGAGAGAGTTGATTACGGGATGGAGAGCCAATGAAATATCACCTAGGTTCTAGAGAATTCTCATGCATGCCTTCCAAACCGTACCGGAGGGAGTACCAAGAACCGGGTGCAATTGCCACTTTAATAACATACATGTGTAATTGCAAGCTACCAAGAACCGGGTGCAATTGCCACTTTAAAAATTACATGTTTACTTGCACGCTAACGAGAGTCATGTGCAATTGCACATTTATATCATGTGTAATTGCGCGGTATCAAAGAACCGGGTGTAATTGCCACTTTAAAAAAATACATGTGTAATTGCAAACTACCAAGAACCGGGTGCAATTGCCACTTTAAAAATTACATGTGTAATTGCACGCTACGAGTGCGCAATTGCACATTTATATCATGTGTAATTGCACGCTATCAAAGGACCGGGTGCAATTGCCACTTTATACATGTGTAATTTCACGCTACCAAGAATTATGTGTAATTACATGCTTCATATATCATGTGTAATTGCACGCTACAAAAAGAAATCATGTGCAATTGCACATTGATAAAAAATCAATTACACCTTTTTGGCCAATGCCTTCTCCTATTGTTTCATTGGCCTCTTTTAACTTGGCCTTTTGATATATAACGAAAATCTAGTACAAGAGATGAGAAAAAAATACAATTACACATTAAAAATGTGAATGTGCGATTTATTGCATGTGCAATTACACATGCACGCAAGAAAAAATATGCAATTACATGCTTTAAAAAATCATGTGCAATTGCACGACACTTGCGGATGCAATTATATAAAGAGATTAAAAAATAGAGTTACACACACAAAATTGAATACGCAATTGCATGCTGATTTCATACACAATTTAAATGCATGCAAGAAAAAAAATGTAATTACACACTATAAAATCGCATATGCAACTATGTTGTGGTTCCATGTGCAATTGCACGCTATATATTTATGTGTAATTGCATGCTAAAAAAACTTATGTGCAATTGCACCTTAAAAATTTTGGTATGCCAAAAAATTCATGTGCAACTCCACACTAAAATTGATGTGCGATTGCATGTTAAAATCATGTGTAAATTGAATTGCTAAAAACAATGTGTGCAATTGCACGCTAAATTCATGTGCACACATGGGAAAAAATAATAAAATTACAATTACGCGCGCCATTGCCCAAGGAAATGAAAAAAATGTAATTAGACGCATGCACATACAAAAAAATACAGGGGCAGAAAACAAAATAGGCAAAATAAAAATAAACAACAAAACGGACACTTTAAAAACAGGCCCAAATTGAGCCCAATATATAGACAATGGACAAAGAGGCCCAACAGCCATAGCACAAAAGCTTACATCCTAACTGATGGGGCAGCACGCACAAAACAATCCACCGAGCGCTATCGTAATTCTTAGGTGACCGAGCGTTAGCAAATGCCTTAACTTTCAGCCCTACCAGAATGCAAAAAGCATGTCATCGTCAAAAGAAGTGCAAACTTAATTATTAACTAGGGCTTGTTCTTTCATGTGGGTGTAGTGTATTTCCGGATGACACCCGCCGGGTATGGGGACGGGTTTGGCACCCCCATACCCGGCCCCGTCCCTTCGCCCCACCCCCGTCACCCGTCCCCATACCCGCCACCGGGTACAGAACGTTTCCATACCCACCACCCGCCGGGTACCCGCCACCCGTCGGGTACCTGATGGCGGAATTGATGAGAGTGTTCTTCTCCCTCAACTACGCCAACAAGTATTCTTGATATCCTGAAAGGAAAATAATATATAAGGGATAGCTTGAGCCTTCAAGTGCAGAGTATGTAGAAGTGGAAGTTTTTTCCCTAAGAAGGTGACTCGAGGGTTTAATATCGAACTCTCGGGGAATCAGTAGTGGGGATTTTATCTCCTTGTCCTTCTCTCGATTTCCTGCAAATAAAGTAGATTGCTTTGTGCCCTCAACCTCACCAAGTGGTTGTCAAGCACAAGGTGTGAGAATGATATTAAGATAAAAATGACTGCAAAACAGTGAATAAATATACAATGGTGGTAAATAAATATGCAAGGAAAATAGTAATGATGATGGATGATATTTTTGGGGGTTTTTATATGTGAATGCAATGAATAGAAGTGTTTTTGTATTTTCTGATTTTAAAATGGCTGAATGTAAATAATGCTTAAAAGTGGTTGCAAAGTTGTTTCTTATGATTAAAAATTGACCGGGGTTCATGGTTTCACACATGCACTCTCTCTTTAATATAGTGTGGCAAATAAGTAGACATAGGATTAACATATGAGATTGCAAACAAGTTTAATGACATGTTACTAATTATATGGGAATCACGTCCTAACATAGAGACCTTTTGATTATTAGTCTCACTTATACTCCACCAAGATGCGAACTAAATCATACACCTCAGTAATTAAGATGACTCAGAGTATAGCTTTAAGATTAATGGCATGAAGTGAAAATAAACACATGATGGATCTAGTCAATAGTCATAGGTAGAGGCTTGTCAGTCCTCAACCTTGCAACATGGTATTTTGGTTTATCCATAGTGAGGCAACAAAGTAAGGTAAACACCCAATAGATCGTGATATTAAGTTGTCAGCTTATCACATCACCACCCCCGTTACTCCAACTAATGCACACGTTCCCCCTCACACGCTCTCATAAACATGCTTGATCAAAACAAGGATACAAGAACGGGGTACATAATATGCATCTACTTTCATAACTGAAATAAACATTGCAATCTCAACATATATTAACTCATAAAAAGATCCACCACAATGGTAATACAATGATGACCGTAATCATGTTCAACAGCTCATACGGTGCTAATTAGTGAAGCTCAAGAGAGAGAGATACATATGCTACTGCCACAAACCCGTAGTCCAGAGGTGGACTACTCCCTCTTCATCATGGAGACGGTGGAGATGTCGATGGAGAAGAAGGAGACCTCTCCGGCAGCGCTCCGCCGGAGTTTCCCCCCTCCAATCTGCAGCCTCCTGGTCTCTGTTTCTTGTTTCTCTCGTGTGGCGGCTCTCCCTTCGAAAAACGTCGGGGGCTCTTTATATAGGCGTTTTTAGGGCGAAGGATCGACGCAAACGGGGCCACGAGGGCCAAAAGAGGTGGGCCCATGCGGCCCCTGTACCTGGCCGCGTGGGGCACCCCCTTTTGCCCCTCTGGCCTCCGTTCGCTTGCTTCTTTCGCTCCTAGGTCTTCCTCCTTCCAAAATAATGATCCCTGTAAATTTATATCTCATTATGACGTCGTTAAGGTCCTGAAACAAATAAAGAAAGAAATAGGGGTTTTCTGCCTGCGTAGGATTAATTCCATAAAAAGGGGAAATCATTATTAATTACCAAAAATCATTAAATAACAGTAATATACCCCTTATATGATGCAAATATGAATGGAAAACAAGTATTATAGTGCAAAGTTCATGTATACATTTTACATGCATCAACATCCCCAAGCTTAACTCATGCTCGTCCTCGAGTATGAAAGTGATAAAACTAACATGAACTTTGCAATATAATCACTACATGGATATAAAAGATGATTGCTACTGCTACATAAAGTCAAATGATTCATTATTCAAAGAAGTAGCAATATGCAAATAGTTTATAAAGTGATATCAAGTATTCAATGCAAGGATGTTCAATGATAGTTCACAATGTGTGACATAAAAGATAGTAATATGGACCACAAGTATGCAATATGATAAGTAAGAATATCCTACAAGATGAAAATCTGAATATAAAAGGTGGACACTTTGGAAAAGATATATAAATGAGTAGAGGTAAGCATGTATAAGTTTTATCTATCCTCCAAACTATTCTACTTAAGTTATTGATTGCGATGGTAATACTTGGTGTCAAGCTCTCATTCCCCTACCATAGCATCTTGAATGATTAAAGTTGAATGTGAAAGCAAATATGAGTAGTGGCCTTGATAAAGTAAAGGTTAGATGTCTCATGCCCCTTGAATACAAGTGCCTACACCATGATTACTCAACTTGGGAAACAAATCAAGTTTAAGTTATCTATCATTGTAAGTAATAACGGTATCATCAAGAGTCTCAACTGGGGGTACCTCTTGTCCCATGATATGGATCAAGCCCATATCAAAACAACAAGACAAACAAACATATTGAACAATCTCAACACCCTCTTTATTTACCACTTGATATAGCTTTTTATTGTAGGGTGTATCACAGAGGGTTCAAAATAGCATATAACTAAATTTTCACCATGAATGATGCATGGCTTAGATTAGCGGCCCAGGTTTCTCTCTAACCATTTATACAAACTCATTTAAACTTAACTCTATTTCCACATTTATTTCGTCATGATAGGCATCCATAGACAAAAGTACATGATATCAACTAGACAAATGATGAAACATGTTGAAAGCTTTGCATGTGACAGCACATATGGGCTAACTCCCAACCTTAAACACTTATCAAGCCACTATCATCATAATATTAATCACAATGGTTCATATTTATTAAATGCAATAAAAGTAAAGTGTGCATCAAGTTCGCGAGAGCTTTTTAACCAACTTTTCCCATTATAATAAATAACATAATTATTTTCATTTAGAGGTATAGATAACACAAATAACATGGTAAACATACTTGGAATAGCATAAAGCTAATAGGTAGATATGGTGGACTCACTGAAAAAACTTTGGTTGAAGGTGTTGGAAACAAATTTTTACTTGTTGAAATTTTTGGGCTAGCAAAAGGGAGAAAGATGACCATCTAGATGCATGCATGAGTGTCCATAGAACTAACTAATTCATGTCAAATAAGGTGAAATAACATACAACATCAAAACATGAATAAGAGATAGCTCATGATAAAGCATTTGCAAATTATTACTCATAAAGAAGCTCATGAATCATGCAACTATATGTGTCATTAAAAATCAACTTAGACATCCCTTTTCCCAATACAATAAAAGCATCCAAGATATTTCAACCCATATTTCTAGTAGCTTTCTCATATATATAAAAGATAGTGTGGTGGTATCACAAAAAAAAACAAAAAAACGCTCCGAGTTTATGCGATAAAGTGTTTCAAATGAAAAATAGAAGTTAGACGTATGCAAACTGAGAGTATGTTGGTTCAGTGGGGATGTTCTCCACATCCCCAAGCTTATGGTTTTCACCATCCTCGGATAACTTATGGTGCATCTCCTCCAATCCCTGTGAAAAAACTTTAAAACATTGTTTCTCCCATTTCTTTTCTGTGGAGTGATATTAGTAGAGATAAACAAATAGGCTTCTTGCTGCATATAATCCATGGACTAAAATACATATGAATGTTTAGAGAGTGTATAGTGTTGTATGCCTACTCATAAACTCAATTGGATCAAAAAGATTCAAATCAAAAGTTCAAACTATGCATAAAACAATATGGGACAAAATCTGTCCAGAAAAATAGCAGCAGCAAAACGTATTTTTCTGTCCTACTTAAAGTCATCGAAAAATTCTGAAAAAATCAGGAATACAGAGGATGAAAAGTTGCAGTTACAGTAAAAACCTCAGCTCATTCGGAGTTACAGAAAAACACAAAAAAATCAAACTGTGCACAGACTTCGTGCAGGAATAAAATCTCCGAATAGAAATAGCAACTTTTTCAAACCAAAATGGGTAAAACTTGACACTTTATTAAAAATTCCAGAAACTAAGCTAAGAAAACATCTCTTGTTACAGCAAGAGGACACAAAGAAAATCCAAATAAAAACAACCGGGTTGCCTCCCGTAAAGTGCTTTCTTTATAGCCATATAGCTAGGCTTACTTACTTGTTGTGATGAAGCTCACGAGGGAGCTTAAAAGTTGTGCCCTTCTTCCTTGGGAAGTCTTCCATGCATTTCTTATGTGGAAACTGAAACTTCACATTCCCTTCCTTTGAATCAATAATAGCCCCTGTGGTACGAAGAAAAGGTCTTCCAAGAATAATAGGACTAGAGGTTTTATTCTCCATATCCATGATTAGAAAATCCACAGGTATAAAAGTCATATGTAACTCTACCATAACATCACTTACTTTTCCTAGAGCACGTTTAATGGTATTATCAGCAAGTGCAAGTTCAACATAGCATTTTTTATGATTCTTTAATTCAAGTACTTCATATAATTATTTAGATAAAACAGAGACACTAGATCCTAGATCAAGTATGGCATGGTGTGTCTCTTTTCCAATAGTTACTAGCACCTTGGGGATCCATATATATCCCCAAGCTTAGGTGGTATCATAGCTTCTTGATTGTATCTAGCAATTTTTTCTTTCAAGACATGATTAGCAATATACGAACCAAAACCAGATTGGTTAACATCAATAGAAGGATCACATGCAATTTTTTGTAAGATAGACATTAATTCATGCAAGCTACAATTCTCTAAATCAAACAAAGGATCATTAACTTCACTTAGCATCTTAACTTCATCAACTTTTCTTTCATCATGTTCAGTTTTACTAACTTCTTCTCTTGAAGCCATAAGATGAGACATAAAAGGCAACAAATATTCAGGATAATTTAGCAATTCATTCAGAGTTTCCTCCAAAGTAAGAGGAACATTTTCAGCAATATTAATAGAATTCAATCCAACCACAGGTGATGCTTGTGGTTTTCCAGCATACTCAATAAAGTGGCTTGATTATCAGCAAGTTTTGAAAGGGCTTTGTCTAATCCTGCAGTTTGGAGTTGTAAGTTTTTAATATCAGAACTAATAGAAGTAACATAGTTATTCAACTCTTGTATCATGGTATTATGACTAGCAACTTGTTCCATAAGAATTTTATTAGCCTCAAAATTATCATTACTTGATGACACAGGCTTCCATTTATCATTAGCATTAGGATATGGAACAAAAGGACGATTGTTGGGAACATATGGAGGTTTATTATAAGAATTATAATTGTTGTTACCATACCCATTGTTTCCATAATTACTAATGAAGTTGACATCAATATTTTCAGAATTATAACCAACTAGTTCTTGCAAAGGAATATTTTCAACACTAGGTTTATTAAGCAAAGCAAGGATAGTATCCATCTTAGATGACAAATATTCATGAGTTTCTTCTATGGAGTTTACTTTCTTAGATGAACTAGGTGCTCTATCAGTATGCCATTGACTATAGTTTTGCAAAATGCTTTCCAATATGTTCTTAGCCTCTACTATAGTTTTTCCCATAAAAGCACCTCCAGCAGCAGAATCAAGTATATTTCTAGACATGTAATTCAGACCATTATAAAAAGAGTGTAGTATGGTCCATTCATTAGCTCCATGTGATGGGCAAGTTCTAAGCATAAGTTTTATCCTATCCCAAGCCATAGCAACATGTTCATTTTCATTTTGCCTAAAAGATAGAATATTGTTTCTATTTTGCAAAATTTTAACAGGAGGATAATATTTCTTAATGAAAGCTTCTTTCAGATCATTCCAAGTTTTAATGCTATCAGTAGGTAATGAATGCAGCCACTCCTTTGCTTTTACTCTAAGTGAGAAAGGAAATAATTTCAGTTTTAGAACATCACTTTCAGCATTCTTAAATTGTTGCATGTCACAGATTTCAACAAAATCATGAAGATGCATAGAGGCATCCTCCACAGCACTACCACCAAATTGCTCCCTAGTTATCATGTTCAACAAACTAGGACTTACTTCATAGCTATCAGCTTGTATCTCAGGTGTGGTAATAGGTTTAGCAATAAATTGATCATTTGGAGTATTTGTGTAGTCACACAACTTAGTCCTATCACCCATTTAGCAAGTTTTTATGTGTTTTTTTAATTTTTTATGCAAAACTGAAAATAAAATGACACTAAATAATGCAAAACGAATTAACTAATGCAAAACAAAATGCAAAACTGAAAATAAAATATGCAAACCGAAATCTAAATGCAAGACAAAAAACAAAACAAAATAAAATGCTTGAAGGTAAAGATGGACAAGATGATGCTCACGTAGGTGCAATCTCCCCAAGCATAGGTGTTAGCACAAGTTGGTGATGAAGTTGACTTTGTTGTGATATCCTTGGACAAAACCTTCCAGCTATGATTCCTCGGCAACGGTGCCAGAAAAAAGGTTGATGGCGTGTAGTTGACGGGAGACTTCTTGCTAATGAGAGAAAATGACAAAAAACTACCACATTTGGGGCGGCTGTGTCAGGTAAGTACCGACTTTGCAAAATTTGTCTGAAAACTATCAACATTCGGGCTGGTTGGTGACAGATAGCACTGATTATCGTTTTAACACGATTTCTGACCAACCTGGCCCACTGTCAGGCCTAGGTGGCAAATGTGAAACAGGAGACAGTTCACGCCGTTGGGTTACGGTCCCATTTTCAGGCTCTTTTTTTTCTTCTTTTCCTTTTTTTTCCTTTTCTTCCCTTTTTCTTTTTTCCTTCTCTCCCGTGGATCTCCCTGTTCTCTTGCCCCTGATCCCCTTTCTCTCTCCTCTCCCTGCCCTCGCCGCCCGATGCCTCCCCGCCTCCGGTAGCAGCCGCCGCCGGTCGTTGCAGACCTCTGAATCCACGCCCACTGCCACCTCCCAGCCTCCGCGGTGGCCTCCGCTTCGCTCATCTGGTGGCCCTCGCGCTGTTCGTCTGGCTGCGGCGCGGGAGGAAGCGGACCACCGCGTCGGCAACGGGAGCGAGGAAGACGCAACCCGCGCCGGCACCGGCGCTGCGGAGGCTTCCGTACCAGCAGCTGCTGTGCGCCACGGGAAGCAAGCTGGGCAAGGGCGGGTTCGGCCCGGCCCGGTCTTCCGCGGCGCGCTGCCCAGGTCGGGCCACCTCGTCGCCGTCAAGGTCACGAATGCCGCGGGATCCCTCCAGGGCGAGCGCGAGTTCCAAAATGAGCTCTTCCTCGCCTCCCACCTCCGCTGGACACGCCTCCATCCTCCTGCTCCATCTCCGACCGCCGCTGGCCATGGTCGCCGGAGTAGCTCCGGTGACCATTTGGTCCCAACATCGCCACCTTATGGTCCATCTCGACGCGTTGCGTCGATTGACGCTAGGAGCACCGTCGCGCGAGCCCCAGAATAAGCAGTGCTTGCACGACCTGGCTGCTATCGGCGATGATGACGTCAGCTGACGTCACACAGTTTTAATATTTTCCAAAATTATTAAATGTCTGACATGTGGGTCCCCACATGCGGCCAAACGCTATCGAACGAGGATACCTAACGGCCGTCAGGTGGGTAAGAGTTCTCCGTTGCCACGTCAACCTGACAACGGGGCCTGCCGGTCAGAAATGTGTTTAACACGGCTAAACTGTGCAATGAGTGCTATCTGTCACCAACCACCCCCAATGTTGGTAGTTTTCAGACAAATTATACAAAGTCGGTAGTTACCTGACACCGCCGCCCCAAATGTGGTAGTTTTTTGTCATTTTCTCTGCTAATGATGACTTCGTTCACCGACAACGGCGCCTGAAAAACCTTTGATGGCGGAATTGATGAGAGTGTTCTTCTCCCTCAACTACGCCAACAATTACTCTTGATACCCTGAAAGGAAAATAATATACAAGGGATAGGTTGAGCCTCCAAGTGCATAGTATGTAGAAGTGGAAGTTTTTTCCCCAAGAAGATGACTCGAGGGTTTAATATCGAATTCTCGGGGAATCAGTAGTGGGAATTTTATCTCCTTGTCCTTCTCTAGATTTCCTGCAAACAAAGTAGATTGCTTTGTGCCCTCAACCTCACCAAGTGGTTGTCAAGCACAAGGTGTGAGAATGATATTAAGATAAAAATGAATGCAAAACAGTGAATAAATATGCAATGGTGGTAAATAAATATGCAAGGATGATAGTAATGATGATGGATGATATTTTTGGGGTTTTTATATGTGAATGCAATGAATAGAAGTGTTTTTGTATTTTCTGATTTTAAAATGGATGAATGTAAATAATGCTTAAAATTGGTTGGAAAGTTGTTTCTTATGATTAAAAATGGACCGGGGTTCATGGTTTCACACATGCACTCTCTCTTTAATATAGTGTGGCAAATAAGTAGACATAGGATTAACATATGAGATTGCAAACAAGTTTAATGATATGTTACTAATTATATGGTCATCACGTCCTAACATAGAGACCTTTTGATTATTAGTCTCACTTATACTCCACAAAGATGCGAACTAAATCATACAGCTCAGTAATTAAGATGACTCAGAGTATAGCTTTAAGATTAATGACATGAAGTGAAAATAATCACATGATGGATCTAGTTATAGGTAGAGGCTTGTCACTCCTCAACCTTACAACATGGTATTTTGGTTTATCCCTAGCGAGGCAACAAAGTAAGGTAAACACCCAATGGATCGTGATATTAAGTTGTCAGCTTATCACATCACCACCCCCGTTACTCCAACTAATGCACACGTTCCCCCTCACACGCTCTTATAAACATGCTCGATCAAAACAAGGATACAAGAACGGGGTACATAATATGCATCTACTTTCATAGCTAAAATAAACATTGCAATCTCAACATATATTAACTCATAAAAAGATCCACCACAATGGTAATACAATGATGACCGTAATCATGTTCAGCAGCTCATACGGTGCTAATTAGTGAAGCTCAAGAGAGAGAGAGAGAGAGATACATATGCTACTGCCACAAACCCATAGTCCAGAGATGGACTACTCCCTCTTCATCATGGAGACGGTGGAGATGTCGATGGAGAAAAAGGAGACCTCTCCAGCAGCGCTCCGCCGGAGTTTCCCCCCTCCAATCTGCAGACTCCTGGTCTCTGTTTCTTGTTTCTCTCGTATGGCGGCTCTCCCTTCGAAAAACGTTGGGGGGCTCTTTATATAGGCGTTTTTAGGTCACGAGGATGCTTCAAGGGCGAAGGATCGACGCAAACGGGGCCACGAGGGCCAAAAGAGGCGGGCCCACGCGGCCCCTGGCCGTGTGGGGCACCCACTTTTGCCCCTCCGGCCTCCGGTCGCTTGCTTCTTTCACTCCTAGGTCTTCCTCCTTCCAAAATAATGATCCCTGTAAATTTATAGCTCATTATGACGTTGTTAAGGCCCTGAAACAAATAAGAAAAGAAATAGGGGTTTTCTGCCTGCGTAGAATTAATTCCATAAAAAGGGGAAATTATTATTAATTACCAAAAATCATTAAATAACAGTAATATACCCCTTATATGATGCAAATATGAATGGAAAACAAGTATTATAGTGCAAAGTTCATGTATACATTTTACATGCATCAGTACCCGTCAAGCAATATGACGTTTTTGCACAGAAAATGACAGCAGCAAAATGACAGGTTTTTGCACAGCAATTACAGCAACAATCTCACAGAAATTACACCAGCAAAATGCCAGCAATATGATAAGATTTTTGCACAGCAATTACAGTAACAATTTCACACATTTAAAGCAAAAATTCACAGCAACAATACACAGTCGAACAACAATTCAGAGCACAAATTCATAGTTTTACAACAAGTTCACGAAATCACGCATTAACACAACAAATAGTCCAGAGTTCCAAACTTCCGAGTACATGAATCAAAAAACTTAAACAAGTTCATGACAACAAATTCATCAAAGACAAAGAAGCTCCAGCAAGTTCAACTTCCAACTCCACCAAACTCGAAGCCTTGAAGCTCCAACTCCAGCCAGCAAGGACGTCTCATATGGAGGTCATGCATGAGTCCTAGGTACAATAAAATGTAAGTTATAAATTTGGAGGTGTGCAATCACAAAAGTATGGTACAAATAAACACTATCACATACTAACCTCATTCTCTTCTTGTGTGTCTTGAAGACAAGTCCAGAAGCTGCCTTCACCCATATGAGCATCTATAAGACACAAAAAATGGACATACAAGAAGATCAGATTGTGTAAAAAGAGACATAAGAGATCAATGATAGAAAATGCATCATTTTCTCACCTTTGTACTTGTTTCTAAGCCAATTCTGATAGCACATCAATACCTCAAACATTTTGGAAGTGCGACGGCTCCTACGATCAGTCACTATTCTGCCACTCATACTAAATGAAGATTCCGAAGCAACCGTTGTGACTGGACATGCATCCAGACGTTCACGTTGCCCGTCATCGGATCGGATGATCGAGGAGATTAAGAAACAGTTCTAGCACAGCATCGCGATGAAATCTTGACGCCTGGCCAGTGAAGCTGTAGTTGCACTTGCACCAGCGCGTCTTGAAGTTCTGCATGTGGGCGCCGGAGTAGAGCGTGCCTGTCATGGCGAGGAGCATGGTGACCTGGTTGAAAGCGCTAGCTAGCGCTGTCCAGCCTCCAGAAGTAAATGGCGTTGTCCTCCGCGCCGGAGTAGAGCGTGCCCATGTCGTTGCCCTCCCTACGAGCAGGGTGCTCACGAGATGCAGTGTTATGTGGACGACCTCCAAGCCGGCACAAACGCGTGTTGGTCCCATGAGCTCCTCGACAGGAACGCGGCCAAGCGCGGTGAAAGTGGGCGGCACGTAATCGTCGGCGACGACGCCTTATCAAAGCACTTATAAAAACAATGAAGATTAATCAACGGTATGAAGCGAAAGCACTTGACGAAATCCTCATGTGTCCTCAAGAACGTTTGGTCATCATAAGTAAAACAAACGGCTTGTCCTTTGTGCTAAAAAGGATTGGGCCACTCGCTGCAATTATTATTGCTCTCATGTATTTACTCGCATCTTATTTATCTGTCATATCAAAAACTCCTAAAAACCTGTGTGCTAGTGTTTACAGTGAAACCTTGCTCAAAACTGCTTGTCAGCACCTTCTGCTCCTCGTTGGGTTCGACACTCTTATTTATCGAAAGTGCTACGATACACCCCCTATACTTGTGGGTCATCACTAACACATCTCCTTAGTTCTTCTAAAGCACTTAAGGATTTTCTCATTGTTGTCCATTGATCACTACATGGATCACCCTGGTATATGTTGTAACACCTTTGAGCACATAACATCTGATTTCGTACATATCATGGCCTTTCATGATCTAAATCACTTACATGTTTTGCTCATCGAGTGTCAAGCACACTCAAGTCTTGCTAAACTCCATACAACAAGAACATTTTCTTGATGTTTCCATATTGAACTACATCAATATCTCTTCTATGTACTTTTGACTTAAACTTATGAAGTGTCTAGATCTATCTCCATAGATTTTGAGACTCAATATGGTTTTAGTCCAGGTTCTTTCATTTTAAAACAACTTTTCAAATGAAACTTAAAGTATGTCAAGAATGTCGTCAAGCTCCCACTCAAATATGTCTGGCACATATAAGACTAGGAAACTCATTTAACTCCCACTCAAATATGTCGTCCACATATGAGATGAGGAAACTTTTCAGGTGCCACTTAGTTAAGTAAAATACACTATTTCTAATCAACAATATGTTGTCCACATAAAGTATTAGAAATATGTCTTAGCGCTCCCACTCAGTTTCTTGTAAATGCAAGTTTCTTCACTGTTCCGGATGAAATCAAAACTCTTTGACTATTTCATCCAGCAAAGAATCCAACTCCGTTATGCGTACTTCTCTTACCGAAGTTTGCATATCAATCCACATAGACATTTAAGCATCACTATGGAAGATATTAATTTTAACATAGTCAACTGCTTGAACTTCTGTCAAAAACAGTTTTCCGACAATTCGTGCCAATTCTTGTTTATAAGTCCATTTACATCCAAAAGGTTTTATCCTTCCAGATGGTCTACCAAGTTCAAAAACTTGATATCGATACTATCTACGATTTCATGGCTTCAATCCATTCAATGGAGTCAGGGCCCATCATTGCTTCTTTGTATGTAATTGGTTCATAATTATTCAACAACAATTCTTTGTCCTCAAATCTTTTATTTAATTATGATTTTAACCAATCCACCGCAGTTCAATAGATATTTGATACAATTTCTGAACTCAGTAAAGTCGCACTTGCGGCCAAGCTCACTTTCTTTTAGAAATGGTTTACAACATTTGTATACACGAGAGCTATGAGCGTTGTATCCATCTCCAGAACAGCTTCCGGTATTGCGCTACTCTGCTCATTTTGCTCAGGTTCAATAACCTTATCAAAATCTATTGTCCTCCCACTTAAATTTTACAAGAAACTCCTTCTCGAAAAACAACCCACTCTGCGACAAACCAATTTTGTCGTTTTTGGATTTATAGTGGAAGGAATACCTAGATTAGTCCAAGCGACAACTAACAAAGAAATTTATCCGATTTTGGTTGTAAACTTGTTTACTTATGCAATGCATACCAAAACTTAAGAAAGGATGATTTGGGTTGTATCCCATACCATAACTCATATGGAAGTCATTTCAATGGATTATGATGGCGCTATACTTAGTGTAAAGCGGTAGTCTCTAAAGCACAGTGCTACAAAATATAATGGCAGTTTTATTTCATTTACATCATTGATCTTATCATGTCCAAACAGGTTTGATTATGTCTCTCGAATACTCCATACTGCTGTGGAATTTTAGGAGGCATAAGTTGTGGAATCCATTCCGCAACACATAGATGATTGCTAAACATGTAAATCAAATATCCTCCTCTATGATCATAATCATAGATTCTTGATATTCTTGTTACACATGATTTTCTACATCACACTGAAATTCTTTGAACTCTTTCAAATGTTTTCAAAACTTCCTTTTCATCAAGTGGATATATCCATATATATCGACTCAATTCATCAATGGAAGTTTTATGAAGTAGAAGAATCTACCGCACTCGATTCACTTTCAATGGATCACATACATCAGAATGTATGATTGCCAACAAGTAAATTGCACGTTCAACCTTTGGCCTGTGCACAAATCTAAGTCATTTTTAGAAATGGTTTGCAAGCATCAAATGATTAAAAAAATCAAATGACTTTGAAAGTCCATTTACATGGAGTTTCTTTATGCAGTCTTTCTACTATGACCTAAATGGCGGTTCCACGCTTAAGTGGAATTCAAATCATTTTGCCTTGCGGCCTTTTAGCATCATTGTTATGAATGTGTATTTCACCAACATGATTTATAATAACAAATTCATCTTTTATGATTTTAGTCATAATCTAGACAAATATGTGTCTTCATTAGACCAGAACCAAATAACAACTTATTAAGTTCCTTAGAATAAATCTTGATGACTAGTTAGAGCCGATGACAAACACAATAACATTTTATTTGTTCTCGATGCGCATCTTACCACATTCTTTTCTAGTTACTCAGGCCATTGTATTCTTGTGTTGAGTTGCGTTGTATGACACTTCACCTCAACCAATCCAATACTCAAGAATTCATTGCGTGACTAACCAAGAATTACATTTATCAAATGTATATTCCAAATATACATCTGAGCTAGACTTTTCTAGTCTCGTTCTTTCTGCCAAATACTTTTGCAGTTCCTCTTTTGGTTTCCACATGTTTCAGAAGAAACTCTCAACTTGAACATGGTTTCAACGATTTTGACATGTATTCCCTGGCGTGTTTAGTCAAGCAGTAGCACCCTTGGACTTGCACTTTGAAGTTGACATATTTTCTTCCGGATTTTCACTATTAGCATTAGTGCAGTGAGCAAATCACTCACACTCTTTATCCATCCCATCATGACCACTTCATGATGAAGCTACCATAGCTTAATTGGATTAGTTATATGAATATTATTAGTGTCCAATTATTTGGAGAATCTGGACGCTCAGCGTCTTCTATCTTCATACTCACTCATACATTTACGAGTTGGTGCACTAATTCATACTCTATCATCTTGCAACAAAACAAAATCTTAGATATCAAACATATCTCCTACTTTGCTTGTTCTAAAAACAAACTTTTCAACTCCTTATATAATCTTGTCTTTCAAACAGATTTGAAGAACAGGTTTTATGGAGACAAGTATGACCTTTAGATGCTAATTAAAATCATTGATCTTTTGATTCAAATCACGTGGAGCTATTTTGTGGTCTACCAAAAGTTTGCAATAGGACTCTATTTTCTCGACTTTCTTTAACAATACGGTACCAATCAGTTTTAACAATTTTCAATTTCAACTAATAGGCTTAGCGTAAGGTAGAATTACGAAAACCATTTTCTACAATGATTCATGCAAATACCATTTGACTATGTTCATAATATGAGTTCTTGTTTATTAACCGGTTTAATTTAAACTAAAGAACTCCCACTTGAACGAACATCCCTCCAAGTTTGTTCAGTGATTACACGATCCTAATCCACTATGCCACCCCCGATTGTCACAGCCGATGGCACAGTTTCAAAGGTAGCCTTTTCTTTCAATCACATCACCATGTGACTCGTGCTTAACCTTTCGGTCACCTATGTTCCATGCGTCTGCACATGCTAGGCTCGCCAATGAAGCCTTAGTGTTTTTGTTGTGCATACATGGCTTGCACCCACTATATGCGAACGCCGATATGTGTAGCTCCCGATTGTCACGGCCAGCTTATCATAACGGAGAACTTTCTTGGCGAGGGGGCATTACGAAAACCTTCCTTAAAGTCATCCCAAGTCATTCCCTCAATTGGGTGAGGAACTTGGTAGGTTTCCCACCACATAGCAGCTGGTCCTTCTAGAAGATGTGTTGTGAATCTCACCTTCTCGGCATCAGTGCACTCACAGGTGACTAAGTCATTGTTAACTGAACGGAGCCAGTCATTAGCTATCATGGGTTCAGTGGCAGAAGAGAATTTGGCTGGTCTGAGCCTCAGAAATCTAGCCAGTCTATCCATTTGAGGTGGTGGTGGTGATGGATTGTTGATGTTATTGTTGTTTGCTGCCAAAAACTGGGTCATCATCTGCATAAGCTGGGCCTGTGCAGTCATCAGCTGTTGCAGTGCATCATTGTTGTTGCCATTGTTGTTGTTGGTGGGGGCACGACGAGGAGGCATCTGGGGTTTTAGAATAGATGAGTATCAGATAGATAGATCTATGGGAGAAAATAAATCCTACCCATGCACAAGACAACAAGCCAAACATCAACATAAAAGAAATAGCACAACTTTTGAAATCAAAATTTGATTTTTTTTGAGTTATTCCACTAAGGTTCTGGGGACAAACGATAACAAATGGTACCGCCATACCACAAATGTTGGTAGGTCAATACTCAAACGACAACTGATAGCCAAATGCTAATGGAGGACAACTAACACCTCTTGATTCTGTCATAGCAAGCGAGGGGATAGGGGTTGCGACGCGTTGCTTCCTTGCTTGCTTCCCGTGCGTAGTTAGGTCGATTTTTACTAAAATTAGTATTTTCTTAGGCCATAAAGAAATTGATTACACAAAAATCAAAGTACTCCTATGTTACGAAGACGTATCTGAATTATAAGTGTTTTTTACTCTATCTTAAAAGGGAGTGTCTAATTCTCAGTCGACTTAGATTTAACTAAATCTCAGTCACTTGCATACAGTTGCAAATCATGTGCAACTCATAGACCAGCACAAATCACGATACAAATCAAACGGTTAATGAAGCGACTGAGATTTAACTAATTCTCAGTCAGTTGCACACGATTGCAAACCATGTGCAACTCACAAGTCAGTACGAATCACGACACAAAATCTAACGGTTAAGGAGGCGACTGAGATTTAGTTAATTCTCAGTCGACTTAGAATTAGCAAAACCGATCTTAAAATATCACAAGTTCTCTTCTTTATCTAAAAGTACCTTAATTTGAAGATACAAACAACATCCCTTGAGCAAGGATGGCAAAAGTGGTTGTGCCATCACCATCCATATCATTTGTCTTGGCAGCAGCTTGCCGAACCAATTTAGCTCTGATGTTTTCGATGGGGTCTTCGAGCTAAACCTGATCCAGATACTCATTTACAAGAGAAGTTTATATCCAGAATTTAAGTTGCATCAGGGTTGCATTGTAAGGAGAAGAGGACGGATCCAAATGTGACATACCTCCTTTGTGACGATAACACCATCATTGACAATTCTAGGTGACCCGTACCTGCTATCAAGAACAACGTACCGTCCTTTAGGACCAAGGGTAACTCCAAACAGATCAGCAAGCTTGTTGACCCCATTTTAACAGAGAAATATAAGGACATAGCGCTCCAAACTGCAAACTGTTGCAACCACACAAATAAAGAAACATGAGGTGGAAAGTTCACAGCAACACCCTCGCTTTTCCCCTCGCTACAGTAGAGAGGAGGCGATAAGGAGGCGACCGCGCAGTTCCGGGTCTCGCCGGTGAATCTGCTGCTCCCCTCTGACTCCGGTCGCCGTGCCGGCGCTGTGAGGTGGGGGGAGCTCCGGAGGGTGCCGTGCGTGTATAGTATAGGTTCTAGGTGTGTGTGTGGTCTCCTGTCGGGATCGAGACGGCGGTGTTAGGGTTTGAGTCCTCCCCCTCTGTTCCCCGTTCCGGCGGTGTCGCCGGGGAGGTTCTTCGTCGGGCGCGCTCTTCCATCTGTGCTTCTTTGGCCGGCCGTGGTGGCGAGGAGAGAAGTGGATGGACGGGGGTGTTCTGTTTTTGGTGGTGGTGGTGCTGGTGGTGTTCTTCTTCGGTGTCTCTGCTCTGGCCGGCCTTGGTGGCGAGGGGAGCGGTGGCTGCTGGAGGTCGGGTGGTGACGGTGGTGGGCCTGGGCGACGCTACGTCGGCGGGAAGATGGGTGGAGCTGGGGAGTTCGTGCTGTGCCGTGTCCGTTCATCGTCTCCAGATTCCGTCGCTCGGCGGCGGATGGATGTTGCGGCCGTCTACAACGTGTGGTGGCGCCTCCTCCCCGGCGGCAAGTGGTACGGCGACGCCGGCGACGTCTAGGTGTCTTGGGTGCGCGGCGGCGGATCCGATTGCGTTTCTTCCAGGATGCTCAGGGTGCTTTGTGCAAGTTGCAGGGTCCTTTTGTAATTTCTTTTCTTTCTTGGACTGTTCTGTAATTTGTACTGAGTATTCTGAATATATGGATCGGATCCTTTCCTCAAAACAAAACAAAAAACAAACATGAGGTGAACGGAGTGCGGTGAACTGATTCGATTGTATGACTCACTTGCAGCTTCCTGATGGCAGTGTATGTACTCACCCTGCAGCCCCCTACCACCACAGAATCAATCTCACGTTTTAATCTTGTTCACAATCGTGTGCAACCAAAAATGAGAAATTCATCTCTCACCTGCAATCCTTCACGATCACCCCCTACCATGACCCCCACGTTTACCGATCACCTTCCACTGGAATACCACGTCAGCGGCGTAGCACGTCAAGACGGGGATGTGGGAGGAGTTGGAATTTGGGGCCGCCGCGGTTTGATGCGAGAGGCTTGGTATCGTTGAGCCGGTTGAGGACGGGAGGAGCGAACTTTTTTTTTCTTGGTTGAACCGTTTTTTACTTATACTCGCTCCGTTACATTTTAATTGACTTCCTATTCACCAAGTGTGGATGTATCTATACATGTTATAGGTGGCAGTGGTGGGTAATTTGCAGTCTGCTTGAAGGGTAAAACCGGTATATTATGGAAGGACGAGCGAAACACTTCTACCTTTATTATTAGTTATTATATAGATTAATCATTGCATACTATTAATTAGGAGATCAAAAGAAATAACTAAAGTTACATCTTGAATTCTCCAAGCTAAAATACAATGAAACTTACACAACTATTTTTTACTTCCTTTGTTTCCAAATTCATGGGACGCGGAGGGAGTACATTGCTTTCGGATTTTAGTATGTCTTCTCGGCATATACTGAACCGTATGATTGTTATTTATGTTGTACCTGATGTGTCGTTGTAACATCCAAATTCTGTAACGAGAATTATGTGTGTATTCTGGTGAATTTCAGAGTGTTTTTGTCAAGTCTCTGCGATCTGTTCATTCTGGTATTACTACAACATTTGCTCATTTTATGTAAGCTAAAACGTTATTTGTAGGTATACGGACAAAACCAGGTGTCACGACCACCTTCCGATCTCCAATAAACGAACATCATCGATCGATGAAACCAAATGCGAGCTGTTGAGCTTTGTGATCGGGAACCGAAACTTCCTACATCATATTTCTTCACTGCCAGTATGAGATGGATTCACTTGCGTAATAAGCAAAGGAACCTGGCATTTAACATTTTAAAAAAGGCACAAATTGCATACATCGCAGCTTATCTTAAACGCGACAGATTACATGAAGATGCACAAACGACTCGTCGAAGCGGAACGCCTGCACAACTACTTTTGGACTTAACACACAAGAAATACACAACATATCAATGTCTCCCTATAATTTATTGGAAATTACTTTTTCTTAAAGTAGAGAAAAGTATACTTGGTTATTTATCTTCACGCTCTTGTGCTTCAACATTGTATGGCATGAAGCTCCTTGATTATATCTTTAGTTGAGATTCTACTCGACGGCGTGTCCTCGGAGCAGAACATCCCAAGCTTAAGTAGAGAAAACACAGAGTTAACCTTTATTTGGTTTGTTGGAACATCCGCTGTTGCAGGGCCATCTTCAAGCTCTTTCAGCAATTCCGTGTCAACAATGTCCGACACTTTGCTGTCAAAGGACATCTCAACTGAACTACGAAGGCTTAATCCTTGATCAAACATGTTGTCCGTTGGCCTCTTTCCGGTTATCATTTCAAGAATAAGAATTCCATAGCTATATATGTCTCCATGAGTTGAAACCATATTTCCGGCGCCATACTCTGTTGCATTAAACAACAATGTCATCTTAGAATCACCAAAGGACGTTATGATAGCAGTTATTAGTATCTAAGATTTATGTAGGAAGTTTTGGGACAATTAGAAGATTAAGTAAAAAAAACTCTTGGGTTAAAAAGAAGATGGGACTGCTGCATTAGACATGTCAACAGCTATTGTTCTCTATAAATTATAAATGAGGGATGTGCGAAAGAAAATAAATTACACTAACCTGGAGGAGCATAACCAATTGTCCCTCTGAATCCCATTGAGCTCGTGGAGGGTTGGAAATATGAGCATCCCTCTGCAAGAATTTTAGCTAGTCCAAAATCTCCAACATGTGCCACCATATCAGAATCCAGAAGCACATTACTTGGCTTAAGATCACAGTGCACAATTGGTGCAGCTCCGTTGTAATGAAGATAATCCAATGCATAAGCAACATCAAAGATTATGCTCACTCTTTGCGCAAGACTTAAGTGCCTCTCCTCTGTTTGATTGTTTGCATTAGGACCATGAAGCCAGTCTTCTAAGCTGCCATTGGGCATATAGTCAAACACAATGGCCTTGAAATCATTCCCACTGAAGTCGATGCTTGAGCATACTGTAATTATCTTGACAAGATTTCGATGCCGTAAATTTTTGAGTGCCTCGCACTCAGATGTGAAACTCTTGAGTGCTCCAGGGGTCTGAAGTTTTAGTACTTTCACGGCACCAAGCATTTCTCTCTCGGCTATATCATCATACAAGTTTGCTCTGTAGACAGATCCGTAGCTCCCGCAACCCAATAAGTTGGTCATTGAGAAACCATCTGTTGCCTGTACCAGCTGCTGGTAGGAAAAAAGTTTGTGTCCTTGCGTGGTCATTGTTGAAGCAGGAACTTTTGTTGATCTTCTCTTGTGGTAACCAAGAAAGAAAATGAGCAACGAAAACATGCACACTATTGTTGCAACCAGAGGAACAACAAGGACCAGCACTGGAAATTTGTGCCTTTTCTTGGAAATTTGAGGAGAACAAGGAGGCAGGTGAAGGTCAAGGATGCCCCCACAAAGTTTGTTATTCCCTAGCACTGAAATTTCAGTTGCATTTGCAAACACTCCAATGGTTGGTAGTTTCCCTTCAAAACTATTAAAAGAAAGGTTTAGAAGATGGAGAGTTCTAAAATCTCCTAGGAACCCTGGTACTAGGCCTGAAAAATTGTTGCTTGAGAGGTCAAGAATTTCCAAACCCTTCAACTCACTCACTTGTGATGGAATATCACCCGTGAGTGAATTATTTTCGATGGAGATAATTTGGAGAAGCTGGCATTTTCCCAAAGTGAAAGGAATTTCTCCCGAGAACTTATTGAACCTGGCATCGAATTCTAAAAGATTAATTAGGTTGCCTATTTCAAGTGGTATTGGTCCTTCCAAATGATTATAAGAGATATCCAAAAACACTGACAACGACGTGATATTGAATAAGCTGCGAGGGACCGCCCCCGTAAATTTGTTGCCATAGAGGTCAAATTTCAATAAGGACCCCATATTTCCCACGGTGCTTGGGATGACTCCACTGAAGGAATTTTCCCCAAGGTACAAGATGTATAGTTGAGTCAAATTTCCAAAAATAATAGGCGGGACTGGCCCGCTCAAGCTGTTGTTCTGTACGTTGAAATAACCTAGATTCTGAAGCATACTCAATGAAGGTGGGAGAGATCCAGTTAGATAATTGTTGTTCAGCTCAAAGTTGGCTAATCCGACCAGGTTACCGATTTCTCTAGAAATCTGACCTGAAATACCGTTGCTACTTAGGGAAAATGTTTCTAGCTTAGTGGATAAATTTGAAGCTGCAGAAGGAAACGTTCCACTAAGCTTATTGCCGTTCAATAATAAAACTTGCAGCTGGGAGCAATTTGTTAATGCTTGCATAAATTCCCACCCATGATGGTTTTTAGCTTCAAAAGGATTCAATGTTAAGATGAAAGTTTGGAGGCTCTGCAACCCGCCTAGATTTGGAGGAATAGTACCGCTAAAGTAGTTCAATGGGATCTCGAATTGAAGGAGACTGGTAGCATTTACAAGTGAAGGTGGGAGGTTTCCATGGAAGTAATTCTGTGACAAGTGGAAGACCTCGAGAACAGGAAGTTTAGTGAATGCATAGGGAGGCAGGGTCCCTGTAAGCTCATTGGTGTCTACCGCAAAGTGAACCAAAGATGATATGTTCCAAATAGCAGGAGGTATAGAGTCGGTTAGGTTGTTGACTCCCAAGTCAAGATATACGAGACTAGATAACCGGCCAAGGGACGAAGGTATGGCACCGGATAGCTGATTCAAAGAAAGTACAATATTTGTGAGGTTGGATAGATTGCCAAGAGACGCGGGAATCACGCCTGACAAAGAGTTGTTGGGTAGGTTCAATACGACAAGGGATGACAAGTTACCCAATGATGATGGGATGTTTCCGGACAAGCCATTGCTACCAAGATCCAGAGTGGCCAGATTTCTCAAGGCACCCAGCTCACCTGGGATCTCACCTTGCAGTGAGTTCATGGTAAGGTTTAGCACACGGAGGTATGGAAGGTTGCCCAGTGATGGAGAGATGCCTCCAGCCAATCCGCAGGAGTTGAGGTTCAGCCCGACGATCCTCTCGGCGTGCTTGCTGCCGCATCCAACACCGCGCCACCTGCAGGGGTGGTTGGAGCTGTTCCAAGAAAGGAGCGAGCCAAGCGGGTCGGACACTCTGGACTTGAAGGAGAGGAGGGCGCGCATTTGCACGGCCGTGACATTGCTGCCAACTGTATGGTAGGGAAACAAGGACAGGATGAAGCACAATATGAACGAAATGTTCATGATTTGGGTTCAAATGCAGTCACGGCAGTATCTTTGAGCTAAACTGAATCTCCAAAGCTCGTGCCCTCTGGTTGCAACTTCGCAGTGTCTGGCAGTCTGGGAGCTACCACACGAGACAGAATTCGCCTACTCCGGGCCCGATTGGCTCCTCACGGCACTGTCAAACAAGAACAGAGGGGGTTAATCCTAGCAAACTAGCGACACTGTTCAAGGCGAGGGAAAAGTGAAAATCAGAGATTCAGTCACACTACCTACCATATTTGAAGGTGAGACTGAAGCTTTTCATGCTGAATATGGGAGATCAATGGCAGCTTGTGCGGATAAACTACCTGCAGATAATGAATACATGGTTAAAATTGGAAGGCTTATTGATGCCTTTGATGGACAATTCTCAATCTTGGCAGAAGAACACAAAGTTATTGGAGACAAAAACCTACAAACAAGTTCATGTAGTTGTGGTCAGTTCGAGAGAATTGGAATATTGTGTGGTCATGCTCTAAAAGTTCTTGATCTAATGAATATCAAGTTATTCACACTATATTGCGAAGTGATGGACAGGAGAAGCATGGTCAGGATCCATCAAAGATTGTCGTGGAAGGACTGTAGTTGAAAATCCAAAGCAATTATCTTTCACACAAGTTTTATAACTTGACCACTCTAGCAGCCACCTCTGAAGAGTGTTGTATACTAATCGAGCATGCACTTGATTGTGTTAGTAGAGTGGTGAAAGAAAGATTGGGTATATGCACAACTAATCCCGTGCAGAGATGTGATGTCCAGGCGACTCCACAAGTATCAAATGAATTGTTGAGTGCTGCGCGGCTCAAGAAAAAGAAGGTTGAAGGGGATGATCTTAGGGAGCATATCTATGACTTTTACAAAAATCTTTTCAGAAAAGAAGCGCGAGGAGGGGTGAGGCTGGCTGATCAGGCTTGGTCTGGTGTGCAAGTAGTATCTGCGGAAGATAATGCTCTGTTGGTAAGACCTTTCTCTATGGATGAAATGCAGACGGCTTTCAGAGACAAACTCTGCTCCTGGGCCGGACGGTTTCCCAGTGTTCTTTTACAAAAAGTGTTGGGGGGTGATAAAGGGTCAGGTAAAAGCGATCTTGGATGATATGCATGCCGTTAGAGGCAATATCTCGAGGCTAAACTATGGGGTGCTTAGTCTTATTCCGAAATTAAAAGAGGCAATTAATATAAAACAATATAGGCCTATAGCGGTGCCTACTGTCATTTATAGAGGCATTACAAAAGTTTTGACTAAGGACCTCTTTGATTTAGAGGATAGGAAAATCAAAGGAATTGGTAAGACATAGGAATGGGAAAGGATGGCAGGTGTAAACCTTGCCTCGTTCCTTGTGCAAAGGAATTAAAACATGAGGTCTGACTGGATTTTTTGTTTCCTCTACTTCTTGCCTTGAAACAGAGATATGTAGGAAAAATTCCTTTGGTTTTCCCTTCCGCAATTCCCGTGAATCAAACATGTGAACAGTAGCATCTTAGGAAAATTTCCTAACCCTTCACGTTTCCTCCATATTTCCTTCAAATCAAAGGAGCCCTAATAGAATTGCTCCTGTTGCACATACTATCATTAATCCTTGTCAGACAGGTTTTATAAGAGGTAGATACATTCTGGAGGGGATTATTGTGGTGCATGAGGTCCTGCATGAGATAAAGGTCAAGAAAAGTTCGGGTATTCTGTTAAAATTGGATTTCGAGAAGGCGTATGATAGAGTGGACTGGGAGTTTTTGGAAGAAGTAATGATTAAGAAGGGTTTTGACAGGCAATGGGTTCAGTGGGTGATGAAAACGGTGAGACATGGACACTTGGCCATAAACATAAATGGGGAGCAAGGGCCCTTCTTTCAGACTTCCAGGGGAGTGCAACAAGGGGACCCCTTGTCGCCTATTCTTTTTGACTTGGTCACAGATGGATTGGCTAGTATGATTGATGCTGCAAAAGCTGCTGGTCACATCACGGATTTGGTGCCGTACCTCGTGGATGGTGGCTTGAGTTTACTTCAGTATGCGGATGACACAATTATAATGATGGAAAATACTGATACAAACATCTTGCATATGAAGTTTCTTCTGTATTGCTTTGAAAGTATGTCGGGGATGAAGATTAACTATAACAAAAGTGAAGTGGTTGTACTGGGCTGTGAGAGGGAGGAGCAGGAAAGAGTGGCTAATATGTTGAATTGTAAATTGGGGAAGTTGCCGTTACAATATTTGGGAGTCCCAATTGGAGACAGCAGATTGACAAATGAGGAGCTAATGTTTTTGGTGGAAAAGTTAACTAAAAGAATGGATCCTTGGCAAGGGAAGCTAATGTCTTCGGCCGCGAGGCTCACCTTATCTAACTCTTGCTTAGATAATGTGACCATGTTTATGATGGCTTTTTACCTCCTGTTAGGAGAGGGAGTACATGTGGGAATGGATAGTGTGAGAGGCAGATTTTTTTGGGAGGGATGTGGTCAGTCTTTTAAATATCATATGATGAAATGGGAAAGTGTGTGCAGACATAAGGATTATGGAGGTTTGGGTCTGATCCGTACCAGGATGATGAACATCTGTATGTTGTCCAAATGGATTTGGAAAATCTTCAACAGCACAAATGACAGCCCATGGATTCAAATTCTGAGAAAGAAATATTTGAAACAGGGGGAGTCGATTTTGAT
Organism: Puccinellia tenuiflora; assembly: GCA_012064385.1. NCBI lineage: Eukaryota > Viridiplantae > Streptophyta > Magnoliopsida > Poales > Poaceae > Puccinellia > Puccinellia tenuiflora. The sequence continues at coordinate 424,942 of QRDG01000371.1, forward strand.
GACAAATGTGAGAGGATCTCAGTTTTGGAACGGGCTGCAGGGAGTTAAAAAGTGGTTTCAATGGGGAGCTATTCATGTAGTGGGTGATGGTAGAAGTACTCGATTTTGGCATGATACATGGATAGGTGATACTACTCTAAAAATCAAATTTCCTTCCTTGTATTTGGCTGCGCTAAAACCTGATGCGTCGGTGGCAGACAACTATGAAATTGATTCTCATACTTGGAATGTCAGATTTCGAAGAGCTTTTGGTAGAGAGGATATGGAAAGATGGGAGTTATTGATGGACATGATTCAGTTTACTTTTCTTTCAGAGCAGAGGGATAGGATAAAATGGGCATTTGAAAAGAAAGGTGAATTTTCGGTTAAGTCCATGTACAGGTGGTTGACTTATGGGGGAGTGATTGATTTAGAGATTGTGAAGATTTGGAAGTTGAAAATACCTCTAAAAATCAGATTCTTCCTTTGGCAGGTGATTCACGATAGACTCCCTACCAGGGAAAATTTTCTGAATCGTAAAGGTCCTACGGATGGAAAATGCCCAATGTGTGGAGATTGGGAGTCGCTGGATCATCTTATGTTCCACTGCCCGACAGCCGTTTTTGTTTGGTCGGTTGTCAGAGAGGTGTTGGGGTGGCCGGCTTGTCCGAACAGCATGATGGAGGTTTCGACAGCTATTAATAATGGTCCCGCTAACTTAGTCCAGGCTTCGTGGATTGGTGTGGCGGCAATTTTATGGTCGCTTTGGAATATTAGGAATAAACAGATCTTTGAGAAGAAAATAATTAGAAAACCTGCTGACGCTATCAAAAAATTCAGCTAATAAGAAGGAGCCAGCAGGTTCTAAAAAGTATGAATTCATGGGAAGTTTCTCTGATTTTTTTACTGCTCCAGTTGTTGACATCGACGACGATACTTTCCAATTATGATCAGTACGTACTTTGTAATATATTTTGTGATGCTACTGTTTTCTAGTAGTTCTGTAAGATCCAGAGTAGGTACTGAATATTTGCTACGCTAGCTGGCTATTAAACTAGTCTGATTCTTTTTTTTTTTTTTTTAATGGTCAACGGGGGGAACGAATCCCCACCTGAATATTTTTTCATTCATTTTGACTATGAGGTTTTGCAACCTCTACAAGATAGGTTCAAAAGAACCAGAGCACACGGGGGAGTACAAGGGAAGAGAAATAAACAAGAAAACACAAGCGCAAACCCAACACACACAAACACAAATCTCTGAAAGGACTCGGAGCAAGTTTCCGGGAGAGGCAGCATGGCCTCCCCAAACTACAAGTAGAGACACCGCAGGGAGAGACAAAGCCAAAACGACAGGCACATTGTCTAAGAAGCATCACCACCGCGAACGAAGAGCACCAGTCAGCCGAGACCATCCATGACACTTGGAGCGAGAACCACAAGTGGAGCCGAAGGGCGCAACATTGCCGAGGCAGCACCATCCACCGGCGACGCCGAAGAGCAACAAGAGCCGAGGTCACACTTGGGCACCGCACCAAGCTTGACCCAAGACCACGCGAATGCAACACCTGCAGATGGCAACATGCAGGGAGGCAAGGAGCAGCCACCCCCGAGTCCACGGCACTCCCGGATGGGAGAAAGCCGCATCCATGGCTGCCACTGCAGCAACATGGACCGTCGGAGCAACGCCCGCCGCGGCAGACAGCAGGACCCGAGGGCCCAACACCCATCCACGGCTGCCATCTGCAAACCGAGGAACGTCAGCCTCTGCAGAAGAGCGCTGCAGGGGAGCGATGGATGGGAAGGGAGGAAGCTGACAAGTGCAAACCAGCACAGAGAGGAACATCACCGGCAAAGCCACCGACGCCCAGCACCACGCTGGCCAGCGAGTGGCCCCACCAGACCAACACCCAGGTCGGGGCCGGCCACATGCACTAGGCCAGAGCCCGCCGGATGATTTTTTTTCGTCAGAGGGCTTTGAATCTAGTCTGATTCTTTCGCACTAGACTGATTTCTAAACTAATTGGGAATCATCACAGCATACAGTTTTGCTTGAATTGGGATCATGCTTACCGAACAGAGGAGGTGCAGATCGTGGGCCTGCCGGATGATGTACCCGTCAGCGGCGCGGGCGATTCACCGTCGTCGACGGCGGCGCGGACGAATCGACGGAATCACGGACGCAGGCGAGCGGCGGCGCAGGCCGCTGAGGAAGCGGAGCCGTGGTTTCCTCTGTCCTCTCGTTCTCGTCGGGAGAAAGAGAAACCAAGGCCAGGTTCAGTGGCTCCAGCAAGTGGAATAGCCACTGACACCGAGCTGTGTTGTCCTTTTCTTCATCCCTCCGCGCTTTCACCGGCGCTTGTCATTTTCAGACAAGGACATACAGTAGTACGTCCGTGTGGACTGCTTCGTTGGACTGTGCTCTTTTTTTTAAATTCAGTTCTAAATCATTCCGCTCGCTGCTTTTTTCCTTCGATGGATGAAAGCTTAGCTAGCTGGTTCAGGACACGTTGAGCTAGCTTGAGTAGCACGGGTCATTTCATATTTTCTAGTACGTACGAGTTTGACATGCACACCACAGTAGACGCATGTCCGAATTTGAATAATTTACGAATAGGAACAAAAATTAAATTTGAACAATTTTTAAATTCAGAATCATTTTTAAATTTGGAACCATTTCAAAATTTGAAACCATTTTAAAATTAGGAATCATTTTCAAAATGGAACCATTTTAAAAAATGGATGCATTTTCAAAATTGGAACCATTTTCAAAATAGAAACACTTTTAAATTTGGAACCATTTTCAAATTGTCAAACATGGAACCATTTTTAAATTTGGAACCATTTTAAATTAAGAACCATATTTAAGTTTGGAACCGTTTTAAATTTGGAACCGTTTTTACATTTGGAACCGTTTTCAAAATGGAACCATTTTCAAAAATGGGACCGTTTTAAAAGATGAACAATTTTAAATTCGGAAACATTTTTTAATTTGGAACCATTTTCAAAAATGGAACTGTTTTAAAAAATGAACAATTTTTAAATTCAGAGCCATTTTTAAATTTGGAACCATTTTCAAAATGGAACCATATAAAATTCAGAACCATATTTAAATTGGAACCATTTTTTAAATTTGGAACCATTTTCAAAAGGGAATTATTTTTTAATTTGGAACCATTTTCAAAAATGAACAATGCTCAAATTTGGAACCATTTTAAAGTTGAACCATTTTGAAAATGGAACCATTTTAGAAATTTGGAATCATTTTTAAAATCTGGAACCATTTTCAAAACAGAACCGTTTTCACAATTAGAACCATTTTCTAAAATTGAGCCATATTTTAAAAATTGGAACCATTTTTAAATTTGGATCCATTTTCAAAATGGAACCATTTTAAATTTGGAACCATTTTCAAAAAATGGAACCACCAGTTAGCTGCAACGCGAGTGTAACAGTAGAAAAAAAGCAAGGCCGCCTGATGACTTTGTAACCTGTCGTACATCTGTAGAAGGTCCGTTGAACTTGTGCTTTTTTTTGGTCCATATGCAATCTTTGTTTTTAGCTTTCGTTGTGCATTCGCTTCTTCTTCAACCTATTGCCGAGGGTTTCTCCTACTAGCTATTTTGGAAGTTTTTGATGTTTGCTCTGCTTACATCAATCGGTTCGTGGGAAAGAAATGAAAAGTTGCAGGGTTTTAAGCAGTACACAAAGGTTGCTGGTGAATTGCCAATGTAACATAACTTGTATTTTACAAGATGATGTTTCAGGTGAAGCAGAGAACAGGGGTGTTGGTTAGTCTAGTAGCTCGTGTCGTCCAAAACCATGCATGACCGTGTCAGGTGGAGAGGAAGCTCTTGACGGTGGCCCTGAAGGTGGCGGCGACGGCGGCCCAGGCTGCCTGCGTCGGGTGCACGTCGTCCCAGTAGAAGTGCCGGCCAGGGTCGTCGCAGAGCGTGTACTGCCGCGTGCCGTTCTCGTCCTCCTCGCCGCAGTAGCCGTCCGGGGTGAAGCTCTCGCAGCACGGCCGCAGCGTGCTCACGAACCTGCTGCTGTCTGCTGCGCCCTCGTCGAGGAGGACGGCGGCGAAGGGGGTGTGGACGTCGAGCAGGAGGAAGGTGGCGTTGGCTGGGTCGAGGGTGGCGAGCACGGACGCGAGCGCGGCGTTGTGCTGGGCGGCGCCGGCGTTGGCCAGCGGGTCGCAGCCGGTGTAGTTGAGCAGGCGGGTGAAGACCGGCGTGCACCCCATCGGGTGCAGGTTGGTGACCACGACCCGCCGCATCCCGGCCTCATCGCGCAGCCGCCGGAGCTGCTCCCGGAGCTCGCGCACCACCGTCGGGATGTACGCGATCGCCGCCTGCATTTCGTAGGCATGGTCAGTCATCGGTACCTTGGAGTAGTAGGGCAGAGTAATGGTAAGTTAGAAGCTTACGCTGATCGTGCCGTTGTCTTTGTCGGCGGCGTAGGAGTAGTCGTTGCCGGAGACGACGACGAGGGCCGTCTCCGTGCCGTTGTCGCCGCCGCCGCATCCTCGCCGATGCGCCTGGAAGAGGTCGATCTGGGCGCTGATGTTGCGCTGGAAGTTGCCGGTGTCGAGCACGCCGGCGCCGCCCACCGCGAAGTTCATGCCGCGCGCGAGCAGCTCCCGGGACGCGCCACGCCGCGCCTTGTACGTGACCGGGGTCGGCATACCCAGGGCCGAAGCTGCATGACGACACCAAGCGTACAAATCATCAGTAAAAACTTGCACATCATCTTAATAAAATGCTAATCTAGCTAATAAAATAAACTAGTGGCTGGTTTAGCTTCGCTGCAAAAATAGGTTAGGGTTAGTTTAGAGCTGGGAATATCTTGCGACAGTATTGATGCTGTAGTAGTCTAGCAGATTCAGATTTGCTTTTGACGTGCACTACTTTGGCTAACAGAACGTGCTAGTGAGATCGATGTGGCATGTGATCAGTACGAGAAAGATCACTTTCTTTTGATTAGTTAATTAATCTGGAACAAGTAAGTAACTAACTAGCCTGCATGTACGAGGTGATGCCCTTGTTTGTTGCCTTACTGAAACTGAATCTTCCAGGAGTTGGCAAAATTATTCAGTACGCAGTGTGACTTCTAGTGATCGTCAGCAGGAGCTAGTGGCTGTTTCCGGTTAGCAAAGCAATGTTTTATTGATTGTGATGCACCACCAGTCCACCACACCTAGCTAAGCTATCCTGCTTGTTGTTTTCTTTAGATGAGCATGGACGTTATGGTTTTGCGACAACAAAAATGTCGGTTTGATTGATTGTGAAAGGCCCTGCCGGCGCTAGATTCAGACAAGCACATGCTCATCTGACTGGACTAGTAGTAGTAGTAGTAGTGAATATTTCAGTCCGCTGTCTGGCAGTGATGCGATTCAAATATTATTTGATCGATCTGAGTTGCATTGCATGATAGCTGGTGTTTCTATGTGCAGGAGTAGTACCTGATATATCTATCAGATACTAGTAGCAGTTTGCAACTTGCAAGAGTCACAGCAAGAGATTCTGATTGTGATGCGCCACCACCCTAGCTACGGTCAGCTGGATCGGCTTGAGTGTGAGAGGCCCTGCATGTAGCATTGTAGCTAGGTCGGCGCTTCAGACAAGTTTCGGCTGGTCTGACTGAAGTGCTAGTGTCGAATATGTGCAGTACTGGTGTGTCATGGCCTAATTTGAATGTTGGGTCAAGGAGAGGACAGCAACAAGAAGAGTAGTTGGAATTCGAATACACATGCCTGCACAAAGTTAGGTGTGCATATGCATGTGTGCCATGCTGCAGGTTCCATGGGTACACGTATGTGGACAACACATACACATGTGAGCCGGCCATTTTGAGATGTAGCATGGGTTGGGGTGATCACGTCGTACGCACTGTTCTCAACCAGCAGCTAAAACTGTGAAAGTAGTTACCGGACTGCCAATCTTTGTTTTTTCTACCACATATGGCAATTCAGTGGCCAAACTGTGGAAGTACTTAGTTTTCACCGCCGTATATGTATTTTCTTGCCCCTACGTATGTCGATGGGTTAATAAATTGCAGGAGGCAGGCATGGCTGCCCAGTACAGTAGGATCGGGCGTCATATGCACCCAATGAACTGAATCGGGCAGCCGTCCATCCACCATGAATGCGGTGTACATATGCAGCGATCCATCCCCATCAGCCACTTCAATTCCGCCATTGATCGATCTACCTGTATGTTGGACTATCTTGGATACTGAACCAACGACCAGCTAGTAGTACGCGCTAGCTACATACGTGTATTTAATCCTGCAACACTGCGCCAGCTAGCTGCACCACGGGCGGCGTCAACTTCTCCGGCCGGCGACCACACTACTCACCGGCGGCGTACAGTTGCATAAATTTCGTTTACAGTGAGTGATGCACAGTAAAGGAGTCGGAAGAAGAAGCTGAGGATTAGTTAGTTACTGTGTGGGTAGTGTGCAAACTTACCGACGAAGTCGGTGAGGACGCGGCCGTCGGAGAAGCGTCCGGCGGGGCGGCGCGGGAAGGTCTGGCCGTAGGGCGTGTACCAGGAGTGCGTGAGCTCCCGGCCCAGGTCCCCCAGGTTGCCGGTGTCCGCGTACGAGTCGCCGAACACCCACAGCTTCCTCCTATTCTCCCCTCTCGTCTCGGCGGCTCCGCAGCCGTCCGCCGCCGTCGAAGACGCGGACGCAGACGACGGCGGCAACACCAGTAGGAGCAGAGCAAGGCCTGTAGTCGATGAACAGCAGGGACATTAACCGGTCAATGAATGAGTTGCAGCGAGGAGACGGAATTGAAGAGAGGTAGCGCGTGCAGTGCAGGGTTCGTTGAGCGCGCAATAAATGAGTCCACCACCAGAGATAAGCTCGGTCGGTCGATTGGTTAGTTTGCTTACAGAGGATGGCTCCGGCGGCGGCGGCCATGGATGGAAGCTTGCGGCTCCGGCTCCGGCGATCCATCCGAGGTGTGGCCGGCGTCGCTTCGCCTGTCTGCTGTCTCCCTCTCCGCTGCAGAGGTGTGTGGTGTGGTGTGGTGTGGCGGGGGAGTGATTAATTAAGCTCTCGCTTATTTATAGACGACGTACGTACACCGTCTCTCCTCCTCTTGGTTCATTGGTTAGATGTATGGATACGACGCAGCGGCAGCGCATCTACACAGGAGAAAAAAATGAGAAAATGTTTGCTATCTCGAATACTACAAGATAGAGACGGCAAAACAAAAATAAAGAATACATTTCAAGAATTTCCGTATATCCCCTTCCCTCCTCTCGCGACCCGCCGCCCCCCGCGCGGGCGGCCGGGCCGCGCCGCCAGCGTCCTCTCCTCTAGCCCTCTTCCCCTTCCCTTCCCGTCCGCCGTCGCCGGCGTTCGTCGCCGGGGCTGGGCCCGGGCGGCGCCGGCGGCGGCGGCCCCCCTGCTTCTTCCCTCTCGGTGGAGTGCTCGCGCGGGTGTGTGCTTCTTCGGGTGGTGTCCCCAGGCGGCGGAGGTCCGGCTTGCGGCGGCGGGGCGACCTGCCGGCGCGCGGGTGGCATATGCGGCGGTGGTGGCTGGTTGAGCTCGCCCTCAGCCCTGCGGGCCCGATCTGGGTCGGGGCGGGTCGGGTGCGTCCAGCCTGCCTCCAGTCTGGTTTCGAGCTCTCCGTGACGTGGACGGCGAGGCACGACAACTACCCCTGCTGCAGCACGATGGTGAGAGCTTCACGGGCCCTTCTGGGTCCGGCTGGACCTATGGTTGTGATCTCGAGGGCATCGGCGGCGTGGCCTACGTGCTGCAGCGTGGTGGCGGGGACTTTGACCCGGCCGGGCCTGCCCGGCCTGGTGTGTCCTTGCTACCGCGTCCGGTCGTCACCCGCAGCAGTGGCGGTGGAGGAAGTCCTCCAGGTGGTCGTGCTGCTGCCACTCTCCGGCTCCAATGGTCTGGTGTGCTCTTTGCTGATGTGTCCGATCGGCTACTGCCTTTGGCGGTGGAGGTTGTTCCCTCCCGCGTGGTTGTGGTATCGCCACCCACTGTCTACGGTTGTCTCTTCTCAGTCTGGCCTCGCAGTGTTTGTCATGGTGAGACGACGTTCGTGACTCAAGACCGAGGTGACATCTGGTGGTGGGCGGCAGGTTTTGGTGGAGCGCTTCAGCTTGTCTGGGAGGTGGTTTTTTGGGGGTAGGGAGAAATCTCTGCCGTTTTGGCATCGACGCGGTGACGCTTGCGAGTGTCGCCATTCCTTCTTGAAGGGCGTCGGGAGTGCGCCTTCCCCACTCCTCGGAGCGTACCGGGGGAAACCCTAGGACCTGTCCGGGCAGCAGCGTCGGCGTCATCGCTTTCCTTCTTGGAGGTGTTGCTTGGTATGCGGCGATTCTGAGCGCTAGGCTTGTGGTGGGACTTTGCCGGAGAGGACGTAGCGGTTGAGAGTCGCTTTCGCCGATGTTGGCGTTGTTTTCTCTTCCTCTTTCTCTTTCTTTTCTTTTGGGCAGGTTTGTGCTGTTTGCCCCGGCGGTAGTCCCAACGTTGTATCGGGTGGTTGCTATATTAATATAACGGGGCGAAAACCCTATTTCTTCAGTCAATCAATACAGCTTTGCGAATTTATTCCTCGCTCCAACTCGAACCAATAAACCACTCCTGTGATCCTGTCCGTATAGACACGTCCGTATACGTGATGTGTATCTGGAGAATATGTATGCGTCCAACGTCAACGCTCTACGCCATACGGTCCCTCCTTTTCCGTTTCGTGCGTGAAATGGGCAGGACTCAGGAAATATAGTATACGTAACCATGCAAAAAAAAAAAGTATACGTACGTACGCCGTACGCGAGACATTTTTTTCTTGCTGAATTCTCGTGTAGAATACGTACGTACCCAGGATGAGGACTGCCTGGTCGATATTTTTTTTTTAGGGTGACTGCCTGGTCGATCTGGTATGGTATTAATCGCGTCCTCTGACTGATCTCGACGGCCAACTGCCACCGGAACGACCGGCCCAGCAGCCAGCAGGCGAGCAGCAGGAAAGCTAAACGAACTCCTATCCTTTTCTGGCTCACGCGGAGGGATTCAGGTTCAGGAAGCAACTTTCAAAATGATGAAAACACATAAGCTTCTATACTATAAATCACCCAAGGAACATTCAGCTGTAGATGCAATACATATAGCCAAGTGCAATCTACTCTTTGGGGCAACTGTAACGGGGCGACTTAAACCAACACAAAATTACTATGTCCGCTTCTGTTGGTTTGGACTAGAAGGGTAAGTCGCGCGTTGTCGCGTCCAATTGATATTGGAGTATAACATGTTTTTAGTACTCAATCCATCTAAATGAAACTTCATTATCTATAAACGTATTTGTTTTTACTTTATCATCTCTATTGTCTAGCAATGTTTTTTTTCTGTCACAAAACAAATACATTTCACATAAAACATTAGAGGTAAACAACATAATTAGAATATAGAGAAATATGCCTTGATAGCTTTTGAGATAACAAAGTCAGACGCCACAAGAGTATCATTCGTCATTGGTATTTGTTAACGATATGAGTCCACTTAGGACTCCAATACGTATTGTAATAGGATACCTAACCCAGCTCTATGTCGGTTGGCTTGTACTACATATACGATGTAATCTGCTCTAAACAAAACAATACAATCAATAGTTCTCCTCAATTATCATGGTATCAGACGCCTAGGTTTTCTGCACCTCGGCATGGCTCCGCCGCCAAAACCCCCACCGCCGCCGCCGGCGATCCTATCTCTACTTCTACATCGACACCAGCGCCTCCTCCGGCTCCGCCCACTACTCCATCAACATGGTGCCCACCTTATGATCCTTGGACCGGCCTCGTTCAAGCATGGCCGATGCCCTGGACGGCATAATCTCCCTACGGCGCACCCCCGGCGTACTACGGCGCTTGGAACTCTGGTCTTCGCCCATCAACAGGATCTTCGCCAACATACGGCGCCCCTGCTATGGCGCCCGTCTATTCGCTTGGTTACGCGACTCCACCACTGACTACGCCATACATGTACGGTGCTCCTCCGACCCTACCTTACATGACTGCAACCCCGGCTCCATTGGCCTCTCTGCCTGCGTCTTCGACACCAAGCTGGGATCAGTCCGCCTTCGTCGCTGCCATGAACAATTTCATGCCCAATAACCAAGGTACGGATTGGATTTTCGATTCAGGTGCATCTTCACATATGTCTTCTAATTTGAATTTGTTGTCATCTTGTTCTCCTTCTAATTTTTCATCCATTATCATCGGCGATGGCTCCTCTATTCCCATCACATGCACTGGTCACTCTTCTATTCCAAATCATACTCAAAATTTTCTCTTGCGGAATATTCTCATTGCTCCATCCTTAATTAGAAATCTCATCTATGTTCGTCGGTTTACTATTGACAATTCTGTCTCTTTGGAATTCGACCCTTTTGGCTTATCTGTGAAAGATCTGAACACCGGGACGGTTCTGGCTCGCTACAATAGTTTGGGTGACCTATACCCTCTCCACACCGCGTCCTCCTCCACTCCGCATGCCCTGCACGCCTCCGTTGATCTCTGGCATCGTCGACTGGGACATCCCAACAAAACTACACTATCATATATGCTTCAAGAATTTTGTATACCTAGCTCTAGTTCGTCTCATGATTCTTCCCTCTGTAATGCCTGTCAATGCGGCAAACATGTTCGCCTCCCCTTTAGTATTTCTACTACGGCTAGTTCTTTTCCTTTTGAGCTACTACATTGTGATCTATGGACATCCCCTATCCCTAGTGTCTCTGGCTTTAAATATTATCTACTTATCCTTGATGATTATTCTCATTACATATGGACGTTTCCTCTTCGTGCCAAGTCGGATGCTCACACAATTTTTCTTAATTTTTGACAATATGCTCTTGTGCACTTCGGCCTTCCCATACGCTTTATTCAATGTGACAATGGTCGCGAATTCGATAATGCTAGCAACCGCAATTTCTTTCTCTCTATTGGCACCCTTGTTCGGTTTTCTTGCCCATACACATCTCCACAAAACAGAAAAGCAGAACGATCTCTACGATCCATCAATGACATCCTACGCACCCTCCTCATAAAAGCTTCACTTCCTCCTCGCTTTTGGGCCGAAGCTCTTCGTACCACCACTTTCCTTCTCAACATCCGACCAACAAAAACATGTCCCCTCTATACACCTTTTCAGTCCCTTTTTCTCCATCATCCTGACTATTCCTCTCTTCGTGTTTTTGGATGTTTATGTTTCCCAAATATCACCGCAACTAGCAAACACAAGCTCGAACCTCGCTCTCTTCCATGTGTTTATCTTGGACCCTCCGATGATCACAAGGGCTCTCGTTGTTACGATCCCTCCTCTGGCCGTGTTCTGATTTCTCATCATGTCACTTTCGATGAAAACGTCTTTCCATATGCCACCGTCTCCTCCCCGGCGTCTACCACACCACCATCTATCACCAATCCTACCCAACGACCCCTCTTATCCCAACCTATAGCTCATCCCCCCTCGCACCCTACCGAACCAATAGACACCTCTCCCCACGACCCATGCCCCACCCCTATCACACCGCAAACTCCTGCCACGGCAGAATTTTCTGCCGGGGCAGATTCCACCTTGCCACCAACCCCTGCCACGGTAGAAATTTCTTCTGTTTCTCCTGCCGCGGCAACATATGATCCCGATCTCTCCTCAGCCTCTTCTCCAGTCGCCCTCTCTGATGCACCGATTCCTCCCAATGCGGTCATTGAAATTCCTCACAATGACCATGTCATGCGAACTCGAGGCAAGCGTGGCTTTCATCTTCCCGTTCGTCGACTAAACCTATCCACCACTACAACTATTTCTCCAATTCCCACAACTTACAAGCATGCCCTTCTTGATCCGCTCTGGCATGCTGCTATGCGTGATGAGTTTGATGCTCTCACTCAAAATAATACATGGACCCTCGTTCCCAAACCAGCTAATGCCAATGTTGTCTCCGGTAAATGGATTTTTCGGCACAAATTTCACGCTGATGGTACTCTTGCTCGATATAAAGCCCGTTGGGTCTGTCGTAGTTTTTCTCAACAACACGGCATCGATTATGATGAGACTTTCTCTCCTGTTGTCAAACCAAGTACTATTCGTGTCGTTCTTAGTATTGATGTTTCTTCCTCTTGGCCTATTCATCAACTTGACGTCAAAAATGCTTTTCTCAACGGCACTCTCAATGAAACTGTCTATTGTCAGCAGCCCTCAGGTTTTGAACATCCCGCTTCTCCCAATCTCATTTGTCTTCTTCACAAATCATTTTACGGTCTTAAACAAGCCCCTCGGGCATGGTTTCATCGGTTTGCTACGTTTATTCAAACAATTGGCTTTACACCCTCAAAATCTGATTCCTCTTTATTCATTTTTCACTCTAAAGATCATACTGCCTATCTTTTACTCTATGTTGATGACATTATTCTCACCGCTTCCTCTGATTTTTTTCTCCACCACATCATCTCGTCACTCAACAAACTGATCTAGGAACCCTACATCATTTTCTCGGCATTGCTGTCACTCGTTTCGCTGATAGTCTTTTTCTTTCTCAACGCCAATATATTCTTGACTTACTTACTCGTGCTGGCATGTCTGACTGTCAACCCGCTCGTACGCCAGCTGATGTTGGATCCAAACTTTCGGCTGATGGTGATCCCGTACCCGATCCTAGTCTATATCGTAGTATAACTGGTGCACTCTAATATGCTACACTCACACGTCCTGACATCTCCTACTCTGTCCAACAAGCCTGTCTCTACATGCATGATCCTCGTCTTCCTCATTTCAACCATGTCAAACGAATCCTACGCTATCTCAAAGACACTCTTGATCATGGCTTACTTATCAATTCTTCTTCTCCCACAAGTTTGACAGCTTATTCAGATACCGACTGGGCGGGTTGTCCTGATACTCGACGGTCCACATCCGGCTATTGTGTATATTTGGGTGATAATCTTGTTTCATGGTCTTCCAAAAGGCAGGTTACTGTTTCCAGGTCATCAGCTGAAGCAGAGTACAGGTCTGTTGCGCATGCTGTTGCTGAGACAGTTTGGCTTCGCCAACTACTTGCCGAGCTTCATCGTCCACTAGATCGTGCAACTATCATCTACTGTGACAACATATCTGCAGTCTACATGGCATCCAACCCTGTTCATCATCGTCGTACGAAGCACATTGAGATTGATATTCATTTCGTTCGCGAGAAGGTCGCACTTGGCGAAGTGCGTGTTCTACATGTTCCAACCAGTGCCCAATTTGCAGATATATTCACCAAGGGTCTACCCACTGCTCCATTCATCGACATCCGATCCAGTCTCAACATCGTGACACCCGACGTTCACACTGCGGGGGGGGGGGGGGGGGGGGGGGGTTAACGATATGAGTCCACTTAGGACTCCAATACGTATTGTAATAGGATACCTAACCCAACTCTATATCGGTTGACTTGTACTACATATACGATGTAATCAGCTCTAAACAAAATAATACAATCAATAGTTCTCCTCAATTATCAGTATTAAAAAATGCGCGCACACGCACACACATTCAACTATCTAATAATTGAAAATGTCGCTTAATACAATTGAAAAAACTGTTATGTACCAAACAGAGTCAGAAAACAACTATTATTATAATGAATTCTAATGTCATTCCCAAAAGGTAGATATATGACATCCCAACACAACGATCCAACGGGTCCGCTATATCCGCATTCTACTCAATTTATGATTATTTTGGCATTTTGTACAACAATCTTAACCGGAACACGTCAAATATTTCACACGATCAAAAAACTTTGTTTACATAATAAATTTGAATAACATAGTTTACCACCAAATAAATTTAAACACTATTCACAACAGCAAGTAAACTGTAAGAAAAATGAGAAGACGGAACTACTGGTTCCCTATGTGGTTCCACACATGCTCAAACGAAAAAAATTGAAGCTGAATATGAGTTGCCCGATCACACATTTCTTGATAAAATTGGATGAACTGTTCAAATGTTATCGGTCCATCCTCGGGCTCAATCAACTGGTAGTCCATTCCTTTGTTGCTAGCTCAGTATATACAGGAGTATGTTGATTGCTATTGCTACTATGCAGTTTATTCCCATGTACTATTTTTTATTTTTTTCAACCTGAATCTGAATGGAGTTTTGTTTGCTCAACCTTGTTAATAGTTGACACTACCTAAATTGTATCAGCTGCATTGATACTAGCTCATTTGTATTAAGTCTTAGGTGGAATAACAAGCTAAGGTACTGGACAAGGTTTGTGATAATATAATTAAGCAGGCTGAGGTACTGCAGGCGAGAAGGATCTGGCATCGAACTACCGACGGGAAGCGACAAAAGGAGCGATTGTGCTGCCGGTGCGAGATGCATGGCTCCGACAAGCGGGATTAGAGATTGTAGAGCCTTGTCCAACGTGAGGGAGGAGCTCCGGCGGCCGATGACCATAGGGAGGGGCTCCGGCGGCCAGCATGGAGGATCGTGAGGATCGTTGGAGCGAGGTTGGATCGGGGTTACGAGCCATCGCTGGATTGTAATGTGTGGAACTAGAGCTACATATTCGGAAGTTGAAGGGTGTAATTGCAAAATGTGCGTCGGTTCAATTTTTTCCCTTCCCCGTAACATTTATTTTGGGACAGAGCGAGTACATTGGAGATGAGTATAGATTTCTATTAAACTTTTACACTTATTTTTAGGGTGCTACAATCTTAATGCATATAATGTTTTATTTTTATTTGGCATTATTTACCACATAAAATAATTAAATGTTAGTTGTAACACTTTTAATATAGGCATAATTCATATATATAGTTAAACACATATTTACATTGTGCTATAATTAAAATATATTGTGTAGCATAGTTTTCTTACCCAATTAATCTCGGACAATGACGTAAACTATATAGTGTATACATATTTATGATAGAGATATGTAAGGTTATGGTCTAACAAATATCCTAATTAAATATGGTAGAAAACTATGCTAAAACATATATTTTAAATATCCTAACAAATATAATTTATACCCGCGTTCGGAAGGAACTTGACTGCACGTCCCTTTACATAGCCCTTGAGCCTTGGCCGCTTCTTCTCAAGTGGTTATTGATGAGAAGTATAGCAATCAGAAAATCATTATCATTGTTAGATGAGTCCTCAAACAATGATGAAAGGATGATATTATTGTAAAAAATGCATCTGAGCTATCCGTCATACCTCACAACCAGGTCGGGCAAACAGTCGAATATGTCGTGGGAGGTGCAAGTCATGGGCGGGGGACGAGTCATGGCTAGCAAAGGATGCACGACCCGGACTACTGCGACGGTGGAAACCGGTTTGAGCTACCTCTCTGACGGTCTACCTCCTCCGTCTTATGGCTGCATCCACTACTAGGAAAAGACTTATAGGTAGATTACTTAGCCGTGGCGCACCACTATTTTGGTGTGCCACGAGTATATAGCCGTGGCGCACCAGACACAGATGCGCCACGCGTAGGACATTACCCGTGGCGCACCAAAATAGTGGTGCGCCACGACAAAGTGCAGGCTGGGCTGACGGAGGGGCACCCTCCTTAGCCGTGGCGCACCACTATTTCGGTGCGCCACGGGTAAGAGTACAGCCGTGGCGCACCTTATTCCAATGCGCCACCAAAATAATGGTCTCGGGGCCAAATTTTGACCCCACATAGCCGTGGCGCACCAAAATAGTGATGCGCCATGGGTAACCTCTTACCCGTGGCGCACCAAAATAGTGGTGCGCCACGGGTATGTTTACTGCTTTGTGCTCCCATGCACACCACCCCCCTCCCCGGTGATCGCCTTTTCAGTTTTAAAAAGGCTAAAAGAAAATGTTAAAAAATTCAAAAAATAAAATCCTTTGAGATGTGGTTATGTTACGTAACCTAGTTGTTAGGAAAAATATGATATATGCATTTCGACGTATTTTGCAAAAAAACATTATGGAAGAGTAAAATGGCGATAACTTTTGCATACGAACTCGGATTTCGACGTTTAATACCTTAAAAAAACTAGAGAAAAAGTTACATCCAATCCAAGTAGCCTTTTGAGCCGCTTTTTGCGAACAAAATCCCCAAATTCGAAAGGAAACACCTATTTTTTTGAAGTTTAAGTTTTCTGGCCAGAAAAAATAAATAAAACTTACCCGTGGCGCATGGAAAGAGTGGTGCGCCACGGATAGCTAAATACCCGTGGCGCACCACATAGTCCATGCGCCATGGGTAACCTGGGGGCACAATCCATGTGCTTCACGATCCGACGGCTCACAGCGATTTAAACAAGCACACAATCCGTGTGCTTGTTCGTTCTTGTCTCTGATTGGTCCAGAGGGGGCATCTCCTCAACCCTATCTCCTCCTCTCCCTTCTCCTCTTTCATGTCCCCTTCTCCTCCATCTCCCTCCAAGCCTCTCCCCTTCTCCTCTCCAAGCCTCTCCCCTTCTCCTCCATCCTCCTCACGGTGGCGGCCGGGGACGGCCGGCTAGCATCTCCACGGCGGCCGGCGACCTCCTCCACGATGGCGAGCATCTCCACGGCGGCTGGCGACCTCCTCCACGATGGCGAGCTCCTCCACGACGGCGCCTCCTCCATGGACGGTGAGCTCCTCCACGACGGCGCCTCCTCCATGACGGCAAGCTCCTCCACGTCGGCGACCTCGACGGCGACATCCTCCACAACGGCGACCTCCTCCACGACGGTGACCTCCTCCACCACGGCAACCTCCTCCACCACGGCGACCTCCTCCACCACGACAACCTCCTCCACGATGCGAGCAACTCCACAATGACCACCTACACGACGACCGGCGAGCTGCTAGACACGCCGACGTGGGCGGTGGCCGGTGGCTCTTTTTTTTAAATTCAGAAATTCATAGCCGTGGCGCATCAAAACGAGATGCGCCACGGGTATGTGCCGATAGCCGTGGGGCACCTAATTTGGGTGCGCCACAACTATGTATATACCCATGGCGCATAGGGACACCTGCGCCACGGCTATTTTCTTACCCGTGGCGTGGCAATCCGTGGCGCAGGGCCCTGCGCCACGGGTAACCAATTTCGATGCGCCACGGCTAGGCTTCTTTGTGGTAGTGATCGGTGTGGTGGCAGAGGCAAGCGGTGTGGAACCGGAGGGAGGCGGAGGACGGAGAGGTTGGTAAGTGGGAGGAGGGGGAGTGATGGCTTGTGTACAACTGGCGGGCGGGCTAGGGGAAGACGATGTAGACGTCTGTCGTGTGTCCGAGCGGACGCAAATCCAACCGAAATTTGGGTTGGAAATAGATCCACAAGGGCAGAAAAACATACATCAGTTCGTTTGCGTCGTCGTGTTTGGCCGTGGTTTCTGTCCGCGTAGAGATGTACGCATGCAGACAGAATGTGTCGCCCCTGTTGAGGCGGTTGTCGCGGATTATCTACGTGCTACACCAAGCATCGCCCCCTCCCCCAATGGATAAGGACATGTCCGGTTTGGTCATATTTCTTTGTTTATGCATATTTATCTTTTTGACCGAAAAATTATTGCTAGTTAAATTTAACACTCAAATAAATCATATATGAGCAAAAATATATTCACATAATGTCCAGAAGACGCATGAGCACATGTCTAGACATCGAGAAGCATCACCGAAATTTATCTGTTGGCTAACTTGGCATGCTCAGATTGAGGTACTCATTGTAGAGAAGAACATGATCTGGACATCGGGTACCCTGTTACGGTCGATCACTTGTGTCAAGGTATCGACCCCTGAACCTGGGAAATGCATTATGCCTGTTTTCATAGATGATAAAACTTGTGGCTATCAAAATTTCATCGTCATTGTCGGACGAATCATCGGATGTATCCATGAATTCATTGTAGAAAAACTCGTTGCAGATGTCTGCCATGATCTACGCAATCAAAATAATGCAACAACGATCACTTAATGTCCATAAGTAGTCATCAGAAAGAATTTGGGATTATTTTTACCTACGGACAAACCATTGAACATATTGTGGGCGGAGGACGTCGGGGTAAATATTGAGACCCTGGATGGACCTATAGCAGACGAGGGAAAGCTGTTATCCCTTTGTCGGTGCTGTTGGATTGATCTCCATCCGCGTGAGCCCAACGGCTCGCACAGAACCTTGACTCGCGCCCTGATCGGGGGCGCCCAACCGAACCAATGGTTGGTGGGCCCCTGTCGCGCTGTGCTATAAAGACAGGTGGGGGCAGGCGGCAGAAGGTACGAGGTTCACCGCACTGCACACCCCACTGACACATGCCTACCGATCTAGGTTAAGCACAGAAGTGACGGGAAGCACCACCACCGCCACCCTCACTCATCCACTCGCCTCACCACTGCCACCACTCCACCATGGCCGGCAGTTTGAGCTCGGCGTCCACCGGAGGTAGTCACGCTGATCCCCTCTCTGTCTCTCTTTCTCTCTCAGTTATTCTCATGGTAAAGGGGAAACCCTAAAAGCATCTATCGTGATTGATCTAGTCCTAGTGTATCTTGTGGTTTAACATTGGTATCAGAGCTAGACTAGGTGCTAGATCTTTTCGGTTGCAAAGAGATCAAAGAGAAAGAATCCCCTCCCCAGAAAACCCTAATGCCAGATCCGAAGAATAAAGAGGCAAAAGGCAAAGAAAAGGACTCACCGGAGGCCCTCAGGCTCGCCGGCAAAGTGCGCCGCCGTCTCGGCCGCGCCATCCCTCTCGATCCGACGCGCATCGACAAGCCGAGGCGTCGGAAGAAGGAGTCAACCCCTCGGGGGCAAAGAAAAGCTTCACCCCCTCGGGGGCACAGGGCACAGCCGCTCCATCGCCGGTTGTCGCCGGGAAAAGGTCGCCGCCAGCTGAGCCCCTTGACGGCGGTGCGCCCACCCTCGGGTGCACGCACGCGTCGGCAAGAGGGCCATTGGGGGGGCGCCGTCATCACCGGATTCGCCTCCATGCGGGTCGCGGGACAGAGAGACGGCAGGGGGAAGGAGCTGGAGAGGCGCTTTGGTGCGGTGCCGTCGCCGGCCGCCGGCGGCATGTCGGAACCCTAACCCTAAACAGATCGGGGGAGGAGAGCGACGGGTGGGGGGAGAAATGAATTAGGGTCCCCCCCCACCCGCACCGGCCGAGCGTTTTGTTTTGGCGAAAGTCACGGTGAGTCGTCGGATCCAGATGGACGGCCAGGATGCACCAGGAGCAACCCTAGCTGGCCAGCAGGCTTCCGGGCCAAAAGCAGAGTGGCCATGGGCCGTTGGGCAGCATTGCGCGACGCGCACGTGCGGCGCGTAGAGTAAAGGGCCGTTGGCCGAAAGTTAAAGGCCGTGGGCTGGGCCGCGCAGAAAGAACAACTATGCCCGAGATGTCGCCTAGAAGGGGGGGGGGTGAATAGGCGATTAAAACTTTTTCTAATTAGGGGCTTGATAATTGCGGAATAAAACTATGTGTTTAAATTAACAAGCCAACAACCTAATAACTAGGCTCACCTATGTGCACCAACAACTTATGCTAAGCAATTCAAGCAACAAGGTGATAGCTATAGAAAAGAACTTCAAGCACGAAGGCTATCACAATGTAAATTGCATAAGTAAAGCTCGGGTATAGAAATAACTGAGGCACGCGGAGACGAGAATGTATTCCCGAGTTCCTCCTTGTTAAGGGAGTACGTCTCGTTGGAGGGGTGTGAGCTCGCCACAAAAGGCCTACTCAAGATGCCACAAAGGCCTCACCCTATTCTCCGATGAACCTCACCCAAGAGATTGGTTCACCTTCCACTATCGGAATCCTTCGGGGCGGATTCCGGAGCCCTTTACAACTTCTCTTGGGGCACACACCCACAACTCAATTGGGGGCTCCCAAACTCATGCCGAAGCTTCACAACTCGAAGTCTTCGCGGCACCTCCAACCGTCTAGGGTACACAATGCACCCAAGAGGCAACAAGCTCTTGGGAACACAATGCACCCAAGAGTAACAAGCTTCTCAACCTTCAACTTCACGTATCACCGTGGAGAGAGCAACCCGATGCAACAAATGCAAAAAGGCAAGAGCACACAAAGTGCTCAAATCCTTCACTCCCAAATTCCAACCAAAGCAACTAATGCTATGGAGGGAATAAGAAAGGAAGAGCAAAGGGGATGAGCACAAACCAACCCCAAATCTAGATCCACAAGTTTCTCCTCACTTAGAAGAGATTTTGATTGGTGGAATGGTAGATCTAGATCTCCTCTCTTGAAACCCTAAATTTGGGCAAGAATCATTGGAGGGGAAGAGAGGAATCAAGCTCACAAGGATTAGAGGAAAGGGGAAGAGCAAGAACAAGTGAGCAAAGTCAGCTGCCAGGTTTTGGGGGGGGGGAAGGAGGCTTTTTATAGCCTCCCCCAAAAACTAGCCGTTGGAGCCTGTCCAGGCCGGAGACTCCGGAGTAAGTGGCCGGAGACTCCGGCCTGCTGGGTCATCGGGGAGGCCGGAGATTCCGGTCCTTGGGGCCGGAGACTCCGGCCAGGCCGAAGACTCCGGGTACCCTCCGGGGGAGCTCCGGACCCCTATCCAGAGGCGCACCACACAGATGCAAAACCGCCGAGAAAAACTGGGGGCCGGAGATTCCGGGTCCTCGGGCCGGAGACTCCGGTCCTTCTCCGGGGGCACTCCGGACCCCTATACAGAACCACACCACATCAGACACAAACCGCAGCGAAATCAGGGGGACCGGAGACTCCGGGTCCTTGGGGGCGGAGACTCCGGTGTGACCGGAGACTCCGNGCCGAAGCTTCACAACTCGAAGTCTTCGCGGCACCTCCAACCGTCTAGGGTACACAATGCACCCAAGAGGCAACAAGCTCTTGGGAACACAATGCACCCAAGAGTAACAAGCTTCTCAACCTTCAACTTCACGTATCACCGTGGAGAGAGCAACCCGATGCAACAAATGCAAAAAGGCAAGAGCACACGAAGTGCTCAAATCCTTCACTCCCAAATTCCAACCAAAGCAACTAATGCTATGGAGGGAATAAGAGAGGAAGAACAAAGGGGATGAGCACAAAGCAACCCCAAATCTAGATCCACAAGTTTCTCCTCACTTAGAAGAGATTTTGATTGGTGGAATGGTAGATCTAGATCTCCTCTCTTGAAACCCTAAATTTGGGCAAGAATCATTGGAGGGGAAGAGAGGAATCAAGCTCACAAGGATTAGAGCAAAGGGGAAGAGCAAGAACAGGTGAGCAAAAAGTCAGCAGCCAGGTTTTGGGGGGGAAGGAGGCTTTTTATAGCCTCCCCCAAAAACTAGCCGTTGGAGCCTGTCCAGGCCGGAGACTCCGGAGTAAGTGGCCGGAGACTCCGGCCTGCTGGGTCATCGGGGAGGCCGGAGATTCCGGTCCTTGGGGCCGGAGACTCCGGCCAGGCCGGAGACTCCGGGTACCCTCCGGGGGAGCTCCGGACCCCTATCCAGAGGCACACCACACAGATGCAAAACCACCGAGAAAAACTGGGGGCCGGAGATTCCGGGTCCTCGGGCCGGAGACTCCGGTGGGCCGGAGACTCCGGTCCTTCTCCGGGGGCACTCCGGACCCCTATACAGAACCGCACCACAGCAGACACAAACCGCAGCGAAATCAGGGGGACCGGAGACTCCGGACCCTCTCCGGGGTAGATCCAAACAGAGAAAACCAGAACTGCCATAACTTTTGCAAATGAAGTCCGAATCGAGTGAATCCAATTTTGTTGGAAAGAGGACGACAAGAGCTTACCCTGCCATAACTGCCATATGAAAACAAGCAAAGGAGATTGTGCGGAGGGATGGAATGGTGAGACCTTTCCAAGCGGATGAACCGGCAAAATCTCCAACACCGAAAACGCACAAGCTTTTCATCAAGACTCCGTTTCCTATGATCTTGGGCTTGTTTCGAAGATAATCACAAGCCCTACAAGATCATGCATATACACATCATAGTCTATCATGTGAGGAGGAAAATATAAGGAGAGAGTTTGACCTCAATACCAAAACCGGTAAAACCTCCAATACCAAAAACGCAAGAAGATATTCATTAAATCCGTTTTTGGTGAACTAGAGCTTGGTATGGAGATGAACACAAGCTCTAAATTCTCACATGGATAAAAGCCAAATAAGAACCAATAAAGATGATTGCATGGATGCAAAGGTTTGAGCTCTCCACGAACGATACGATCACGATACTCGGTCGAGAGCCCCTCTTGATAGTACGGCTATCTATCCTACAACCCGGTCTCTCACTAAACATCATGAGACCGGTAAAATAGAAACCCTAGCAAGATCATACCTTTGCCTTGCGCTTAAACCACTTGAGGTCGATGAAGACGATCTTCAACTCCTCAAGACGCACCACCTTTCTTCATTGCGCTTCACTTGGTGAAGATTCACATGACGCTCCCCCATACACCAAGATGGGGAAAGCACTCTTCGGCATATCTTCACTTGGACTTGAGTGTCGATCAACCCGCACTTAGCCTTGATCAACACAAATCTTTTCTTCCCTTGAGCTTGACTCCAACAAATGGAGATCAAGCAAAGCACCTTGACTCCAACCAATGGAGACAAGCAAGCTTGGCCTTGATCAACAAATGATCTTGACACAAGCTAAAGGACAACCTACACATAGAGCTCAATGCAAATATTAGTCCATAGAGATTGTCATTAATTACCAAAACCATGCATGGGATCAACCACGCACTTTCAACTGAAGAAAGGGTTTTTGTCATTAATTAAGCCTCCACACCGTCTCCCTTGTTGACCAAACATTTCATTTGGTGGAAAGATTAGCTTTAGAAATTAGCAACTATGAAGTACCACACAGTTTCAACCTTTTAAATGTAGTTCTTTAGTAATTAGTTTTCACATAAATAACCAACAAGTTTAAGCATTAATCTTAATATCTCAAAACAATTGAGAAGCATCAAATACCCACACAATGATCTACAAGACTATGCAGGCTTTATTTCACTCCATTATCACACGGATAGCATTTTGTCATTCCAACAATTCAATCAATCAACAATAACAACTCTCCAACAATTATAAGTGAAGAACAAGAGAGTTTAACATCAACAACTAGCAACTATAAACAAGATAAAAGCTAAAAACAAGAGCTTACTAACAAACAAACAATAGCTAAGAATACTCAAAAAGATATAAGCGAAGCAAAGGAGTATTCAAACGAAAAAGCGGAGCGTGTCTCTCTCCCACACAAATAGAGCTAGGATCCAACATGAATATGACCAGCAAACAAACAAAACAAAACTGAAAAGCAAAACAAAAGACGCTCCAAGAATAGCACATAATATGTAAAGTGATAAAAACTTAGTTCAACGAAGACGACCTGATGATAGTCGATGAAGAGGAGGGGATGCCTTGGGCATCCCCAAGCTTAGATGCTTGAGTGTTCTTGATATTCAGAGGGGGTGCCATGGGGGCATCCCCAAGCTTGAGCTCTGATCCATTCTTCAATTTCTTCATCATCCTCTTTTTTGGAACTTAAAAACTCACTTCACACAAAACTTCTCATAAACTGATTAGAGGGTTAGTGCTCATAAAATAAAATGCACATGTGTTCCACTTAGACATATTGCAAAAACTTGATTTAGCATTAGCTACTGTTTATTAAGCCTCAATGTGGTACTCCTCTAGAGAGTATAGGTTGCGCTTTAAACGGGGCCCCACACTCGTAAATCGGGAGTCGCCAAGGTGTTTGATCAACCACACCTAAGATCCGGGTACCTTGACGTCGAGGGTGATGCATCGCAGCTCACGTCGAAGGAGATCCATCCGGAAGCGCGATACGCAGGACATCCGGCGGACGCTTTTTAGACCAGACGCCCCACTCGCCCGGGAGGGACCCCGTCAGGGCTTGCGGCGACGATTGGTTGCTCTAGGTCGGCCTGACCGCCCCTAGAGCCTCGTGACTTCGCAGATCGCCGGCATAGCTAGCTAGCTAACTACGAAGGAACGAGAAGCATAGGTACAAGGGTAAATGTAGACGAAAGATAGATAGATTGATATGTCGTGATGTCTTTGCCGGGTTGCCAAGCCTTCCCGGGTCCTTGAGCAACCTCAATCGGATAACAAGCCTGATTATAGCACGACCCGTCTCCATATAGAAATGTCGGAGGGCCTTCTCTCTGAGATATGATGACATGCCGGCTTGGCGGCACACTAGCTTGATGACGGGATGCTGGCCTGAATAAGCCGGTAAAGCTTGACGTCTTGGCATCAACATGTTAGGTAGCACGCCGCCTTCTCCTCTAGATCGAACTCGGCAATGCCGGATCAATGATAAGCTGGCCTGTGACCCGACTGGGACATGAAACGCAGCCCCCGGGACAAACCCGGCTCCTTAGATAATGCCGGCTCCTGGACGATGCCGACTCCTGGGAAGACGTCGGCGCCTTGATGATGGCCGACTCCTCGGACAATGCTAGCTCATGGATGATGGCCGGCTCCTGGGACCACCAGCTCCTGGAAACTGCTTGTAATTGCTGACTCCCGGGAGAAAATCGGCTTCTTGGATGACCGACGTCTGGATGACCAAATGCCGGGTCCTGGGACATGGTGACCTGCATCCTATGGCTTGCCGATTGGGACATTGCTTGTCTCCCTCCTCTTTGTCCATGTCTTGGGGTCCTTCTGAGTGCGTCTCACCTAAACCAAGGACATCCAGGGCCAAGCCGGCAAGGTGCCAAAAATGGGTGCGAACAGTATCACACTTGATGATAATAAAAGAGGCGAATACAAAATAAAGGCAGAATCTGTCAAAAACTGAACCATCTGTAAATATCGAATTTTCAGAAGCACTTCTGTAACTCAAATCAGAAAACTCAAAACGAACGAAAGATAGATAAAAGTATTAGGCTTACTGTCAAAACAATTCAGAAAAATATAACGTTCTGGGATTTTTCTAGATTTTCTGTAACAGGAGCTCAGAATCTGTTTCTGGACAGCAAATCAACACCTTGCACTTTCAATACATTAGAGGATAATTTTTGGCACAAACAAACTAAAGAAAAAGATACAATGAAGTTGCTACATAAGCAACAACTCCATGACTCAAGAAAGTAAAAACAAACTGAAATAAAAATGGGTTGCCTCCCAAAAGCGCTTTTCTTTATTGCCTTTTAGCTAGGCTTATTAATTTAAATGATGCTCTCATAAGAATAAGAGTTGAAACACAAAGGAGAGCATCATAAAGCAAATATCAAACACATTTAAGTCTAACCCACTTCCTATGCATAGGCATCTTATAAGCAAATAAATCATTGAAGCACAAAGTAACAAGCATAGGAAGGCAAAGCAAGTGTAACATTAAAACCTTCAACATAAAGAGAGGAAACACAATATTGTTGGGATATTTAAAGACATGTTTCCCTCTCTCATAATAACTTTCAGTTGTTCATAATAAAATCCACAATATAAGTATCACATAAAGCATTCTTATCATGATCCACATGCATAAAAGTATTATTACTCTCCACATAAGCAAAATCCTTCTCATTAGTAATAGTGGGAGTAAAACTATCATAGATCATTGTAATCATCATAAATAGGAGGCACATCATAATCATAATAAACTTTTTCCTCAATAGTAGGTGAACTGAAAATATCACATTGATCATTATAATCATCATATATAGGAGGCATAGTATCATCAAAGTAAATTTCCTCCTTCAAGCTTGGGGACTAAAAAGATCATATTCATCAAAACCGGCATCCCCAAGCTTGCAATTTTCCATAGCATTAGCAACAATGGCATTCAAAGAAATCATAATAATAACATTGATATTAGCATGATTATTATGCAAATAAAGTTCCATTGGTTTTCTAATTTTCTCTTCAAAAGCATCATGACCAATTTCAAGATAAATTTTATAAAGCTCTCTCATTTTTTTGTTGTTTTCCATTAAACCGAACTAGTAAAATAAAAAACAAGAAACAAAAAGATTTAATTGCAAGATCTAAAGGAGATACCTTCAAGCACTCACCTCCCCGGCAACGGCGCCAGAAAAGAGCTTCGTTGCCAGAGTGTGAGTGCCGCTTACCTAACCTCCCCGGCAACGGCGCCAGAAAAGAGCTTGATGTCTACTACACGCTTCTATTCTTGTAGACTTTGTTGGGCCTCCAAGCGCAGAGGTTTGTAAGACAGTAGCAAATTTCCCTTAAGTGAGTAACCCAAGATTTATCGAATCCACGGGAGGAAGAGGTTGAACGTATCCTCTCTCAAGCAATCCTGCAATTAAGATACAATAAGTCTCTTGTGTCCCCAACACACCTAATACAATGGCTAACTGTATAGGTGCACTAGTTCGGCGAAGAGATAATAAAATGCAAGTGATATGGATGGTAAAAGGTGATTTTATAATTCTGTAATAAAAATGGCAGCAAGCGAATAAGTGACAAAAGTGACTTAAAACGGTGATTCAATGCTTGGAAACAAGGCCTAGGCTTCATACTTTTACTAGTGACTAACTCTCACATCATTAACATAATTAAACACATGATATTTCCCACAAAAACACATGCAAGGTAGACATTACTCGGAGATCATTCTTTCGTGGACCAAATAGGAAGAGAATTGCGTAGGGCTACAAAAGCACACCTTGAAGTTCGTATTCCACATCTATGGACACTTCATGTTGTCACTATCCGCGTCCAAAGATAGTACTAACAAACACCACAACCTATCTCTTGAATAGTGATGATGGGAAAATGGGGCGGATCGAAAATACAATACGCGTCCACGTCATAGAGACAGATAGTATAAAATTTAGATTGGGAAAATATAAATAAGACAAATATCAGGTATTGCGAGTACATATTTCCGGAACTCTTACATTTATATAAAAGAACCGTTAATTACATCCCCAAAGAGAAAACCCCTGATTAAGAATTCCAACTTTCTATTACAAAGGATTATAACAACATATGACTATTACAAAAGATAAAACTAAGACTAAGAAGTCCTCCTCGCCGTCGTCGCCGTCGGATGCTTGAATGAGCATTTAATCTTCTTTGACTTATCAGATGATTTCATATCATCTATTTGGATGTATTCTTTTACAGTTTTACTTGCACTAATATGATCGGTACAAGGAGTGTGCATGCGTTGGATACTTAATTTATTCAGTCGGCTATACACATATATGAATTTTGATGATAATTTATGGGGTATTTAATCAGCCAACTGAGAGTATCCAGAATGGTGCGTGCAATTTGGGCCATAGGCCATGCATGTGCATGTGCATGTGCATGCAGCGACAGCTTCATATAATAAGCTTTTCAAATTTCTTTTAGTACCAGTAGATGTGGTACTGATTTATCATAGGAGCGGATTGCATTTTGAAATATTTGTATACCACCAGGGTATGCATATTTTATTTTGATATATTTTAATATGAGAGTTTCCATAACATGCAAGTTAACTGAATATATTTTGGATTAACCTACATGTGATTTTTTGTTTGATATTTTGGTAAGGCATGATTTTAGCCTATATTTTCTACATGCTTATGTGGCATGAGAGTTTTGTTAAATTTGACTTCTCTTGTATTACTACTAACATCGCATAGCAAGGCCTGCGAGAAGTGTAACCAAGATGAAGTTTGTTTTTCTTCATATTTGTATTACTACTAACGTAGCATAAAATGCCCGTAGCGTAACCAAACAAGAAATATTTCTGTGATTGATCATAACACTATATGACGATTTCTTTCTTATTCTTGCCCAACTTGGTCGTATCCATTTTATGGACTGAGCCAATAAATTTGTAGGGACTTCATATTTAGATTATTCTCTAGATTTGTATCCACATATAGGCACCAGATCAAGGAACGAGGCATATGCACACGTTTCATCCTGATTTATATCGCTAAAGGGACCAAATCAAGAGAAGAAATATTAATTTGATGATTTTGAGAAATATGCAAACATGCTCCTTGATCTGTACCATGATGGCCGAATCAAGTTGACGATTTTGAGAAATATATGAAGCAAGCTCCTTGATTTGTACAGCGATGGCCGAACCAAGGGCGTGAGTTTTAATAGATATATGAAGGCTCTTTGGTCTGTACCCATGGCCAAACCGAAGGCTAAGAAAGAGGAAGAAGATGAAGGTCCTTTTGTCTTGTACCCATAGCCAAGACAAAGGCTAAGGAAGAATCATTAATCCCACCTTGTCTTGAACGAGTTGTGGTACTCCTTGATCTCTTCTTCTCATGCGTAGTGTTGCTGTATGGTGTTCTTACCAGAGCAGAGACTTCAATGGAATGGTATAAGGGAGTATCGGGGGTTTCTATGAGCCTGGGGTCAGAATATTTATAGGCGAGAGACAGAGTGTGGGCGTTGCGTTCCTCTCTGATTTAGATTTTTTATCTTTACTATTAAATTGAAATAGGACGTGATGGTTCTCGATGGTAGGTCATTGAAATTGACCTTTAAGCTGACCAATTTTACATCTTATGCCACCTATAAGTGAAAAACGATTCGATAATCGTTAAGGCTGCGCTCTCCCACCATCGTCCTCTTCTCTTGCAGCGCCGCACGGCGGCTCACCCCAGCGCGCCACCCCCGCTCCTTGCGCCGTCCTACCACCCAACGCGCCGCCCGTATCGCCCTCGGCTCCCCCTCCAGCTACGATCGCGCCGACTCACTAATCATGCGTCATCGCGCCGATGAACAAGTGGGTCCGCCCTCGCCCTCGCTCCGAACCTGTGCGATCTGGCGACCTTGGGGAAGCGGAGGTGGCTCAAGCTTTTGATCCTTCCGTATCCGACACTATGGGGGAAGCAGCGCGAGACGGCTCCCTCTCACCTCCTATTTTTGCTTTGATTTGGGCGAGGATAGCCTCTCCCTGATGCCTCTCCCTGATACACACCTTCGTCGGCGGCGATGATGATGCCTGATGTGGCAGCGTGCTCACGGCTGGGAGCGTCGCCGGACAGAGGAAGCGGAGTTCGGGCAGAGGAATTTCTCCCGGGAGCGGCTAACAGGTGTGATGGCGGCGCCTGGTCAGGTGAGCGGCGACGCACGGCTGCACGGTGAGGGATCGGGAAAGGTGCACCTACCCGAGCACCACGCTGGACCATCGTGGGTGGCGGAGCCGCTCCGGGCCGGCAATGGTGTAGCGGGGCGGCGCGTATGAACACACATGCCATCCACACGAAGAACCAGCGCCCGACTCCACAACAACGTTCTCCATCGCTTTTAAGTTTGACCGATCGGTTGGATCAGCTTCGTCGCTAGCTCCTGCTATGTGTTGCGATGTGCAGTCCATGTTCATGTGTAGTTTAGACAATCATAATTTGTCAGTTCTTAGATGCAACAGTGTGTGGTTGTTCCATCACTCGGAGTTCGGGCTGCTTTCTCTGCTCGTGAATTTTATTGATGTGCTATTTCTGTAGAGTTCAGGCTACACAAATTGGTTCTTTGATGGTCTGTTAGTTATAATATGCTACATGCCTCTTTCTGCCGTTTGGACCCCGTGTTTTCCTTGGTTTTGCCTGTACAGATTACAAACTTAAACATAATGGCTTCAAGGTGGTGTATCAAAGCTAGGTTTATGACCGCACATTGAACATATTGTCTCAACATCTCTGTTTTCATTACTCCACGTTGATCCATATAATTGTTTAATGACATGGCCATTTCGTGGTTAACATTGTAGTTAGGACATAAAGTTGAAACATTTGCATGTTCATAATAATGCTGGATCATTTGTAGGCATTTTTTCTTTGATTATAGGCCGACTAAAATTAGACACACACCTATGGGTATCGTGTTAGTTCCTTTATTTATTCATCTTACTAACTGCTAAATATAATACATTTCCGATTACACATTATTGAATTTGGAGCGAAATCTGAAAGGTTTGACGATAATTATGGAATCATATGACAATTAGTTTAGTCGTCTACCTTGACTTTTACCGCTTTTCAGAAATTTAAATGCTACTGTGATGCTCATTTCGGTCATCTTAAGATTCGTATTTTGCTTCCGATGCTTGTGAAACCTAAGATGTTTTGAATGGTACAAAATTAGGACAAAATTCGAGATATTTCTAATGCTATAATAAAATCAAGTTTTAGACAATACCTAAAATGTTTTTATGGTACAGTAGTTATGAGCACATATTTTGTTTATTTTGGTCCGTTGCAACGCACGGGTATTTTGCTAGTTTGGTTAATTGATCGATCGTGGGAGCGTCGTCAAGAACGTGGGCGTAATGACGAACTTCCCTTTTTTAAAACTCTCGATCAACTATGGACTTGGTCTTAGCTTGGAAACGTATGGATGCAGATGGGGCTATGGGCCATGGGCTGCTAATTGCCTCATTATAATTTATTAACCGTTTAATGACGCCGGCTTATCCATACATGCACGTAGCTGTAGGTTATACGTATTTCTTGTTACATATATAACCCAATAGCTTGTAAATTAGCTAGCTCGTAAGCTTTTAACCCTAATGGCTAGCAAAGATTAATTTATATTGTATAATTTTTTTGATGAAATATAATTTGACTGTATTTCATAGGGTCATCCAGACAACGCCGACATCGCGCACTCGAATATTTTTTTGAACATTTTGTATCGCTGGTCAATATCGGACCATTGTCGCCGATGAGGTCGACATGTAAACAATTTTTTTATTTATTTATCACATGAAGCGATTCACTATTGTTTATTTAATTATTTATGAAATTTCACCATAGTGAATTACTTTTTATATTCTTAGACAAAATCAATGTCAACAAATAGTCTATTTCTAATACATCCACGGCACCCACACTGTCACCGAGGCACCATGGAGATTATACTAAACACAAGCATCAAGAAACCTCATGATCTATTTTTTGAAGGTTTCTTTTTTAGTGCCAAAATCTATTTTTTTGTGAAGTAGGTACCACAAATAATTAATATTACAAACTGATCTCTCACAATTTGCACACAAATTATATCATATGGGAGGCATAGTCCCCGAATATCATGAATTTTTTAGTTTTTAAACTATATTCCACTCATTAAATGAGTTTAATAGCATTTTCTGGCAAAAATAATCTCATAAATCGAGCAAAGATCAAAAAAATGGAAAACCGGGGGGGGGGGGGGGGGGGGGGGGTCTTCCTTTTTAGTGTACTACTATCAAGTAAAAATCGTGACCTTGCAATACCGCATAATTAGACAACCTTGTCTTGTATGAAGATTCAAAGATGGCTTTCAAGCCAAATGACCAAGGTCAAGTCCATATCCATGGCTACCTTTGCGCTATGATGACCATACTCGGCACAAACATGTGTTTTGACATTGTAACAATATTGTCAAAGCAAGGTTTCCAAGATTTTTTGACAGTTTTTTTTAGTGCCAAAATCTCCTTTTTTGTGAAGTAGGTGCCACAAATAAGATTGCAAATTGACCTCTCACAATTTTAACACAAACTATATCATATGGAAGCATAGTCCCTGAGTATCATGATTTTTTGCGCTTTTTAACTATATTCTACTCATTAAATGAGTTTAATAGCATTTACCGAGAAATAACGGGATTTGAACTACAAGTGTGTTATATTTTGGCCCCCAAATTATATAAAAATCATAAACATATTTTATATCATGATTGTAGGCGATTTCAAAGAAAAAAGTACGAAAACGTAACCCGTAGTTATGATTGGTCAAATAGACAATTTTGGCCCGTTTTGAAAAAAACTCTCAGAAATGGAGAAAACATAAAAAAATGTAAACTAGGGGGAATATTCCTTTTTAGTGTAGTGGTATGGAGGAAAAATCATAAACTTGCAATACCACGATTTTATAAAGGAAGTGTTCACAAAATGGACAACCTTGTGTGAAGTTAAATGGCTTTCAAGCCAAATGACCAAGATCACGACATATCCATGTCTACCTTTGTGCTATGATGACCATATTCGGCACAAAACATGTGTTTTGACATTGTAAACAATGTTGCCAAAGCAAGATTCTAAAATGTTTTGAAAGTTGTTTTTCATTTTTTTAGTACCGAAATCAACCTTTTTGTGAAGTAGGTACCACAAATAAGATTGCAAATTGACCTCTCACAATTTCCACATAAACTATATCATATGGAAGGCATAATCCCTGAATATCATGATTTTTTGTGCTTTTTAACTATATTTTACTCATTAAATGAGTTTAATATGATTTACCGACTAAATATTCCCATAAATCGAAAAAAGGTTATAAAATGGAAAACTGGGGGAATATTCCCTTTAAGTGTACTAGTATCAAAGGAAAATCATAAACTTCAGTGGACCTTGTTTCCTGGAGGTAGTCATTTTAGCTTGTTGGGCAATTCGTAAATAGAGAAATGCAAGAATTTTTAAGGATGATGACGTGGGTACACCTTTCGGGTGTGCCACCATGGACTACCCTGGTGCGGAAGAGAATAAAAGGCCCATCTGTCATCAGGCCCAGGAAGGAGGCCCCGAAGGAAAGACTAGAAATATTAGGTCGGTAGGCCCAGATGTAAACCTAGTCGGTATAGGACCCGAGACCCAGTCCCACTATTTAAGGACTGGGAGGGCCGCCGACCTAGGGCACGTTCATATTCATCACCAGAAACCCTAGCGAGATCGAATCTCACGATCTCGCCATTGTAATCGATCTGTAAGCTCCATCATCAATTCCAGACAAGCAGGACGTAGGGTTTTTACCTTCGGGGGCCTGAACCTGGGTAAATCCCGCTTGTCAGCCGACGAATCCACCAGTACCACCATCTTCTTCTCTCGTTCTCTCAACCCAAGGATGTCATCCGAGGGATTTGGCGTGGTAACCCCACGTCAATTGGCGCCGTCTGTGGGAAAGACTGGTGCTGGATCTATGGGTTCGGCGGCTTCATCAGCGACCATCGGCGACTCGCCGGATCTGCAACAGCCGATCTACTTCGGCTCACTGGGTTTTCACCCGCACTCGCCAGTCGTGCAATCGGCTTTCGAGGACCTGCAAGCTGGCGTGGAGGCGAGCTTTGTTTCTACGTCAACAAGTGGGGCACGCTCCGTCTCACGGACGCACCCCCTTCTGCATCGGAGGAACCCGCCGCTTCATCGACTTCATCGGCGGAAGTCGCAACTTCATCAACTACATCGGTGGACATCCTGTCAGCCCGCGCGGATTTCACGGAGGGAACGCTCGATGAACCTGCATCGCCTTTGGCCGCAGCATCACGATCTACATCGCCAACCGTCGACAACGCGCGCATGACCGAGATGCCGGTCGTGCCATACATCTCATCTACTCCGTCAAGCCCTGCGTACTCCACCAGCAGAGCCTCGGCATCCTTCGAGTCCGCCCTTGGTGACGACTCCGACGATCAGACGCCGTATCTCTTGCCGATCGAGGTATACATGACGGTGCCTGCAGGAGGAGGAGCATCAGGACCCGGGGAAACGGCTGCGGAAGGAGCCGCAGCTGCCGCCGCCGCCGCAAGGACGGCAGCCGCAAACACGGAGGCCGAAGTAAATGCTCCGCCTAACAGGGGTGAACAGCCGAACTACCCATACGTCGTCACCCTGCAGAACGGGCGGACGCAGCTTCACATCAACCAGGCTATGGGTGAAAAAGCAATCAAGGCTGTAGCAGATGGCCAACCGGCAGCCAACGCGACACCAAAAGACCTGGCGTGCTACCAGTACCTGATGTGGCAAGAAAGCCTCAAGCTAGAAGCTGCGAAGGTGGAACTGGCGGAGCGCAAAAGGTAAGCCAGCATATCGAGTGCGCGGCGGGCAGGTCTGTCCGTCCAACCTTCAGGACGATCTCGTGACCCCAAGCACAGCCTCGGTACTTGCGGATACCAGAGGCAGATCAGAACAACATCGCCCGTAATCTGGAGGCGTCCTTCATGTCTGTGGACGAGCAGGGAATCCCTATCCCCAAGACTGCTTCCGGTGTCCTAATGTCGGTGGCCACATACCTGCAGGCTACACAGCCGCCAGAGAGCGATCCGTGGGCAGCCTTGCATCGCCAACAAATCAAGTTCCTCAGTACAATGGGGACAACATTGATACCTGAGGAGCCACAACCAGCTGCAACCGCAGCAGCTGGCAACAACACGGTTAATCGCCGCCAGCCGAGTCCGCGGCGGGAGACAAGAACTCGAGAAGCGGGCGACCGTACTCGAGATCGAGAAAACCGCGTCACACGCGGCAACAATGAGCGAGCAACTCCAGAAGAAGACAATCGCGTCACCCGCGACCGGCGAAACCGCGGTAATCGCGGGCACGAGGAGCGCTACCAACTCACCGAGGGCGAAGATGCGCGCAATGCCATCACGCATAACAAGGTCACCAGGAACTGCTCCAGGCGAGCAGTTCAAGAGGAGGAAAGCGACAGCTCGTCGTCCAACGACGACTTCGAGCCTTGTGGCGCACTATGCTTCAGTCGACGCATCCGGGAGACCAGAATGCCGAAAGGATTCAGGTTAACCTCGAAAACCCCCAAGTATGATGGCCTGCAAGAACCGTCTGCCTGGTTGGAGGACTACCTGACGGCGGTAACCTGCCAAAGAGGATCGACGTCTACTGCCATGCAGTACATACAACTCATGCTCTCAGGATCGGCTCGAGCCTGGCTCAAGGGCCTACCGAGAGGAGCATACACCTACTGGGAAGACTTGAAAGAGGACTTCATCCGCAACTTCATCGGCACGTACAAGAGACCTGCCTCATTCGAGGAGCTGCGAGCCTGCAAGCAGCGTGAAGATGAGACGTTGCGCGAGTACATCCAGCATTGGACTCTCCTCCGCAACGCGACAGAGAAGATATCGGAAGACAACGCCATATACGCGTTCACCCGAGGAGTCTATCGGGTCGAGCTCCGGGAGACGTTTGGTCGAGTGAAGCCCAAAACCATCGCCCACCTCATGCAGATAGCCAATGAGTGGGCGGATGGCGAAGATTATATACGCAATGAGCGCGCCGGCACACCTGGTGTCAACGGCGATCAAGGTTCTTGGAGTCGCCGTAACAGCGACCGCCGTCGCAAGAGGAAGTCGCGTGTCTATGAGGACACGGAGGGCATGGAACTCGTGGCGGCAGGCTTTACTGATAGCCGCGAGCAAAGAAACCGTGACGACAGTCGCTATGAGCGCGATAGTCGAACAACCGGTTACAAGAGCAGCAAGGAAGTCAAGCGCGAATGGCGGCCGCGAGAGTCGCGAGGTGGTCGAGCTCCACGGCCTCCCCCAACGCTCCATGACGCGTGCCGATTCCACATGTTCAGGGATGAGAATGGTGTTCTCACGTCCAAGCACCTCCTCAAGGACTGCGAAAAGTTTGCAGCAGCAACAGCAGGCGCAGGTGGCACCGGGGGCATTGGCTGTGGGAGCGCCGCACGCTCCACCATTGCCTCCGGGACACATGGCGGGTGCAGTCCAGTACCAGCCACGGATAGAAGAACCAAAATCTGATGGGGATGCTTACCCAAAGCCCGTGGGTCGCATATTTATGATCCAGAAGGGACGTCCTTCGAATCGGGACCAAAAACTCATAACAAGGCAGGTCCACCTTGCCGTCAAATCACCACCCGCGGTACCGGAGTACCTCAACTGGTCACACGCCAGCATAACATTCTCCAGGGACGATCATCCACCTCTAGTCCCGCGGCCGGGCCACTCAGCCCTTGTTTTGGATGCACAGGTCGGAGGCATCGCCATGAGCCACGTGTTCATGGATGGCGGCAGCGGAATCAACATCATGTTCGCTGACACGTTGCGCGGCTGGCGCCTTCTGTCAACACCTTCCACGGCATAGTACCAGGGAGACCAGTCTATCCCTTGGGTACAATCTCACTCGACGTGATCTTTGGTGAGCCAACCAACTTTCGAAAGGAAAAAATAGAGTTCGAGGTGGTTGACTGGAAGTCGCAGTACAATGCCATTCTGGGACGACCGGCGTTCGCACGGTTCATGGCGGTGCCACACTATGCATACCTGAAGCTGAAGATGCGGGGACCCTACGGAACAATCACCATCAACAGAGACTTCGAGCGATCCGACGAATGCGACCACAAGTTCAACAAGATCTCTGAGTCGTTCGGGGCGCAGGAGCAACTCTAGGAGTTGGCTCTCACCAACGACCGCACCCTCTTTCCAGAGGGCAAACAATCAGCGTCAGGCTCTGCCTTCAACGCGACAAACGACACAAGGGAGCATCAGGTGCACCCGGCGGACCCTAAGAAGACGGTCCTCATATCGACAAGCTTGCCTTCCGCATAGGAAGGCGCGCTCGTCGAGTTCCTACGTGAGAACTGGGAGATTTTTGCCTGGTGTCCAGCCGACATGCCAGGCATACCCAGGGAATTCGCCGAGCACGCCCTCCAGATCTTGTCCAATGCGAGGCCCGTCAAGCAAACGATGCGCCGCTTCGCGGAGCCAAAGTGCCTCGCCATCGGGCAAGAAATCGACAGGCTCCTAGTAGCCAACTTCATTCGGGAGATCAAGAAGTATGATTGGGTCGCCAACCTAGTCTTGGTGCCAAAGAAAAACACAGACATACTACGCATGTGTGTCGACTTCACTTCGTTAAACAAGTATTGTCCAAAAGATCATTTCCCACTACCTCGAATCGACCAAATTGTCGACTCGACTGCAGGCTGCGCGCGCCTCTGCTTCCTGGATGCCTATTCAGGCTACAACCAGATCAGGATGAAGAAGGAAGACGAAGAGAAGACAGCATTCATCACACCCTTTGGTGTTTACTGTTACACAACGATGCCCTTCGGGCTGAAGAACGCGGGTGCCACATACCAGCGTATGATGCAGAACTGCCTCAAGAAGCAAATCGGACGCAATGTCCAGGTGTACGTTGACGACATCGTCATAAAAACCAAGGAGGAAGACACACTACTTGACGACCTACGCGAAACATTCGCCGCACTGAAGAAATACAACATCAAGCTGAACCCTACTAAGTGCGTGTTCGGTGTGCCAGCCGGGCAACTACTAGGCTACCTCGTATCTGCGCGAGGCATTGAAGCAAACCCGGAGAAAATACAGGCGATCCTGAAGATGCCGGCACCATCAAAGCTCAGGGATGTGCAGCAACTCTCTGGAAGGATAGCAGCACTCAGCCGATTCATTAGCAGGCTTGGGGAGAAGGCGCTCCCGTTTTACCACCTGATGAAGAAGACAGACCGCTTCGAGTGGACCGAGGAAGCCCAAGCCGCCTTCGTCGACCTCAAGCGCACCCTGTCGACACCACCAGTCCTGGTGGCACCACACGAAAAGGAGCCGATGTATCTCTATATAGCGGCCACAAACAGGGTAGTCAGTACGGTGCTGGTAGTCGAGCGGGCTGAAGAAGGAAAAGCTCATGGGGTGCAGAGACCAATATATTACCTCAGCGAGGTGCTGTCTCAGTCGAAGCAGAGATACCCGCACTACCAGAAGCTAGCGTATGGGGTATTCATGACCTCGCGTAAGGTGGCACACTACTTCCAAGAGCACCCCATCACGGTGGTGAGCGCGGCTCCCCTAAGTGACATACTCAACAACTCCAAAGCGACAGGCAGAGTCGCCAAATGGAGCATCGAATTAGGTCCTCTAGACCTAACATACAAACACCCAACAGCAATCAAGGCTCAGGTTCTCCCCGACTTCACTACAGAGTGG
Organism: Puccinellia tenuiflora; assembly: GCA_012064385.1. Classification (NCBI taxonomy): domain Eukaryota; kingdom Viridiplantae; phylum Streptophyta; class Magnoliopsida; order Poales; family Poaceae; genus Puccinellia; species Puccinellia tenuiflora. Next base: position 462,587 of record QRDG01000371.1, read on the forward strand.
ATGGAGATGCAGCTGCCATCGGTACCTGATACGTCCAGCTCATGGACCATGTACTTCGATGGGTCAAAGAGGAACGAAGGCGCAGGAGCAGGTGTTATCCTGATATCACCCAAAGGCGACAAGTTGCGTTATGTGCTGCAGATGGACTTCGAGAAGCCATCCAACAACGAAGCAGAATATGAAGCCCTGATCCATGGGATGAAGATGGCCAAGGAGTGCGGTGTTGATCGCCTGATGATATACGGAGACTCGAACTTGGTCGTGCAACAGACCATGAAGGAGTGCAATGCAACAACAGAGAACATGATAGCATACAGGAACCTGTACAACATCATGGAAGGGAGCTTCGACGATTGCGAGCTCCGCCATGTTGGGCGAGCAAGCAATGAGGAGGCAGACACCCTGGCCAACATCGGGTCCTTGTAACTCAAGGTGCCCCCCGGAGTTTTCCTGGAGAAAATAAACAAAAGGTCTATCAAGGTCAAGCAGCCCGCGGCTCCCTCTACAACATCAACCGGGACCGCAGCTGCAAGCGACGATGCAACACCAGCAGCAGAACATTCAGTCGAAGTTTTTCTTGTCGAGCCTATCTGGACAAAGCCATTCCTGGCATATATGCTCCGGCAAGAGCTTCTAGAGGACACAGTTGAAGCACGGCGTATCACTCGCCGCGCCAAAGCATTCACAATTATCGGCGGGGAGCTGTACAAGCGCAGCATATCGGGTATCCTTCAGCGGTGTATCACATCAGAGGACGGCAAGGCCATGCTCCTCGAGATCCACGCTGCCACGTGCGGACACCATGCCAGCAACAGAGCCTTAGTCACCAAGGCCCTGCGTGATGGATTCTACTGGCCCACGGCGTTGCAGGACGCCGAGGACATGGTCCACCGGTGTATCGGCTGTCAGAAATTCGCAACGTGACCCCATGCACCGGCGTCAGAATTGAAGACAATCCCTTTGGCGTGGCCTTTCGCCCAATGGGGACTCGACATGGTCGGGCCACTGCGCAAATCTTCTCGAGGTGGACACACACATCTACTGGTGGCTATCGATAAATTTACCAAGTGGATAGAGGCTGTGCCAATTACCAACTGCGCAGCCACTTTAGCTGTCAACTTCATCAAGTCCATCATGTTCCGCTTTGGGGTGCCTCACAGCATCATCATGGACAACGGAACAAACTTCACAGCCGAGGAGTTCCAAGAGTTCTGCCAGGAGAAAGGCATCAAGCTAAACTACGCTTCCGTCGCCCACCCGCAATCTAACGGGCAGGTGGAAAAGGCAAACGGCCTTGTATGCAGCGGCATCAAGAAACGCCTCCTGGTGCCACTCAGGCGCGCAGCAGGAGCTTGGGTAGAGGAGCTACCATCAGTGCTATGGAGTCTGCGCACCACGCCCAATAGATCGACGCAGTATACGCCATTCTTCATGGTGTACAGAGCAGAAGCAGTCCTGCCACATGACATACGCTTCGATGCACCTCGCATCACCGCATACGACGAAGACGACGCTCAAGCCGCACTCGAAGACGACGTCGATTTGTTGGACGAGGCCCGGGACATCGCACTCTCCCGAACGGCTGTCTACCAGCAGAACCTCCGCAACTATCACAGCAGGCGGCTGCGCACAAGAGCCTTTGTCGAAGGAGACCTGGTACTCAGGCTCAAACAGAAGAAGGTGCACAAGCTCGCCTCCCCATGGGAGGGACCCTTTATCATCGCCGAGGTCATTGGTGGAGGCGCGTACCGCCTGAAGGACCCGAAGACAGACGAACTCATCCGCAACCCCTGGAACGCGGCGCAACTGCGACGCTTTTACGCGTAGCATAACTATCAAAAGCTGATCAGCCATCTCTGTAAACAGTAGAGACCATGTCTCCAGCAATAAAGCGTAATGTTCCTGTAATACCCCAGCATTTAGGATCCAACGAAGGATAGAAATAGGAGTTTGTGCATTTGCATGCATGCATCTGAAAACCCGAATAAATTTTTCGCAAACTAAAACCCTGGAGGGATCGGATTCTTATCACCTTCATGACTTAGGGTTTACCTCATTTTAGGTGAACTCGATGAATTCCGGCATGACCTCTAGGTATTTTACTTGTTTTGGGAATTTTACTTTACCGAATATAAAAAATAATATTAAACTCAAATGAAATGCAAAAGTGAAAATACAGATGTTTATATTGAATAATCCAACAAATGAATTAATAGTGAATAATAAATCAAATAATTGCAAACACATGATTACAACTCTTGATTCCAGAATAAAACAAAACAAATAACTTAATTGATTAATCAATAATACATTGTCTTTACAATAATTTCAACAACAAAAGGAAATACAAAAATATAAATACATTTATTTTCCTAAACTAAAAGTCTTGTATTTATCTTCTCTTCAAGATTAGTTTAACTTTAAACCTGTTTCCTGCAAAGCAAAAAGAAAAGAAAGCTAATGGAAATAAACAGGAGGGTTAGTGTTAGGTTAATCCTCAGTTTGGCAGTGTGATGCACTGCTAAGCACCTCATCGGATTACAGTTAAGGGGCTAAGTGAAGTATCTGTTCTTTACCTCAGTTTAGCCTCAGATCATCACTGGCAGGGCAGCAGCAAAATCCACTTGGCAAGCCAAAAGAATGAACCACATGGGGATAATACCAAACCAGCCGAACCTGAGCTTCAACAGATGAAAATATCTGGAGCACAAGCAGGCAGGCAGCTCACACAGGCAGGCACACACCAGCAGTAAGGATAAGAGCAAAGAGTCGTAGCAGCTGCAGCCAGCAGCCATTTCTTTCTCAGAGAGCACCAGCTTGAGCTCTACAGAGCACAACACCAAAACACACCTCAGATCATCACAAAACCTCAGATCCAGCCATATTTCACCACCAATCTTCCTCTGAGAGCCAAGCAAGATGGGGTTGTATTAATCAAGAGCAAGCTGGAACAAGGAGAGAAGGCCAGGAACTGGAGGGAAGCAGCCTGGAGCAGGAGGAGCAGACCAACAAGCAGAGCAAGGGGAAGATCCACTAGATCTGTTGATCAAGACAGCCACAAGATATCAAGCAGCAGATCCCCACAGCCACCACCTCAACACATCAAGAGGTTGAACCTCTATCTCTTTTAGTAAAAGCATGGCCAAAGATGCATATGTGGAGTGGTTATGGGTTTTTCCCTCAGATCTGCATAGAGATGCTATGCATGCGCATCACAGGGGTTTATAAATCAAAGCTAGCATCTGTTCTTATCAAACCAAAGGCCTCAGCCTGTGCATCATAGGCAGGGGTCAATATCACACGTTTTGAGCAAAGGCATATTACCATATCTGACAAAGGAGTGCATCAGTGTAGAGCACAGATCCATACTTGGGTTGCTGGGCACATATCCACAAAGGAGAGCACCTCAAGCACAATCCCATGAACCAGGAGACAGGAATAACTGAACTAGGGCACATGTGTGCTCCAGAAGAAGCACAGGAAAGCATAAAGGAATTTCCAAAGCTAAGTTTATTATCTAGCTTCTGTGTAACTCAATTTGAGGCATCACAGTAAGTTAAGCTAAATTAATTAGCTGCAGAAATCATTTTACACTTGCTCAAAGCAGAGCCAAGACATAGCAGCACATCTCTGAACCTGGTTCAGAGTAGCACACACTTAGGGCTGTCAAGGATAGTTCTCTGGAGATGTCAATTGACAGCAAGATCAGGGCAACATCAATCCAGGGTCACCAGATAGATGGTCTCCAGTAAATGCTACAGCAGCACTAGAGTATCATCTAGAATTCATCACAGAAGATGCAGGGCAGCACATCACCTAAACAAGATCACACCCTAAAAATTACTTGTACACAGCTAGCATCTCCGAGCATGGCTCTAAGGCCAGGAGAGGGGATCAGGTGGTAGTGAGAGGGGGAAGAGGAGCTTACCAGCGCCCTAAGCCGTAACGCCAGGACGACGGGGCAGTGCCCGTGTGGTCACTGGAGGAGGGCCAGGGGAGAAGCGAGCACCACCCATCACCACGGCGGCATGAAGACGAGCTCCACATCAACCACGGCAGAGCAGCGAGGGTCGGGAGCACGACGGCGTCGCGCTGCTACCGACAACCCCAACCCTTGGGTTAGGTCGAGCTCGGCCGCATCAGGCAGGGAGGAGTAAATCGACGCGGAAGAGAAGGGAGAGCGTCAAGAGGGCTCTCTAATGCGCCCCAGCACGGCGGCGGAGGCGACCGGAGCACGCCGGAGGAGGCCGGCGACGGTGAAGGCGAAAAGGGGATCGGGAGAGCTCAGGTTAGAGAGAGAGGAGAGAGAGAGAGGAGAGGGTTCTGGCTCGGTCGGTCGGACCCGAGCCAGGAACCAGGTTGACCTGGTTCAACCAATTGAACCAGGACCTAAATGCAATTACAAATTTTACCGTAGATCAAATTAAATCAAATTCAAATTCAAAAATAATAATTCGAATAAATTCCTATAAATAAATTAAAAATATGTTTTCAACTCAACATTTTATAAGAAGTTCAAATATGAATTTTACTTCATTTATTGAAAAGGTTTTCTTGACTGAAAAATTCTAAGATCCTTAAATGGATATAAATTGAATTATTTTCTAAAAAACAAATTATTTTCTTAAAACAATTTGAAATAATTCCTTGTGTGAATAAATAAAATATATTTAAGTGGATATGACTTTAAATCTCTTCCAATAAATTCAATGATCTTTAAGTGAAAATGAAATGAACTACTTTCAATAACTCTTTTTATAAAAGAGAAATAACTTGGGTATTTAGCAATAAATTTAACCTTTACCACAATTCTGTAAATGACTGTCCCGTTACTCATCCTAGGTAAAACACACAAAAAGGAGTTCATTTGAAAATCAATCACTCTAGTGTTATTACTTTTTGAAAGTAGTTAAATAAAATAAAGTTATGAAATAAATGCAATTCTTAATTGAACACCTGTAAATTGTTTATTACTCATGTAAAACATTACTTCGATAATCATAGCAAGCACCTAAGTCTAAAAGCTATAGCAACTTAAAGCATCTCACCGTTAACAAAGTAATCAATAACGCTAAGCGCTTACTTGTAAGTTTGGGTATTTTGGGTTAAATACGATGCATCTCATATTTATGCATAATAGCATATTGCAAGTGTTTCCAGTAGTCCTTACCTGGACTACTTTGCTGTTTTCAGATCTCCGGGTTCTGACGCACCCTAGAACCCCGAAGGGCATGAACTGCCACCTCTATCACAGGCAAGTTCATCACTTGCTCATATCTTTTGAAATATTTGTTAGAAAACTATTTTGAAAACCTAAATATACTATCACCTTTATACAAAAGAAAGCATAAAACCTATTTCTTTAATAATATGACTATTTGGCTATCTACCTGAGTGGTGGTAACCTTCTATGGATGGCAAATGGGACCATGGTAAGAAGAATAGGTCCGGAGGTTCCATTTGCAAGGGAAAGTATTACCTAGGATTAACAACAAATGCCGTCATAATGATTGCGCCGTAAAGACGCGTTAACCATAAGGCTTGGAATGGGACGGGAAATGTCATCTGTATTTCTCCCGGATGCATGTCAACGGGCTGCCAGTGCCGTAGGCTGTAGGTCTTGCGGGACTACATGCACATGGGTGGGATCCCTTAAGTCCCACGGCGACTGGGGCCTATGATGGATTGTAGGAATGTCTGGAACGGGCAATCTGTTAGGCATAGGGGAGGACTTTTGAGTCTGGAACGGTCTGCCTAAAGATTTAGGGGAGGACAAACCTACAAAAGGGTGGGCATGCATTGTGCGGAGAAGCACAGTGAATGGCTTGGATCAAAAACCGGGCCCCACACCTAAGGAAGTGTGGACAGGAAAGCTACCTGGTTGTGCAACAAGGTCTTGATCCCTTATGGGTAAAGTAACGCACCTCTGCAGAGTGTAAAGAATTGTAACATGTTACTCCCTGTTCCGGGAAGGAGCTGCGAACGCTGCAGGAAAGGAACTCCATGAAAGTTCTAGCCCTGTGAAGGATGACGGGCATAGTTTTCAGAATAAAAGCTACCTCTTGAAGAAATGTTTACAAAAACCTTGCATTAAGCTTAAGGCTCCCTGGAGTCTAAAGCTGTAGCTAGTGCATCAAACTTCCCACCGTACATAATGGACTTGCTGGGTAACGCTGGTTACTCACTCTTGCCCTTTTGACCCCCTGCTTAGAATCTTGGAGCCATCAAGGGAATTGGCGGTGGTTCACCATGACATCGAGATCTTCATCAAGGAGTCAACCGCTACTTCACCAACCGAAGCACGACGACAACTATGGCTACGAAGGAGCAATGTCAACGATGTCGAGGAGATCACTCTGCCAACGGAGGCGACCACGTCTGTTGAGAGTATAAGTACAATAGGTAATAGAGACACTAGCTAGAGTAGATTAAGGTGGTGGCAACAGCAGTAGTGGATAGGAGTTAGAGCTAGAGTTAATCTCCAGCTTAGTGCTACGAATTGGCTCTTCTCTGGATTTCATTTGCACGAGGCTATCCTCTATGTATCGAGGAGGTTCTCGAGATTTTGTATTGAATATTGTTGTAATCCTATAGTGTTACCTTGGACCTGCTATGTTTCTGTTGTACCACTCTGAAGGATGTAATATTCACGGATAGGTCCTTCTGTGAGTATTATGTCAACGACTTGCACACTACACCATGCACTGGTGTGCTGGGTCACCGCAGTTCCTCTATCATACGAGTCAACACACAGCGCACAGCATAAGCACCCGAAAGGGCAAAACATCATATCCACCTCCCGGACGTAGCACCTTATACTCGGGGGCTACACCGGTCGAGTACAAATCATCCTCTGCCTTGGAAGCACACCGACGCTCGGGTGTGGCACTAAGTAAAGGCAAAAACAAAAAAAACTCTATATGCAAAGCAACTCCAAGCTATACAGAGCAAACACACAATTTTCCTGCAAGTACACAATGTGCTTGCACAAACAAAAAATCAGTCTACAGGCTCGTCCTTTGGAACCCGCGACGCCACATAGTCCGAGTAAATCTCGGTGTCGCGTTCTAGTTTCCTAATCAACTTGACAGCTACATCTTCTACGGCACGATAATGGGCGTCCATCGGCGTAGGCTCCCCGTCTTCCCTGTTGGGGACCTCTTCTATTCCCCTCAGAACGAGATACGGGTGCCGCCGGTGAACAAAAGCTAAGGCGTATGTCGCACCGCTGACAAGCTGCGTCCGGATAAAACTCTGTGCAGCCTTGCCATTGCGAAATCGCGCCATGAGAGCCCCAAGACCCTGCGGCTGCGGATCCAGGGGGAACAGCGCCTTGTACACAAGCGCCAGTGCAGAACGACACGCCCCAGCAAAGGACGTCACCTGGCCTATGCGATCTTGAAGAACGGCCAGCACCCGACCTCGTGAGGGGTCCGACCAAAACGAGGTGGTGTCCCGCCCGACAGCCTCAGCAACATGGCGAAGTCGATTCTCCACCCAACTGACCTCAGCTTGAGGGTCCTGTTGTATATCTGCATGCAAAGAAAAGATAAAACAACTAAGGAAAACGAGCAACGTCAAAAGACTCGGGGGCTTGCGGCCACTTACAAAGTAAGTCATTGTTGGTCTTTTCCAACTCCTGAAGAAGGAAAGCTTCCCGTTCAGCGGGACGAGGCTGTTTCGACTTTACGGCCAAGGCACCCCGTACCACCCGCAGGTCTTGTTCAAGACTAGCACAGCGATCCCGGAGCATCGTGAGCCGATAATCCCCGGAGTCACGATTCCCGGAAGAACAACCAGCAGTCGCGGCCGCATGGACATGTGGCGTAACATCAGAAGACGGAGTGTTAATCATTGGATTTACCTGTTAGCAAACCAAGCAGCCAAATATGAGATATTCTTCTTGAAGAAGGCCCGGGGGCTGGAAGAAGTTGCACGGCACAAAGACATCAAGACAAAAGTAAAAACTTATACAAAGTTTGCAACTAGCACAGTCATTACAAAAGGGCGACAGGCATCGCCACGGACAAACTACAAAAGATGAAAATACAAAGATAAGCAGCTACTGCGAGCTCGCCGACTTCTTGGCCTTCTCCGCACGCTTCGCAGCCTGCTTCTCCAAGGTCTCGATCAGCTTTTGTGCCAACTCGCGAGACCGCTCGGCGAAGCCGCTGAGAGCCATTGGCTTGCCATCGGGTCCATGGGGTAGCCCGGACATAGCCTTGTCGAAGTCACCCTCGAAGCCGTGCCCCAGCAGCATAAGGAGGGTGGTCTGCGAGCCACGTACCGTGTGCTCACGTCTGAAGTCGTCGATGGCGGAGCCGTCAGAGCCAAATAGTTCAACCAGTTCCCCGCGGGAAGCAGGAGCTCGCCCCTGGGGAAACATGTGTCCGTGCAAACTCGTCAGCGCACCAGCAGCCTTCTCCAAGAGACCACTCGCCTGTTGGCCAGCACCCTCTACAGCAACAACTGCGCTGTCCAAGTCACCGGCGGCAGCCTGCGCGCTGGAACATGACACAGTGCCAAGACTACCTGAAGAAAACAGAAAAAGGAACTCGGTCAAACCAAAGGACGCAGAAAGAGCAGAGAACAAAAGAGTTAACATGTACCCAACAAGGAGTTGCTCGCCGTGCAGAGGCGCTGCACCAAGGTCTGCCCGCGGGCATCGGCTGCCTCCTTCGTGAGCACGGCGGCATCCAGCTGCTCCTTAAGGGTAGCAGCCTGTTGCGAGGCGCTCTCCCCCTCGCGTCGCGACTGCGCCAACAGCTCTGCAGGCAAAAGGCGTTCAAACAAATAGCAATAACAAAAACAGTCCCAAACAGCGGAAGACAAAGGACAGACCTCGGAGCTCGGTAGACTCTCACTCCAGCCGAGTTTTCTCCGCCTCCATGGCCGCGAAACGGCGGCCGATACCCAACAGCTCGAGCGTCATAGGCTGCACCAAACAAAGAACAAAGAGTCAGTGGAAGAACTTGAGTCTGTACACGACTGAATTCAGTCGCCCACATACTCGGGGGCTACTCCCACGGGGAGCGCTGTCGCGCACCCGATAAATCATAAACAGAGAACAAAGAGTCAAGGGAGCAAGATCAGTTTAGAGTCTATACTCAACTGTTCCTAGTTAACTCTAGACTCGGGGGCTACTCCCATCGGGAGCGCTATCGCGCACCCGATACAAACAAAAAGTACTCATTACTCACATGCTCGGCTGAATCAAGCGGAGGAGCGCTGGCGATTGTGACAAGGGCGTCGCCGGGAGTCGAGGCAGTTGTGGCTGGCGCAGCGTTGGGGACAGACGGCGGTGGAGGAGCCGTTGTCTCCACACGACGGCCCCCCGCACTGTCACCATCGTCCGTTCGCTCGCAAGCATTGGGCGGCAGAGACGCACGAGAGGAAGAGTTTCTGTAGATAAGCCAGGAATCTCAGATAGCAACTCTACGCAACGAGACAGGGAAAGCAGCAGTCGTGAACTTACGAGCTAAGGACCATCAGCAAGGTGGCAGGATCGAAGCAGTCCGGAGCAGCGCGAGTCCTCTTCGGCGGAGGCTCTACGGGATCGTGCGCCGGACGGACCTCCTCGTTGGTACGAGCAGGAGGCGACGATGTGCTGGAGCCCTCCGCGGCGGAACCCTGCTTCGACTTCCCCGCTGCCTTGGAGCCAGCATCACGGACACGCTTGCGGGCGATGAGAGGAACGTCATCACTGTCTGCAGCGTCTGTATCTTCGACCGACGCAGTGGAACAGACAGAAATGTCCTATTCATCAGGATCATCCCGCAAGTCAGGGACCACGGAAGTACCTTTGTCCTCAGGAAGGGGAGGAAGGCTGACACGTCGAGAAGCCCTTCAAACATAAAAACAAGGCGTCTTTCTCATAAACCAAAACATCGGCAAGCACATCAAGCAGACAAAAGAGACACAAGAACAAAGCACATACCTCCGGAACAGGGTTCTCGAGGCTGAAAGGCATCACGGGCGATTCAAGGACGTTCGCCTCGCCGACCTTGAGCATGGTCAGCACGCAAACATGAGATTCGACCTCGCCCGTGGAAAACTCCTCTGCGGACGTGCGCGTCACGTCGGCGGCTCCGGCAAACTCGAACAACGGGTGCGCCCGAGCTTGAATCGGGTGCACCCGCCTTCTGATGAAAGTGGCGATGAGGTGAACGCCACTTACCTCCCTGCCGGCGGTCTTCAGCAGATCCGACACCCGAGACATGAGGGGTTCAGACTCCTTGGTCTCTCGGGCGTTGGGGCAGTGCGTCCAGGATCTCTTCTTCGCCACAGTCACGCCAGCACGGAACGGGGGAATCCCGTACTTCTGTCCGGGCTGGTGGACGTCGGCGACGTAGAACCACTTTTTCCTCCAGTTCTGCGCGGACTCGAGCAGCTTCAGATTGAAGTACTCGATGTCCCCGCGGGACTGGATGCCGAAACCCCCGACGGGGTAAACACCGTAAGCGCCGGCGTTGCGCTTCACATTGAAGATCCGCTGCCACAGCCCCCCAGTGCGGGTGAATGTCGAGTAAGCACTCGCACAGGATGATGAAGCAGCTGATGTGGAGGATGGCGTTCGGCGTGAAGTCATGGAGCTGGACGCCGTACGCATACATCAGCCCCCGGACGAACTCGTGAACAGGGAAGGCGAATCCCCTGTTCACAAAATCGACGAAGCAGACGCGCTCGCCGTCGCGGGGACGAGGGGCCACCTCGTCGCCGGGCGCCCGCGTCGCCATCTTCTCCAACGGCGGCAGGAGGCCGTCGCGGCGCAGCGCCTCCAGCTGGCGCTCGTCCACGGACGACCTCTGCCAGTCGCCGTGAACCTTCTTCAGCCCGCCGGCCGTACCGGCAGCGGCGACGGCTTTGCTGGCGGACTTCTTCTTTCCGGTGGTCTTCTTCATGACGGAGCTGGATATGCGCGGTCTGGTGGCTACAAGCGGAGAAGCAGGGCGCAAGAGGAGAACTCCGGCGGTGAGAATGGGGATTGTACCTTTTTCACCGCCGGGGCGCCCTTATTTATTCATCGGACCGCGCGATCTGCGCCGTCCAATATTCACCGAGTATAACGGAGCACATCCAACCCTACACGTGGAGCGTGTGGAGGGCAACCGTCGCCGGCCGCGTCACCCACTATGCACGAGAAACGAGGAGGCCATCATCATGGCGCGGCGAAATTTTCGCGCCCACTGGTCAAACCGACGTGACGTTTCATACTGTCACCTCTGGCAGGCCAAACGGCAGAGCGCCTTGGCAGCGCAACGCACGCGCGTGACATCATTCATGGCGTAGGAGTTGCAGACTGCCTTCGGTATAGTGTTACTCGACAAAGTATCGACTCTTAGTCGACAAAGTATCGGCTCCCAGTTGGCAAAATGTCGACTGCCTCCTGACAGACTGAACAGATTTGCATCCGTTCACTCCCATCGGGAGCGAAACAAATCCCAAGATTTATGGCAGAATAAACGGGTTGAGATTATCCCCAGTTATAAATAATTAAGCATAATTTTGGGAACACTCCCCTCAGGAGCGCCACGACACACTTGATGAAAGCACGACTATGTGACACTCGATAGGTTATCGACTTTGGTCTAACCCGAGCAAAATACCCGAGATGAATCAAATACAGCTGACCCTCGGATGCTGCACTCTGAAGTGCAAAGGTAAGACCCACCGATCCGTCGTGTAGGGCCAGGCCCACTGGCAGCAGCCGTGGTAGCTTGACAGATATGCCGCACCAGCAGGTGCGAAGAAAAATCCCGACGGACGCGTTGGGTACCCTTTCAGGCCGAATTCGACTCCGTAAGATCCCGAGCGGCTGGAGTCGAAGGGACTAGCCTCCAGGCTCGAGCCTGGGGACTCGAGTTTGATGTACGCTAATAACATTTGTGCCCAAGAGCACTTAACTGGTCCCGATCCGTCGAGAGCACCAGGCTTATTATGCGATATCCACCACTAAGCGTCCTGAAACACGGGCACGAATAAATCACTAAGGGAATGACACGCACCAGGACGATACAATGCGGAGGAGTCCCTACCAGACTCGCCAAGTCTACTAGGTCCTCGGGGGCTACTGACGTGGGTACACCTTTCGGGTGTGCCACCATGGACTACCCTGGTGCGGAAGAGAATAAAAGGCCCATCTGTCATCAGGCCCAGGAAGGAGGCCTCGAAGGAAAGACTAGAAATATTAGGTCGGTAGGCCCAGATGTAAACCTAGTCGGTATAGGACCCGAGACCCAGTCCCACTATTTAAGGACTGGGAGGGCCGCCGACCTAGGGCACGTTCATATTCATCACCAGAAACCCTAGCGAGATCGAATCTCACGATCTCGCCATTGTAATCGATCTGTAAGCTCCATCATCAATTCCAGACAAGCAGGACGTAGGGCTTTTACCTTCGGGGGCCTGAACCTGGGTAAATCCCGCTTGTCAGCCGACGAATCCACCAGTACCACCATCTTCTTCTCTCGTTCTCTCAACCCAAGGATGTCATCCGAGGGATTTGGCGTGGTAACCCCACGTCAGATGAAAAACCCACTTTCAGAGGATGGAGAAGATTATTCCTAGGAGAAATCACCCTGCTTGTGCATAGGGTGAGAGCAGATGTTAGACAAAATTTGTCATCATGGATTGACAATTTACCATAGACAGTAGTCACTAGCTCGAGGTAGTTCTACTGTCTTTGTAAATATTGTAAATATTTTGCTTCTCATTTAATAAAGTTATCCTGTGGGGCCTCCCTCATAATCAAGGTTCAAAAAAAAAAGATAGCGCTAGAACGCGCCACGGCGCGCTCTGGAAGTGAACTAGCATGGCATGAATGAAATTTTCGCGTTAGTTCGCATCCAACATGGTCTACATGGATCGCATTGTTTTTTTTGGCTCATTTCGAGAAGGTCAAAAAAAACTTGCTTGGAAATGGACTGTTTACCGTAGCTTTGGAGCTTATTTGGAGCGCAATTTTCAGGACTATGAGCTTTACTTTGCAAAAGTGCTAGGCAAGAGGAATTACTTCGCTCGGATTCGTCACCTACCATAGAGAAAGTTTGCAACATCAATAACACAAAGATCTTGTTCACAAAAACAAATTTTTAAAACAAATACCACGAAGAAAGCTTGTGACGGTCAAGATGGTCAAGATGCTTCTATTGTCATGTCTTGTCAACCGCAGACGGATTGATCTATCGCGTCGATTCTACTTCTGCAGGCGATTTAATGTTCTCCTCGATCAACTGATGCACTCGATTGTTCCCAGCGGTTCTCGCCTAAAAAAACCCCATTGCAGTTCTCTCCCATTGCATTTCTCTCCCAACCATCGCAACAAAAAAAGCCACGTTCTCCGAGCGAAGCAATGGCGGACGACGGTAGCGACCGGCGACGCGGCGAGAATGTCCCTAGCGACGACTCCGACGATGGCGGCCCCCACTGGTGGGAGCAGGTCCCGGTGGAATCGGACGAGGGGCCGGAGGAGGAGGAGGAGGCGGAGAACGAGGATGAGGAGGAGCCGGAGGAGCCCCCCTTCAACTACGACGATGACGAGAAGGAGGAAGCAGCGGACGGCAACGACGACGAGGAGGATGGCGACCACAACGTCGACGATGAGGAGGACGACGCTGATGACGACGACGCACCACCGGCGATGAGGCAGAGACCCTAGGGTTTTCATACTAGTACTAGACTAGTATTAGGAGTAGTATTAGTACTAGTACTAGTCATTTAGTACTAGTCATCTAGTATTATTTGGAGGAGTAGTTTACTACTGTAAAGAAGAACAACTTTTGTAGTTAGTACTAGTACTAGTAATTTAGTACTAGATGGAGGAGGAGTAGTTTAGTACTGTAAAGAAGAACACCTTTTGTACTGTCGGAGAAGAAGTACTAATGAAATATTTAGATTACCTAATTTCCGTTCCAAATCATAATTTTATTATTTTAGTCATAATAGTCAAAATAAATGTCTATCATGATCTATATTAGACATGCAGAGCGCACAGCCGAAGGAACAACGTAGTTAAAAAACAAATTATTTCTTAGTTGATCATGATTTAGTCAATGCCAATACAGCCAGTTTAATCTTGTTTTCACTTCTAAGGTCAAATAGCATTAGTCGGAAGTCTATTTGACTTTAGAAGAGCATCAAGCTAAACATTTACATTGAATGCAGCGCGCAGACTGCTTATAAACTGCTTGTTCACCCTCCAAACTAGCGAGGTGGGACTAAACATCCCAATCCCAACCAAAGAAGTCTCCCAGTAACCGGTCCCACATGTGACAGACTTTAGAGCCAAGTGGGGCAAAAGCGAGGATGACTAAGGAAGTAGGGCTCAAACGAGGAGAACTATGTGAAGTGGGGCAGGAAAATAAAAACCCTTGAAACATCTACATCCATATTTTTTAGTATAAATTAATAATTGCTTATTATAATCGCTTATTATACATGAACCCAGTAGGCGTTTAAACTAAGGGGGGTGAGGCACGAAACGGTCTACACGACACTGTGCCACCACCGCTTTAAACAACGTTGACATGCGTTTTGAGAAAAACAAAAAACACACATCACATATATAGGAGCAGAGGTCCCGGTAGGGCAAGGCAAGGTAGCCGCCCTACCTTAATTTTTGATGAAAACATTCATATGCACATTTTTTCCAACAATTTGTGTGGTTGCACGTTAAAAATTGGATGGTGTATTAGAAAGTTATGCTTGTTTTAGTCAACTCTAAAAAAAACCGATTCCGAACCAAAAGGAGGGACTATGTCTAGTCTTATATGAAATGAACTCTTTCTTTTTGCAATAGGTAATTATCAATCGAACAAAATCTGACTCTAAACAATATTTTAGGTGGGGTATTTAAGTACAAATTGAGAGTATTTTGGCCAGTTTATGAGGTGCCCGAAATCCACTTTGGATATGTGACGGATTATGTTTTATGGTAATTTGGATTTGTATATTTTATTGATTTAAAATTTTAATTGTATTAGTTCAGTCAATGTCTTTGGTTTAGAATGTGAGGACATGTTTGCTCAATTGAAAAAATGATGGTTGAGAGCTCTTTTCGAAGATGTCAATTTGCGCAGAAAAGACATGATATCCTAAGTTTTGACGAAATGGTAACATAATGTGGGATAACTCGAGAAAAGGTGAAGACACTACGTCATTGTTGATTATGTTTATAGTGTGGACACCTTGTATGTTTCAATAAACTATATTACCATCGATTTTCACCATAACTTAAATGAGTTATGTTCAAAATTGCTTCAGAACTTCTCTTGTCTTGATTATCTTGTGGGATTTTTATTTTGCAAGTTGTTCACGAGGATATTCCTTCGACAAAATTTCAAAGCATTACTTTGCTGTAACCGAAATCAGGACAAGAAGATGTCGAACCGGTGACTCTATTATATCAGTGAACCAAAGCCAAGTGATATCATAAGATCAATCTGATGTTTGCATTTTTATTGTAGATGTTATCACACCGATGTCTTTTCTTTAGATAGAGCATGTTTTCCAAGTGGAGAAATCAATCCAACTCACTGACCACGGATTTCTGTTATCAAGGAATTCAGAAGGAGAGTTCAGTGTCTAACTTAATGACATTTAATAAATTTGTGCTTGAAGCCACTCAGAGTGAATTTTGACGATATCTATAAATTTAACTACTCTAGACAACTAAAACTTGCATATTCATGTTTAAAAATTATGTTAAATAGTTACATCTTACCATGGGGGATGGGGGCAATTGCCCCCCCCCCCCCCCCCCCGCCCACCACCACCCATGATTCTAGTTAAACATGGATGGGAGATAATTAATAGGCACGAAGACTTCTGTGTAGCTGGCGGGGACTTCTGGTGGCCCTGCTCTGGGCACTCCACGGGTGAACTTGGAAGCAATCTAGATGAACCAGGCAACATACCACTCTGCCCTGCTTCTCACCTTGCCGCATCCTCTAACTGACCACACACCCTAGCTTGCTCACCTCTCCATGATTTTACAGATTCCAAAAGCACCGGTGGTGATACCCGCTCCAACATCGAACATGATGCCAAAGCCATGGCCCACCGCCTTGCTTAACATCGAGGAGGGGCTGGTTCCTGGGCTCGATATAGCTACGTTGGCGCGAAGGGGATGAAGTGGGCTCGACATAGCACGGGAGATTGTGTTGAATTTATTGAGTCAACTAGAAAAAATTGCAACAAATTTAAGCTTAAGAACGAATATATTATGATCTTGCCTATCCCGGTAATGGCCCCTTCGAGCGAATCTGAGGGTCAAATCCCCGTCGGTTGTCATTATAACTGATAGTTCACCATCGACAAACTCCCGTCGGCTATGCTATCCGACGGTACGGTCGGGTAATATATTACCCCACAGTAACTAACCGATGGTAAGCCGTCAAGTATGTTTTGGCCACAGGCAGCCCCGCGACATCTTGTCGGAACTTATATCTGACGGTTCCCTATATGATATTAGTTTTTTCGACGGTTCCGGTTCCCTGTTGGATAGTGCTTTTTTCTGACGGTTATTGCAGCCCATCTGTTGTATTGATAGTCGACAGTGTCAGATATAGTCGAGAGTAGAACCAATACTTCGGTTAATATGAGACCCAACGATGTAAACAACCGTGAGGGACTGCTTTCACTAAGGGGTGTTGTACATCAAGGAAATGTAATCTAGAACATCAGTATTTTGGGATATTAGCATTAAGGAACCAATCATAATTACACAACCACACATGAATCAAAACATATAATATTTATCATAATCTCATAAAGTACACGATTAATCCAGAAAATGTTGAATGCAAAAGGAAGTACTTGTGTGTGTTTGTAATTTGTATGTCAAGCTCCGGTGCATGCATGTGTGCATTGTGTACTTGTACATCAATTTCTATACAACTAGCTGATACCCTGCGCGTTGCTGCGAAAACTTTTAGAATTTTTCCAACATAAAAAATGTAAGAACAATATATAGGTAAACATGAATGTGTTGTCCTTGACATGATGTTCGACCTGATGTAGTATTATACTATATACATATAGACAGACGATTAGTTGTTAAATGCATGGCTAAATCTAAGTAGATGATGGGCCTGAAAAAGTAGATGAAAAAGTAGAAGATGGGCCTGAACTCCTGATACTTAGATATTCATAAAGTGTGTAGCAATATAAAAAATCATGAGAGAAAAAACGTGTGAGAGTATTTGATACTCGAATTATTTCACTCCTTAACTGGATATGAAAACTAAGTAGATTCATACATCTAAGCCGCGAGAAAGCCGCCGCCGTTTAGAACCTAGCGCCGCCACTTCTTCTTCTCCACCGTAGATCGGTTCCCCCTCCTCCGGCCGGCCTTGCCGGCGTCGGGAGGGGTGGGAATCCGATCTATGAGTGGAGTTTTCAATAAAAGTAGTGTTTCAATCTAGGGTTTTGGTTGTCGTCATCTTCATCTATGGAGATGACATCTTCTACAATAAGCAATCTTCCGGACTTCGTTCGACGGCGAGATCTCCTTCCCGGCGTCAATGGTGCTTTGGAAGATTAAGTTGTATAGGTATGGTTCTTCAGATCTTGCTTCGCCAGATCAATCTTAGATTTTTTCTCATGGTTGCCGCGAGGAGGATTGTCCTTGCAATATCTGTCATGGCTACTACGTCCAAGGCAATGGTGATTCGTTCGCTCGGCTCCCAACGACGTCGACAAAGTTTTCGGTTATTTTTCCCTGGAATATCAGTGGTGGTGCTCTTGCCGATGTTGCTTGATTGAAACGCTTCCCTACAGCCGGGGGCTCGCACGACTCGCGACCTCCGGACTGTGCGTGCGCCATGTGTCCACACGCTCGGGAGACAGCGAGATGGCCCACCAATGACCTTATCTCCACCAACGCTCTCCTCCACTCGTTTCCTCCTTCCTCCTTCGCTCGTCCAAATCAATTCCCCACCAGTGTGTGTTTTTCTCCCACCTCCGGCGGCTCCTCAGTGCACCCCACGTTGTGGGCATCTCCAGTGCCACGCATCGGCGGCGAGGACGGCGTGCACCAATCCAGCGGCGCGGTGCTGTGGGCTCTCTATCCCCTACTCCGACGCAACCGCACTATGTTGGGCCTCCCTTCGATGCTGCAAAAACCGACGCTCCAAGACGGCGAGCACTGGTTGCGGGCGGCACGGTGCTGGCTCGGCTTTACGAACCGCCACTTCTACGAGCCGGAAGTCATGCCGCACCTCACCTCCACCTCGTCAGCCGCATCCGCGCATCGTCGGGCACACGACATGGATTCTCTATCTCCCCTGATCTGTGATGCGCTGCAAGGAGGAAGTACACGCTGCTCTCAGCGGCGGCCGGTGGTGCTACGGAAGTGGCCGATGTTGCTGCCACTGGCCGACGGAGTGCTTCCAGGCCAGGTCGCAACGGCCGGCGTTGCTACNTTTAATGACTGCGTGCGTGTACAAAGCCTTGACATTGCGGCTCAAATTTAAAAGGGGAGAACCTTCGTTGGTATTCACAGGTTTGTGGTTTGGTGTACTCGTCATTGTTCTACGGCTACCTTCAGAAAAATACAAAATTGTGTCATGAAAGAAGAAAGGGCTTGAAGATCTCAAAGATTTGCTCGTCTCTTTTAGTATTGTTTTTGTAATCGATGTAATCATGTACTATTTGCTGGTTTAATATATATGATATTTGCTAAAAAAAAATAGATTCATACATCTGCTTAACTGGACATGACAAATGAGTACACAACAGACATTAAGTGAACAGTTGTAATTTGTGATGCAGACATAATTTCCATTCGGGAGGTGACATGTGCTTCTTCTCCAGATTCAAGAAATTAGAATGGTAGATTCCATCAGCTGACAGCGAAAGGAACAACGGCAATCTTGCCAAGATGAACCAATAAACTAATATAATTTGGTATCTCAGAATACAACATAGCTGAGTAGAAAAGTACAACCTCGCAATAAGGGGGGCTTTGATGATAACCCCCAGGTCACTTAACTCATGGCGACGATGATAATCGAATCCCAAAAATGGATGGCAGCAGAACAACATGTGATAGAGTGAATAAACCCACGTCCGCAAGAATCTTCACACGTCTTTGCTTTAGCTCTCTCATGAATCTGCATCGTGCGACATATTTGTGCAATTAAAATTTACTCTAATCAATGAACAACAACCAAAAGAAGGGAAATCACATCGTAAAACTCGGATCGAGAAAGGAAGGTGGCACCAGCAAATTGAGTAAGTTGAACCGGCTGCCAAGGCTGTGAGCGGCGATGCAGGATGATGGGGATATCTTTTCGGGGAAGATCAGAAGCTTGACATCCTCAAACGGAGATGCCGGAGAGGATTCTGATGGCGGCGTCGACGGAAGCAGCGGGAAGTTCACAGGTTGTCAATCGTAGCTCCGCCACTGCGAGGAGGAGGCAGAGATGACGGTGTTCCACTTCCTCAACTGCGCCGTCCTCACCTTCGGCCCACGTCGTCTACGTACTACTCCGCCACACCCACACCCCTTCTGCATCCACCTCTCCGTGTCCGCGAGATCCGTATCCCAAACGTGTTAGATCTGTGTCCATCAAGCGGTCTGGTCTTTGCTTGGTTGCGTGATCCGGACGCGGTGGCTTAGGAATACCTGACACAGCTTGTTCCACGTGAGATCTTGGCTTGTCCGATGGGGTTTTGGTCGGTGTAGCTTCACTGAATTTTGCTCAGTTGAGATGAATCAGCAAGGGACTGGCTTAGGGGTGTGGTGTCGTCCTGTTCGTCCGGATTTGGGGCTCTGTTGGGTGAACTATGCTGTTCGAATTGAATCTCATTAGCATAGCCGTAATTAGTTGCTCTAGTGGCAAGTAATTTCAGAGAATAGTTCATTTTGTAAGTTGCAAGTGAACAGGATATAGTAGAAGACTAGCCTGCGAGCTGCACGCTTGGATTAGTTTGTTAAGATTTTCATTGTGCTGACTTTCGTCTGGTTGTTTGCAACTGAAAAATTGCAATATAAGATCTCTACAGGAAGCTAAGACTCAACTTCCACTCAGTCAACAATTGCATGTATGAATTTGTGCAAAGAAGAAACTGAAGTCTGCTGTGGTGCAATCATTTCATTGAATGCTCGTTTCATACATTTTGGAGCTCTCTCCTAATCACCATGTACTCGGTGTTCACACTATACCTTCCCTTTAAAGTTTAAACGATCTTTGTGATGAAGCAATAAGTAGTTTGTGCCTAACCTTTGAAACATGTGAATTAAACCGCTACTCGATAGTGCCCTAGTAAAATCACATATTAATATATCGCTGAGTGATACTGTGATGGTTGCAAAATGCGCCGTGTGATAATAAGTGGAGTGCAATAAATAGCTGGTTTGATAATAAGAGAGTTGGAAACGAATGAGCTGCATATGTTCAGGTGACGTTTTTTTTTGGATGATTGCATGGAGCTTGGCCATTATTTAGAGTTGAAAGACTACTTGGACTGCACTTATCCTAATATTTCTTTCAGGTCAGAGTATGATACGATTGGCACTAGTATAAAAGCAGCTGTTGCGTATCTTGGAGCAGCACTTGTAAAGGTCAGTAACTAGCTACGGATTCTCTGTAAAATGAAGTGGTTAAATTGATAAGTACCATGATTGACAGGTCCAAACGATCCATCATTTCTTGAGCTATTTGCTTGAGAAACTTTCTAGTTGTTTGATCATGTGCACTTGCCATCTACTTGATTTAGACACTAATATGTTCTTCACTCTTTAGAATAACCACTCAATTACTCTTTTACCTTATCAAACATTGATGTACCATTTTAAGAGCAAACTGTTGGTTTGAGGGTCATATTATATGTTCTTCATGGTTGTACTGTTTATCTTCCAGTTATACAGTTCGCATACAAAATAATTTTCCTGATATTCTCAGCCTATCCTGTTTGTTATTCTTGCCCTTTTTATTGTTACCATGAGATGGTTTGCACAGCATTGTTTCTGTTTTGTACAGAACTATTGTACTTTTCTGTGATTTTTCTAACCAATGTGTATCAACTCAGTTGCATATAAGAGATTTGTGGGATTGCTAACAATTGCTATTTCATAATGACAGCTTGTTTGTTTAGCAACGTTCCTCAAAGTACCTGATGCGAATGATAGCTTTGATCCCTACCAGGTACGTTTTATGCACGTTAATAATTCACTAGGTAATTGCCCGTGCTTTGCAACGGGGGCATAAAAATGTCAAACATCTAATTTCAGAAGCTGGTGGACGGGAAGGTTTAGAGATGGGGCATAAAAATATCAGACATGTAATTTTAGGAGCTCGATGACGGGGAGGTTTATTGCCTCCACGGTCCCATTCTACTGCACCAATTTAGTTGAATGTCTGTGCTCCCTCATTTTTTTCTTTCTTTTACCATCGAACTGAAGCTTGGTGTCCCTCTCGTCGCCATCACAATAATTGAAAGTATATTTTTTGAATTCCCTGAACGCTATTCCTTTATAGATTTTACCGGGCCTCGATTAAAAACAAAATAAAATTACATGTGCAAAATGTTGCAGAGGCATGTCTCTGACCTTCACGCAGGATAGGATCTCTCTGAACTTCCAAGTTCTATTTCGTTGAAATTCAAATTGCTATTCATCGAACTTCACAAGCAGCTAATGGCTAGAGGTGAGAAATCAAGCAATCCATGAATTTCAGCTCGTAGCTCGAAACATGTAATTTTAGGAGCTCGGGGACAAGCGGGTTTAGGGCCTCCACATTCCCATTCTACCAATCCAATTTAGTTGAATGTCTGTGCCCCCTCATTTTTTTTCTTCTACCATTGAATTGAAGCTTGGGGCAACTATGGTAGCTATCGCAATAAATATAAAGTATATTTTTACATTCCCCGAACACTACTCCTTCATAGATTTTTACCGGGCCTCGATTAAACAAAATACATGTGCAAAATGTTGTCGAGGCATGTCTCTGACCTTCACACGGGCTATGATCTCTCTGAACTTCCAAAAAAAAATTCCTTGAACTTCAAATTGCTATTCTATGAACTTCACAACCAGCTAATGGCTAGAGGCGAGAAATCAAGCAAACCATGAACTTCAGCTTGTAGCTCGAAACATGGTACATAGCAAATTAATTAGCCAGCATAGCAGCATAAATCACCTTACTGGATAACTTGTTTAATTTGGAGGGGGGGGGGGGGGGGGGCTCTTTTCTAATCACTGTTAAGTTATATAAGCCTATTAGTTTTGCAAGAAACCTAACCAATAAATGAAACGTTAGCACCTATAGATAACAACTTGCGGAACTGCGTCATGACCACAAGCTGCATATTATTATCCTCCGAGTAAATCCCAGCAACCATAGCAGGGAGGCTTTGAAGCTACAAAATTCAAATAGAAGGCCAAATTCTCAGCTTCTTTTATCAAACCCTAAAATGATCTACAAGCTATAGGCACACAAATCAAACCAATATTAAATAAAAGCGTACTCTACTTCTCAAAAACACATAATGGACTTTCTCTAATAAATATCCGAAATTCTCACTAACAAATAAGAACTGCATTATTTTTCGAAGTGCGGTCACACATGTTTTGCAAAAAGACAAAAAGAAAATCCCGAGAGAATAAAATTAATTTCCAAGATGGAGCGACACACCTGCACTACCATGATGCCAAGAATGTACTTCTCAAAAGACAGATAGTGAACCTCCCAGATATAGATTTTGGCATCTCATTAAGAATCTGTTTACCGATCATATCACTAAGACTTCAAAAGCATAGCAGCAGAGTATAAACCAAAGAATTTCTGAAGTTTAAAGCGTACTTATAGTTTCAACACAATCAGAGGAATTGAACTTCATATCAGCTCAACAATCTAAATTAGTACAACCATTCTGAAACTATCAGCTAGCAATGCAGTTTATATCAGCTTGCACTTCACATTAAAGAATACTTCTATCTGACAATCACATACATTTGGCAAATACAAAATGCAGAGATAGTAGTATCACATATATTCAGAAGCAGATTGTTCCATTCGTGAGCAGTTGTGGCGCTGTGAGGACGAACACCACACCAGAACTTAAGCTGGCAGCGGTGGTGCACGGTCCAGCCACTGCCCATAAGGCCATAAGAACATCCAGCTTTGGCTAGTGTATACTTTCAGGAGCTAGTTCATACAAAAGAGAAGTAATGATGAAGCTAAATAAGCTTTTCTAACAAGTTAGTATCTCCATGACCTGCGTGCCCGAGATTTTCTTCCAGGAGCTAAGGAAAGCTCGAACTTACCCAGCTCATACCCCAAACTCAAGCGTGGGTAGGCAAGAAACAGAAGCTCAGTAAAATCAAAGTGGAAACGGAGGACTCACTTATTGTGTGGAGGTCGTCTGTGTACCCGTGTAAGCGGACGGCGTCCTCGAAGGCCAACATGGCGTCACGGAGGTCTTGGACCAGGTGTAGAGGATCACCACGTACAACATAGACGCCGAGATGCCCGCCACGTCTCGGGCCATTGCCCGCAGCAACAAGCCTCGTGCACGCACCCTCATGTTCCACTCGGTCTCGCGACGTCTCTCGGCACCGCCGCCGTATTGCCGGTGTTCAGCTCCAGCTCCTTCGGCTTGACGAAGCCGGACCCCGGCATGCCGTTGCCGTACTCGACATTGAATGGCCTCGCTGCGCAAGCGACCCAGAAGAGCGCCTTGAGCTGGAGTGGCATCGCGTGCCTCTCTCGCCGCTCTCCCAGACGCGGCGGTTCTTCTTGGACAGGCCCACCTGCTGTAGCCACGTCTAGAGGGTGGGGACAGCGTCGCTGGCGATGGAGACAGCCCCATTAGAGGCGAACGAGGCCTTGCGGCGCTGAACGGTGGCTTCGCAGGGCCGCGCCGGGAGTGGGAGAACGATCTTGGATTTACATTCACCACGGATCCATCCTAGTAAAGATTTTTGGATTTACCCTGCTTGTCATTGTTAATCTAATATATAATTATTTTCAACCTGCAGGAATTAATGAAAATATTTATTGGGTTTATAGATGTCGCTGGCCTTTATTTTGCTTTGACACAATTGACCCACAGAAACATCTCCCAGAACCATAAGTTCCAGGCTGTTGGTCTTGGTGAGTCCATAGTTGTCCTTGTTCACTTTCTGACGTAATGCTTTTAGCTCAAACTACAATACTTCATCCGTGATGGCATGTTTGCTTTGATCTTTATTTAAAATAAATTATTTTCATTTCCATTCTGCATGTTCGCCTGCCTTACTACCAATTCAAATTGCTAGTTTTTTGTTCAATACTGTGTGCATGTCAGCTTTTTTATATACAAAATGAATTTCTGATGTTCATATTTGTATGAGTTGCTGCTAGTCCTGTAGCTGTACATAGACATTTTTTTGGCTACTGAATAACATTTCTCAGGAAATTGAATGTCTTTAGTTCTGTTTTTTATTTAAATTCGATTGGATCTCCTTAAGTTTCTTGCTTGTGTATAAATCAGGGGAGGATGTGATACTTTTGACCTATTTTCAGCTGCAACCCAATTCTATCATGAATTCATGATTATCATTGACCAATTGGACACTTTCATCGTTTCCAGGCTAGGCTTTTGCTGACTCAGTTTTGCACCGTCTAGCACCGATCTGGATTGGGGCACGACCGCACGAGGGCTTGAATTTACTTGGGATTACATATTTCAAGGACTTGAAGCAAATGCCAATCTTGTATGATACCCAAAAACTGTTAAAAATGTAATGTCAGATCCTTTGTTTTGGTTATTTATCCAGATCCCAGATAACTTACTTTTGTTTTCTACAGGTGATGACCCTTTCCCTTGCTGCATTAGGATCCTTGATGTGGCTGAGGAAGAACAAACCAAAGACTCGAATTAATTTATGCATGTGCTCTGCTTCTGGCAACAATGCCATCTATCACCAGGTTATTCTGTATTCCGGAAAATACC
Organism: Puccinellia tenuiflora; assembly: GCA_012064385.1. Taxonomy (NCBI): domain Eukaryota; kingdom Viridiplantae; phylum Streptophyta; class Magnoliopsida; order Poales; family Poaceae; genus Puccinellia; species Puccinellia tenuiflora. Next base: position 487,526 of record QRDG01000371.1, read on the forward strand.
ATGCTCCAACAAGTGTTTATTTTCTTATTTCCTTTTTTCCCTATAGAAACAGTTCTTGGTTATGATGAGCAGCAAGTAGATGTTGTCCTGTTTTTCGATAAAGGGATTTTATTACTTAAAAGGTTTAAGCAATACACCCGGCCTCTGCATAGCTAAGATGCACACATCCCCAAAGTCACTCGGTACAAGTTCACAACATAAAAAAAGGCGAAATACATATCATAATGAGAAATTGTAAATCCGCCTATAGCATAGGAAGGTCAATCCGGAGTCTATGTTGCCACCCATGCCGGGATAGCAACTCCCTGGCCGCAACCTCCAGTCTCGACGCTACCTCCAAAAACAAGTCTCGGTGCTCCACTCGCTGCAGGGCCGACCATGATCGTAGCGTCGCCGTGCACCGGTAAATAACCTGCATAATAGAAGCAATTTTATCATTAAAAACCTTGTCATTTCTACATAGCCAGAGCGACCAAATAACGGCAATCGCACCCATCCTACAGAAGAGTTTAAACCTAGGATCGACACCATTCAACCAGTTGCCAAAAAGGTTTGCAACCGAACATGGTGGATGTAAGGTAGAACCTATCTGGACAGCTGACCATATAGACCTAGCGAACTCGCAATGGAAGAATAAATGTGCAATGGACTCGTCATTTTGACAAAACTCACATTTTTTGCTTCCTTGCCAATTACGCTTAGCAAGGTTATCCTTTGTAAGAATTACACCCCGACGAAGATACCACGCAAAAACTTTAGTTTTAAGCGGGATCTTCATCTTCCAAATTTTATTACTTTCTTTAGTATCGACTGGCACATCGGGAAGAATTAAAGCTCTATACATCGAATCCACAGAGAATTTACCATTCTTCGTAAGATTCCATCGAAATCTATCTGGACCTTCCGACAATTGGACAGAGTCCAAATGGAGAAGCAAGTCATTCCAGGATGCCTGCCTTGTTCCAAGTAAACTTCTTCTGAACGACACATCTGGTGGGGAGGAACCCAGCACCTTCGCAAGCGTATCGCTTTTGTGACGAACAATCGAGTAAAGAGCCGGATATTGTTCTTTGAGGGTAGACGGGCCCAGCCATTTATCCTCCCAGAAACGAATTTCCGAACCATCCCTAATTGAGAAAGATCCATGTGGGAAAAAATACTTCTTTGTAGCCATTAGGCCAGCCCAGAAGTGTGAATCACCAGGTTTCCAAATGACCTGCGAGACAGCTTGATCCCCCACATATTTCCTCCTAAGGAGGGTCTGCCAAACTCCATCCTCAGATAGAAGTTTGAAAAGCCATTTACCAAGTAAGGCTCTGTTCTTGACCTCAAGGTCATGAATACCGAGCCCTCCTTGGTCTTTAGGGCTACAGACCACACTCCATTTAGCCAACCGATATTTCTTCTTCTCACAATCCCCTTGCCAAAAGAATCTAGACCGGAAATAATCCAGTCTTCTTAAAATTCCTTTGGGTAATTGGAAGAATGAAATCATGTACAGTACCATGTTGGTTAGTACCGAATTTATGAGAACCAATCTTCCTCCTAGAGATAGGAGTTTGCCTTTCCAACTATTTAAACGTATTTGCAGTTTTTCCTCCACCTTTTCCATTCAGCATTTGTAAGTTTCCGAAAATGAATCGGAATACCCAAATAGTTGATAGGAAATTGACCTTGCACACAGCCAAAAATATCCGCATACAAGGCAGCGTCATCATGAGCATCACCAAAACAAAACAATTCACTTTTATAGAAATTAATCTTAAGACCCGAAAGTTGCTCAAAAGCAGCCAAAATTAACTTTAGGTTTCGAGCTTTTTCAAAGTCATGTTCCATAAAAAGAATCGTATCGTCAGCATATTGAAGAATTGAAAGACCACCATCAACAAGATGCGGAATCACTCCTTCAATTTGACCCTCGGATTTAGCGCGTTCAATCAAGATAGCCAACATATCAGCCACTATATTAAATAGTATTGGCGATAATGGGTCGCCCTGTCTTAGACCTTTTTTCGTTTGAAAGTATTTGCCAGTGTCATCATTGACTTTGATGGCAACACTCCCTCCCGAAACAAAGCTATCAATTAACGCGCACCACTCCGGAGAGAAGCCTTTCATCCGGAGAGTTTGCTGAATGAAAGGCCATTTGACTTTATCGTAAGCTTTCTCGAAATCGATTTTGAGAATTACCCCATTCAATCTTTTCCTATGTAGCTCATGAACCGTCTCATGTAGGATGGCAACACCGTCAAGGATGTTGCGTCCTTACATGAAAGCCGTCTGAGACGGTCGCACTACATGATCAGCCACACTGTTAAGCCGAATCGTAGCATGTTGTCCTGTTGGTAAACCTAGCATACATGTTGTCCTGTTGGTAAACCTAGCATGATTTGTGTTAATTTAGTGACATTGCTGAATACCTCGTAAGCGTTGCTCAGTACTCCTTGGGGACCACTGAAATTTGACCACATACACCAACATTTTTGTAATAAAACAATATCCAAAGTAAAGCCTTGTTTTGTGCTGCACAGTTGCATATGTATGGAAAATCACCATTGGAACTAGAGTAACTTTATCTGAGATGTAATACCTCTTCTTTGACAACTTTACTAGGGATGTTCTTTCAAATAAGTCATACTTATGTTCCAATTGTTTAGTGGAGATGTACGGAAGATTTTGATGGATCACATGTTTTATACCTGTTAATCATTCGATTATCATTATGTATTCGTCACCATTTGGTCAATTGTTCTAAACATGCTAAAACAATATTGCAGATACTTGAGGAGATCGTTAGAGTGGCAGACTCCCAAGGTGGTCGGCTTTGAGCTCTTCTCCTCACTGGCCATGGCTTTCATCAGCTCACAGCTGTTCTCTGCTTATCAGAGACCGATGTAATGAACGTGCGAAGAACTACGGAGTTTACCAGAGATTTGACCCGCCTGAGATGCCCGATTTTTGTACTTTAGTAAAATTAGAATGCTGCTTCGAGCCTTTGCCAGTATG
>QRDG01000372.1:0-72773 GCA_012064385.1 Puccinellia tenuiflora
CAGGCTTTGGAGCTACGAAGACTTTGCCGGGAGCCACAATTAAGTTGTGGTGCGTGCCCCGGCCTTGGGCATCGAGTCTTTGGCGGCTCGTGCATTTGAAGACCCTCCAACTTGTGGAGTGTGCTTCATCCTTGTAAAGGTTCTAGTTGTCACCTCAACGGCAACATAGTGACAAGTGCCTCGCCACATCGGTGGTAAGTCACAACGGAGATACGGTGTGCCATATCAAGGCTACTCGGTGTTTCACTTTGGTGAACACCGCGCCGCTCCAACGGAGATTAGCTTCCATTGGGAAGTGAACTTCGGGATAAATCTTCGTGTCATCTTGTTGTTATCTTTGCACTTACCTTTACTTGTTAGCACTAGCCTACTATATCTATATCTTGTGCTAGTGATCTTTGCTCATCATATAAGGTTGTTCACCTAGTTGCATATTCTAGACAACTTATATTTGAGCAATATCTATTTAAAACGAAAAGAATTAAAATTTGTAGTTAACCTATTCACCCCCCCTCTAGTTAACCTCATCGATCCTTTCAGGCACCCTCCCTGAGTCCCTGACCCAAGTGGATGGGTACTACCGTTAATTTATTTTTTAAATTTTGTAAAACCATAAAAGTGCAACAAACAAAGATGATGCCATGATGATTGCAACAATTAAGAGCACAAACAAAATAAAATAAAGGGGATATTTTTGGGATGTTACATTGCTGCTCCTCTCTGAAATTTGGCGTTCTTCTCCAAGTCCGACGATATCCTCCTCGCTCTCCCACTTAAACTCGGTTCTCTCTCCGAACCCCACCGCTTCCACCTGTACACCTTAACCCCTTCCGGCAGCCTCGAACTCCGAACGCTTCCGACAACCTCCAACACCAACTGCGTTGTTCTCTCTCTTAAAGTCTCCCGCTCCCTCCCTTGGCATGCTGCTGTAGGCAGCGGGTGGTGACGGGGCGGATCCGTGCAGGAGGCGTGGTCGAGGGTGGTGCTGGAGGCGCCAAATCACATGGCCTAGATGTTTGCCAGTTTCGGCGGCTCGGGCGATAGCCGGACACTCAACATCGTGCGTTTGTGGCTACCATCGTGATAATCGAGCACCGAACAGAGGACGGGGTCAGGGGCGAGATTATAGTGGGGGGACATCGCGGCCGCCGCAAGCTCTCCATTTCTGTGTAGGTAGAGACGAGCGCTACTTATTCGGATCGATTCAGAAAAGCAACCAAAAGGATAATTTCGTCATAGGCACGCGGACCCAGCTAGCAAGGGGCAAATTATCGAATTCCAAAGTAAAAAGGGGCAAAAAATAACATCTCCAAGAGGTGGGACCATAATTAAGGAGAGCTCTTTTTATTTCTCTACGAGGGAGCTTCGTATTCGGAAGGATATATGTCCCGAAAGCAAACTGTGGAAGTGGGCCGACACGCGCGTACGCCCCAACTGGATGTATCGACCCGACACGTTTTTATATATTTCCAAGAGACATAGGGAGCGAGGGAGTCCAAATTAAGGTTCAGTTTATGCGTGCAGGTGTTGAGTTTGCTACAATTTTTTTTTTTGACGGGGAGTATGGTACCAGCTGGTTAATCGTATCGTACCTGAGTCCCTGACCCAAGTGGATGGGTACTGCCGTTTAGCAGTAGCAACTGTTGATCTCGTGCGTGCATCATCATCTGAGGGTGTGTTTGGTAGGCTGTATGTGTTGGGCACGGATTTCTCAATTGAGACAGGCTAGCCTCATACGGGTTGGGCAGAGATTTTGTTACGTGTTTGGTAGCTCGTATATGGTGAGACGGGTTAGGATGAGATGTTGTTTGTTGGCTCGTACGTATTGGACCAGGCTGAAATTATGAATAGGTCCAAATTCTTACACACAGGCCCTTAAACAGAAATAAAAAACGCAATCAGGTCCTCAGATCACCCCATCGTGGTCAGCACGGCTGGGAGCAGCTCGCCGGCGCGGCCGCCGCCGCCGTCACGCCCAGGCCGCCGGTCCGCCGCCGTTACGCCCAGGCCGCCGGTACAGCAGCGCCCCGGCTCGTCGCCGCCGGTCCAGCCGCACCCCCGGCTCGCCGCCGCCGGCCTCGACCGCGCGCCGCACGGCCAGGCTGCGCCCAGCCGCCGCCGGCCCAGACCGCGCCCAGGCCACCGTCGCCGGGCCGCCTCCGCCGTGGTGGAAGACGAAGCTCGGCCGCGGGTTGGACTGGGGCAGGAGGAGATCGGCCGCGGGTTGGACTGGGCAGGAGGAGCTCGGCTGCAGGTTGGACCGGGGCAGGAGGAGCTCGGCCGCGAGGCGGCGCGAGGAGAAGCTCGCCAGTGCTGGAGGAGGTCGGCCGTCGGGGATGCGGGCGCGCGCGAGGAGAAGCTCGCCGGCGCTGGAGGAGGTCGGCCGTCGGGGATGCGGGCGCGCGCGCTTTGCGTCGTCGTGCCGTCCGACAGCTGCTGTTTCCGGGGGGCAAATGAACACTGTTTTCTCCGGGGTGGCCGACCGCGTGGGGAATCGCTTGTGCAACAGTGTTCTGCGGGTACGAGCTCAGCCTGGGCGAGGTGAGAAGCTCGATTCTCACTTCCCAACCGGGCACTGCCCGGAGGCCTTTTCCGTGTCAAGCCGGCACTGCCCACACGACCCAACCCAGGCTACCAAACAAGAAATAGACAACGAGCCAGGTTGAGATGAGAATCTGCGGGAGGACACAGGCTACCAAACACGCCCTGAGGGATTGCGCGGGCGAAAGAACCAAGGGGGTGGGCGACAGACGTACGGCGACACTGCAGCTCCAGCGAGCCACAGACGAAGAGGCATAGCGGCGGCACAAAAGGCTAGAAAGAAAAAAACCACTGGAACCAGCAGCACGGCCACTAGCACTAGGGCAAACAGCGCGGCCGATTCGATTCCGAAACGAGTTGGGCTGAGGAGGACGGATCCCCACCTCTCTCTCTCCGCCGATCGATCGAGAATTCGAGATGCGGGGCGGGGTGGCAGCGAGACGACATTTGTTGTTGCGTCCATGACCTGGAGGACCGGGTTCGGCCTGTACCTGTACGTGCTGCTTCCTGGCCTAGCTGGACCACACATGGGAGCGCGCGCGTAGAGAAACACTCCGACATTGGCCGGACGAGGCGAGAAGGGCCCCAAACTCCTGGGGGAGGTCCAGCCCACCAAAAGCGGCGTCGACGACCACTGGGCCACGCCATGACCCAGACCGTAGGAATTGGATTACACACCACAGGGCCTTGCCTTTCAGTACGGTACGCGACGCACTTTTCTGTTGGGCACCTTGATAAACGATGTAACTCTTGTTGAACCCTAAAAGCGGCAAGTTTCAGACGCACTCTTTTCCTTACCAGGGTACCTAAGGGGACTGGAAGGTTTTTAATGAGGCGGCTTGCTGACTTAATATATTTGATTTCAAAAAAAAAAGCGACGGTTTACGTCAGCTGGCTGGGTGGGACCCACGTAACGCTTGTTTGTGTCACCGCCGTATCCTATCCGAAGCAACATGCCTTCGCTATGGGCACACGTCCCCAGTTCACAACAGCTAAATCAACACCCCGACTCACGTAGCCATTTTAGGGACACGGTTGTTTTGGCTCATAAATTTAGGCCCAGTTCTTTTGGCGGCTTCTCCGAGAAGCTACTCTACCCCCAGCTTCCTAGAGAAGCCGTACTTAAATTTTAGATAGGCTTCCTAACTAGTTTAGACTAAAACATTTCGGAAGCCTATCTAAATTTTAGGTGCAACTTCTTCAGGAAGCTGTGGGTAGGACAACTTTTCGAAGAAGCCGCCAAAAGAACTGGGCCTTAGATGAGCACCCGTTTTACAAAATGTATTTTTAAAAATCAAACAATTCAGTACAAAAAAACTTAGGTGTACACAAAATTCCATGAAAAAACGATGTTTTGTATGGCTTGTGTAAAAAGACAAAAAAAAACATGTCTCGTGAAAACTCATTTTGAAGCACCGGAAATTATTTTTTTGCACATACCACAGGAAATGTTTTTTAACAAAACATTGTGCAAACATAAAATGTCCGGATGTACACACGATCTTTTTTTTTATAAAAAAAATTTGCATTTCGAAATGCGTTTTTTTAAGTAGCGGATGCATCTTGCACCTATGAGCCAAAGCATACTTCCCTCATTTTAGTTCTCAATCCATTTTATAGTCCAAAATATTAATAAAATAAAATAAAAGTTATTTGCTAAATGAAAACTTGAATGAGTTTAATACATTTTTCAAAAACCCATTTTTTCTCTCCATATCGTCTAGATGATCAACATCATGAGCGAATTGAGCTTTCCTTTGGTCCTACCTCCTGCGATAGGTAATCTATGGTGGTGGAGCCAAAATCGAGGCTCCTCAGGCAAGTGTTTGGAACGACATGTCGCAGGTTATCCCAAATCAGATCGAGTCTGAATTGGTGTTAACTACAACACATCTGACGAAGAGATGATGATCTTATTCCTCTTCCAAACCATAGGAAACACACTTCGCGTTATATCAATTGTCATTTTTTTTTAATAATTACCCAAGTAGCCTGGTTTGCAGAGAAGAGGGGCCCAAGTGCCCCAAATAGCCTTTGTCGAGTCACATAAATTTTTTCTTTGAAATGCGCATGATGTACCAATTTTGTTATGAAACTTTCCTTTGGATCCCACGAACAAGAATATCATCCTGGTGCAAGTGGAAATTTATGATTGCCTCCTAAAGGTCAGACACTTGGAGGTAAATGTGTTGGTTATGGTTTTTTTTTTAGTAACTTAAGTCCATCTGACATTTTCCAAGGCTTGAGAAGTAGTTCTTCCAGCTCTTGCAAGTGGAGGCTGACAAAATCAGGGGCTAAATCTGCAATTATCTTTCGATTAACCCATTTATCCAACTAGAAAAAGGTTAGTTCCCTACTTCCCATGCCGACCTTGGCAGCAACATTGAACATACATCCAACCTCCTCAGCTGAAGGTGGAGCCAAAATCGGTTCGGAGTTTCTTGCCTTCAGCGCGAAGATTCCATGCCAATCTGACCTTGAGGACGGCGTTTACTTACCCAACCCTCCCTGCAAATCAGGGTGACAAACTGTTTCCCAGTTAATTAAGCAGACAATTGCCCCCCACGACATCTTTGATTCCCTTCCAAAGAAAGCTCATCTTATCTTGTCGATTGCTTTGAACACCCATGGTGGTCAAAAGACAATAAGTGGAAAAAACGCCATTGTACTTAGGAAAGATTGAACAAGAATAAGTTTTCTACCTTGTGTAAGCATGAGGTTTTGCCATAACCTATTTGGGTCTTCCTTATTACTCAGGCGAGTAAAGACAACTTCCACGAAGACGCCTTTTCAATGATGAAGATCAAATATAAAACGTCATGTCGGACTTGAATTTGATTAGAGCTTTTTTCTTGATTTCTGTATGTTTTATCCTTTGTATTTTTGTTGGAGGGTGTGAACATGTGATTGGTGATATTTCGACACCTAAAAGCTTGGATTTCACAAGAAGAGCACTTATTTATTTTGATGTTTTGCGGCCTGGATTTGATTCAAATGTTGGTAGTGTAGGTGTTGAAATCTTGATTCTTTGTAAAGATTGTAATCTCTCTACTCAAAAGTAGAGGACTTTTTGGATATTATATCATTTTTTATGAGCAATTATCTTTTACACGCCGAGTAAAAAATATTTAGATGACATGTACCAACACATTCACTCACTTTCAAAATGTCTAGCTTTAAGACTGTGAAAGTCGCAACAAGCGTCTTGCTATCTATCGACATAACGTCGCCTCCATGGATCTTTAATTTTTGCACGTATACATTAGCAAATAATTGTAAAATTATGAACATGCCTGATGAAAATTCTAAATAGTACAAGTACATTTTGCACTATTTTTTTTCAGAGTAAGCATAGCAAAACGCTCGGTGCACGTACGTGTGCGTGTAACATATATCTGCCTGGTATTTATAAGGAAGTCGTGCTTGCTCGTGGCGTCTGGTATTGCACATCTCTGTCCCAATCGCTTGATCTAGCTAGCCCAGCTCACACAGCCAAGGGCGACTTGATCGAGGCCGCCGCCGCCGCCGCCGATCTCCTGTACTCAGGTACGAGCACCAGCCCGGAATCCCGCCGGAATTCGTTGCTAATTTCTCTCATACTCGTTGCCGTCCCCCCTGCTCGGCTGTGCGGTGCGCCTGTCACCAACTCCCTCCGCCCCCCAAATCCTGGGTGTCTGGCTGCTTCCTCCCGAGACTCGATCGCTGTCGCTTGATCTAGTGAGTGATGCCCGATTCGTCCTGTAGTCCACCGCCGCCGTGCCGTACTTAGCGTCATCCCGACGCCTCCGCCTCTCGCGCGCGTCGCCGTCCCCGTTCGACCTCGTCGCGTCCCTGCCGCCTCCGCCCCCGCTCGCGACCTTGGATTTTTTTAATCATCTTTTAGTCACCCAGTGAGTACTTCTTCAACAAGCCTCTCAACCTGCCCCCTATTGCGGTCCAGCGATAAAATTCTGGGTTCTGCTTTCGATTTCTCCGAGGTGCATGCTCCGTGTTCATGTAGAGGGTTCAGATTTAGGCACACAGCTCTTTGCTGTTAGTTTCTAGCACATGAGAATTGACAAGAGAGATTGCTGGAACTTTGTCGGAGTCTGCCGGACCTTGTAGTGCGTGAAGTTTGGCCGAATTGCTATAACCAGATCGAAGTTGGATGCCATTGAGTTAACCTCTGTGTTCCTGTCAACAAATTTACACGATTGTAAACTGTACACTCCTTGAATTTTATGGTAAAAGTATGACCAAGAGTCAGCCAAGCAATCTTATTCCGTAATTGCCGGTTGTATCGATCCGAAGCTCTGAACCCTTTAGGTGTTAAACCACTGTCGTGCAATATTCGATAAGCAGCAGGGATTATTTGGCGAACATATGTTATTTTTGGTTTATATTCTTGTTTTGTGCCTCTCTTGCATGGGTGTTTCTATTATAATAATCTTCCTCGTACGCTGTTATAGTTATATGAGTTTTTGACACAAGAACACTTATATGCAGTTAACTAGGATACAATATGACCTCACTGGACACGGTCAGAGGAGATCTTTCTCTGGTTGTTTTATACCTAAGCAAGGCTGAAGCAAGAGATAAGATCTGCAGAGCTATACAGTATGGATCCAAGTTTCTGAGCAACGGAGAACCAGGACCTGCACAAAACGTTGACAAATCAACTAGCCTTGCTCGGAAAGTTTTCCGACTGTTTAAGGTAGAGTTTTTAATGTTTTCGTGTAGTAGAATTTGCAAATTGGAAGATACCATATTTACATCTTGACATGGTCTATGGCATCACCGATGCACTATTATTGGTTTGCAGTTTGTTAATGATCTGCAAGCTTTGATTAGTCCTCCTGTCAAAGGAACTCCACTTCCACTGATCTTACTTGGAAAGGTATGCTGTTGCTGGTGTTACATTGTGGGAACATAGTCAGCGGAAGATAGGCTTCTAATTTTCTAATTTTGCTTTATGTCCTCAGTCGAAGAATGCAATGCTGTCAACTTTCCTCTTCCTGGACCAAATTGTGTGGGCTGGGAGGACAGGAGTATACAAGGTTTGAATTGTCTTCCACGTCAGCATATTGGAAATTTCATTCTGTATATGATTTTCCTGATATTTTCTTGACGAAAGTCCATTCAAGAAATTTAATTACATACATGGTGACAAGCAAAGCAATGAAAACAAAATCCAATTTTGTATGCAGAACAAGGAACGAGCAGAGTTCCTTGGCAGGATTGCATTTTATTGCTTTCTAGGCTCCAATACCTGTACCACTATTATTGAGGTCCGTGGCTTCTCTATCCTGGCCATCTAGAAGGCTATACGTTCCTGTTCTGTCTCAGATCTTGACATTTGGCATGTGTTTCATTCTAGCTAGCCGAGCTCCAACGACTATCCAAATCAACAAAGAAGTTAGAGAAGGAGCTCAAGGGCCAAGAGCTGTACAAGGTACTATTTATACCGAGCCCTGTATTCTGTTTGTGCATTTTCCATATTTGTTTCTTATATACATTGTGATGTATCGGTGATGGCAGAATGAGCAATATCGGATGAAGCTGAAGAAGTCCAATGAGAGGCTCCTCGCCCTCATGAAATCGAGCCTCGACATAGTCGTTGCGGTTGGGCTACTGCAGCTGGCCCCGAAAAAGGTCACTCCTCGCGTCACGGGGGCGTTTGGGTTCGCAAGCTCGCTCATCGCTTGTTACCAGGTGGGTTATGTCGTCCCATATCCATTTTTTTCTGTGTTTTATTCAGAGCCACTGCGTAACCCGGAAACTGAACTGTTTCTCCGTGTTTCCTTGGCAGTTGCTTCCGGCCCCAGCCAAATCCAAGTGATCCACCTCAGGCCAAGCGGCTCGTGCATCGGTTGGCGAAATGATGTTGGCTACTGGCCTTGTCGTTGTTAGTACTGATGATAAGAAATAAATCTGGATGGAACTGCCTGTACGTGTAGCTGATAGCTGGGATTATTATTGTGCAAGCCCATTGGTCGTCTCATAACCTGGTTGGTCTATCTTTCCACTTTCCTAGACTCGATTATATAGTATACGTTGTATTTGTATGGCCCCGAAAGCGGGTGTTACTATGGATGTTGCTGAATAATTAGAAATTCCATACGAGAATTGTGAAGCCTCGAGTTCAGATTTTGCTAATGTAGTGGCTGGATTTTTTGTTTGTTTTTGTTGAGGAAGTTATTGCATCCTTCGGTTTCTTTTCTCTCATGCTGTGGGCCGGCCTAACATCTGTGGTTAAGCAGAAGACAAGGCAGCCCCACTAGGAGAGAAACACATGAATATAATGAGTCTCTCGAGGAGCTCATAGAGATAGGGTGTGCGTGTGTGCGTGCGTTTATAAGGAGGGGTGTGCGTGCGTGTATATGAGCGCATGTGTTCCTCAAAAAAGAAGTGATAAAATGCGAGTGAAACTGGTGCAAAGTTGTAGCGACATACGACGAGTCGAGACTAAAATGTTCGATAGCACCAAAGATGAAATAGGTGTGATGCTGAATGGTATTTTTTTAGGGTGTCGACGGCGGGTCCAAAGGACCGGTCTGAACCAACTTCCATTAAAAAGCGATCAAGGAAAAAACACAAACTATTTTCAAAGCAATCACAAAGCCTGTAGGGGCTGCATAGTTTTGAAAACGACAATCTAGATATCTGAAACTGTATTCGAGTTCCAAGCCCAGTCTGTTCACTTTGGATACGAGTTACACAGAGTTTATGTCCAATTTACATTCTCAGTTACCGAATGCTGATGCTCTGAGCTCAGAGCTGGCGGCGTGCACTGGAGTTGCTTGGTCAGTCTCCTAAATGTGCAGTATGAGCAAATCGTTGGCGTGGAGTGTAAACCATCTTGTTACTTGGTCTACAAAACCTCGTGACCGGCTGGTACAAAGAGAATTTGTATATGCATGATGCATATCAAAACTTCATATATATCTCGGAACATGTAAGACCTAATACTACCTCCTTTTCAAGGCTTAAGGCCTATATTTTTTTGGAAAAGTCAAAGCAAGTGAAGTTTGACCAAACTTTTAGAAAAATCTATAAACAAATATAATATTTTATAGATATCGTATGAAAATTTATTTCATTATATATCTAATGATACTAATTTTGTATTTTGCATGTTAATGATTTTTTGTAAAAAGTTGGTCAAACTTCACTTCCTTTGACTTTTCCAAAAAAATATAGGCCTTAAGCCTTGAAAAGGAGGTAGTATATGCTTTCTTACAAGACTAATCCATCCAAAATCCTCTGATTTAGACGGTCTAGCTAGCTCTTTGTGCCGTATTGTATCATGCAAATTTTGATTACAACAATGCTTAGTTTCACTTAAGGACTCAACTTACTAATATAGTTTTGGAAACACCAGAACCACACTTTTCCTACAACTCTTCCTGGACAAATTTGATTACAACCAGGTGGGCCCGACACGAGGGAAAGGCCCACGATCAGATCAAAGCTTGTTTGGTCCAGACAGCGGTCTTCGGTCCCACCATCAAAACTCAAAAGCGATTCCTCGAGGGGTCGTCCAGTGAGCCGACTCCTCCAGCTGACAGTCGTTGATCAAATCCCATATTTCACCGTCAAGGCTTGTTCGGTTTGCTAGGTTTTGAAGGGATTGATAGGGATTGAGGTGGAGGGGGATTAAATTTCATGCAAGTCAAAATCCTCCTAATTCTCTCCAATCCACTCCAATCCAACTGGGATGGGGTTAACTGAACAAGCCCTCAAGAGAAGTGATTACAAGTCCATCAAGATAAGAGTTTCCAATCGGCTCCACTATGCATTCATGCAGTTGTAACCGTAGCAAGTTATTATCCACTGACACTCTATCCATTGTAACCCGGTCTCGCTACACTATATAAAGCATGCTTGGGGAATTATCTAGATAAGATCCATCAACACTACAAGAATGTGTAAGTCTTTACTTCTACACAGAGAGGCCGAACATGGTAAGCTCACGTGTCCATCTGGTTTCTAGATATCCATTGTTTCACGTCGACCACTAGCCCCATGGTTGACCTGCGAACATACGTCGACATTTGGCGTCCACCATGAGACATTGGCTGCTGGAGTTGTGTTCCAGACGAAATCATTTCTATCAGCCAACAGGTTGGTCGACTGCATCATCAACAATATTGACGAGGAAAGTAATGACAGAGAGTTGGTATTTGTTGACATATAAATGAAAATTATGTATTTTCGACACATATTTTGAAAATTATGTCTGTTTGATTAGTGCGTCTTATTTTTGTTATTATGTGGTAATGTACGGGTATTAACTCTCTCTCTCTCTCTCTCTCATTCGTCCTTGGAGGGTATAGGGACATCTAGCGGCAAAGATTTATCTGAATTCAAGTAGACAAATGTGTGTCATGACAAAGTAGATTGCTGATACCTCCGTCAAACATTTTGTTCCGAGTGAATATATGATTTAAAATCAAATTTATGTGTGTGCTCCGTAGCAACTTACGGACACTTAGAGCATCTCCAGTCGCGGCTCCCATAGGACGTCCGGATTGCCGCCCGAACGAGCGCTATGGGGGGCATCCGGACGAGATGCCGGCTATGGGGTCGGCCCCTCCCCAGTCGTCGCCCCCAAAACGGGCGCCCCAAACAAGAATTTAACAAAAAATATATAATTCGAATGAGTTTATCAATTAAATTCTAGTTTCATGAATAGAAATAAAATAAAAATTATTCATACATTTAAAATAAATTGAAGTTCAACTATTCTGCGGCCATTCCTTTGCGCTCCCATAAATGCTCAACTAAATCATTTTGTAGTTGATTGTGTGCATTTTCATCTCGAATCTCCATATGCATGGCGATGAAATCACTCCAATCCGCTGCCACATTATGTCCAATTTCATCAACGAGATCACCCCGATTATAATAGATCCTATTTCCATCAGCGTCCACATCGTCCACCGGCTCTTCACGCTCATCCTCAATGATCATGTTGTGCACGATGACACATGCATTCATGATCTCTGGCATCTGATGCCCACAAGAATAGGGGATCGCTGAAGTCTTCGTTGGGAAGTATTACCCAAATTTATAGTTCGACACGATGGGAACAGAAGAATATTAATAAGACCTTAGCAATTGAGGCGTCACTCTCAACCACACCTGTATATCAATAACTTGCAGCAGTAGTAGTGATGGCAGTAAATGATTCAAGCGAGCAGAAATAAAACAGCAATAGTAACAAGGATTTCCCAGTTTTCACTGGAAAAGTGAAAGTGTAAATCAGAGATTTAAAACGTAGGCATGAGGTGACAGCGGGGCGTTGCATGAATGAGATTGATCATATAATAAAATAAAGCTAGCAATGGGGTTTTTATATAACTCCGATGTATGTAGGTATGTGTTCCTTAAATAGTTGTGCGTACTAACCAAGAGAATTTGCACAATATCTATTGCCCTACCTGCCCATTTCACCGGGGCCAACTTGGAACTACAGGTAATTAAGGTCTACCCTTTCGTGTAGACCGGGACAATGGATTAACACTTCATAAACACATAGGATCCCCAAACTAAAACATCTCCCCCTTGTTTTCCTTATATGTCACTTTTAGGGTTCGCAGGTTCAACACAATAGCAGGTGATACACTTTGCAGGTAAATACCAAACTCAATTATATGATGAAGCAAATAAGTTCAGTACTGAAATCATGCCACTCGGGCCCTAGTAGCAAGCATTAAACATAGCATAAGTGCACCAACACAATACAAAAGTGTCCTCAAGATAAACCCTAGGATTATCGAACAACGGGTAGCATTACATGGTCAATCTCATCCAATCCCCATTCACCTCACATGCCTACAGCAAACTACTCACACATGGTGATGGAGAAAGAGCTCATGGTCGATGGAGATGAAGGCGGGGAAGATGGCGGTGAAGGCGGCCTCCAGATCCCTCCACCGGAGAAGAAATCCTGGATCAATCTGTCCCCGAAACGAAGAACGTGGTGGCGGCGGCGGTGTGTTTCGGGAAATCTCCTCTCCCCCTAGGGCAAGCGTTTTTTCTCGTATATAAAGGGGTACGTCCAAGACCGGAGGCGAGACGGCGCCCGAGGCCCATTTGGGGTGGGCCCATGCGGCCAGGTACAGGGGCCGCGCGGGGCCACCTCATTTGGCCCTCCGGCACCCCCTCGTGTCCATCCTTTTGTTCATCGTGTTTCTTTTCCAGAAAAACTGACGTGGTATTTTTCCCCGATTTTATTTCCTGCAAAAATAGCCAGAGGAGAGACTTTGCTAAAAACAGCGTCAGAATCAGCAGTTTTATTCAAATATGGAAGGATCCCGGAGCAAATTATGAGGCAAAGTCCTTGGAAAAGTGGATGCATTTTGGATGCATCACCATCTCGTCGTTTGACCAAGTGAGAGCAGGGTACCGCACAATAGCAAATTGCTGCTGCAGAATTCCAAATGCACGCTCGACATCCTTTCTTGTACTCTCTTGCATTGAGGCAAACCAACATTTCTTGTTGCCGAGCGGCGCAGAGATTGTCTTCACAAAGGTAGACCACTTTGGATAGATGCCATCGGCTAGGTAGTACCCTTTGGTGTAGGTATGGCCGTTGATCTCATAGTCCGCAGAGAATCTGTACATCGCTGTGAGAGCTGTAGACTCTGACATGCGTAGATAGTCGTCTTGATTATCTGCAGGAATTCCATACGCAATCATCCTCATCGCAGCTGTGCACTTCTGAATTGAAGAGAATCCAACCGTTCCCACAACGTCCTTCTTCAACTTGAACCAAGGGTCATGCTCTCGCACACCATGGACCAATCTCATGAACATATTTTTGCCCATCCGAAATCTCCGACGAAAATCCTTTTCGTCATATACTGCGTATAGCATGCAATGACCCTCCAATCTCATCCTCAGCTTGCTCTTCTTCCTCCCAAACTTTGAACCTCCTCGTTTGGGGTTTGCATTGGTGTCCTCTTCAATTTGCATCGCAAGACAAGCAAGAATTGCTATGCTCTCTTCTTCCTCAGCGTCGATATCATCTTCTTCTTGCATGATCAGGTGC
This sequence comes from Puccinellia tenuiflora, assembly GCA_012064385.1. Lineage (NCBI taxonomy): Eukaryota > Viridiplantae > Streptophyta > Magnoliopsida > Poales > Poaceae > Puccinellia > Puccinellia tenuiflora. The sequence continues at coordinate 13,577 of QRDG01000372.1, forward strand.
ATCGCCATCTCATCGTCGCTGTCCATCTATCATCAGAAATGAAACCATATCGATCAACCAAACATCGACGGCCGACGGCAGGAAAAAAAATGAAAACGGCGCCTACCGCTCAAACCGTCGAACACCTTCGGTGCAGGTGGGCGCACGAGCTCGTCGAAGGATTTCCCAGGCCCGTCGGCGAACTCCGGCGCGGCGAGGGACCCGGAGCCGGACGGAGGAGGGTCGGCGTGAATGCGTCAAGCCGAGTCCGGCGAGATTCGCCACCGGGGGGAGGCGGAGGTGGGAGCGGCGACCTGGATGGCGGCGGTGGGAGGCGGGCGAATGAACTGCGTGCGCGGCGGGGAAAATATGTTGGATTCGCCTCTCCCACTGACGGGACTGGCCTGCTTGTATGTATCCGACGTGGCCGCGCGCGTCGTTTCGTCTGGCGCTACCACAACACGTCCTTGCGCGCGGGGCTGGACTGGTAGCGTCGGACGAAATAACGGGCCGCTCCGGACGAAACCGGCCTATGGGGCGCGCAACTGGACGCCGTTTTTCGCTCGGGGCGCCCCAGAGGTTATGGGGGGCGCGACTGGAGATGCCCTTAGCTAGTTACTGGAGTAGAATATAGAAGGAGAGTCTGGCTGGAATAAAACTCCTCCACGTGACGCACCGAACTCATTGTGGCAAAACCGATCTGCAACGAAACCAAGGTCATATCCAATTTAAACAACCGCCTTGATACAAATCCCTCATCTCATGGAAAGTACCAGCCCATCGATTCAAGAGCGAGCTTGCGATCTGAACAACCCGAAAACTAACTTTGACTAGCAGAATGCCCGTGCGTTGCAACGGCTCATCAAAGCTTTTTCATCGCTACAAATGTCTCCATGATCGCACGTGAAGAAACTTGGTGATGTCGAGAAACAATTCTTCATGTGGTGTCATTTAGTTGACGAGAATATTTGGCTGAACATATTCCTATCGCATTAGAGAATCACAATATATGTATATGTTATATCTAAAATTTAGTTTTTTTTAGCTCGGTTAAAATGAATAGTAGAAAAGGAGGGACATGAATATTAAAGATTGCCCTACCATTGTTTTATAGACCTCATCGCCAAACTGTGGATGTTAATTATCAGCAAACTATATAATATCGAGTATCCAGCTTGCCTATTCTTCGTTATTTGATTTCATAAAGAGTGGAAATAAACAATCATCCTTCAATTGGAGTTAGGTGGTTAGATTAATTTCTGGCGTGTTTTGCCTGTTTTGAATGGGCTAGTACATGATGGCTTGCAGTTTAAGATATTGATAAAGGAAGTGCAGTACTCGACCTAACGTAGAAGTACAATTTTTCTTGAGAAATGAAACATTTTTTGTTGAGAAATGAAACAAAATGTTGTTTTTGTAATTCAGAAATTCACCTGAATTGGAGAAATGTCAAGGCAGGCCATTTGATGTTCTAGCTTCATGTCTTCCTTCAGCATCTATCCTACCTGGATGCAGAATGGTGCGGTAACAGTTTCCTAAATATTTGGTCCTTTCGATGCAGAATGGTGCGGTAACAGTTTCCTAAATATTTGGTCCTTTTTTCGAATGAAGGAGCATCGCTCCCGATTTCATTTCAAGAAACGAAACCGATAATACAATGTTTAGTTTTTAAAGTCACAACCATTCTGCCCACCTCAAAAACTGAGAGCATTTTACCAATCTCCACCTACTCATTACAAACCAAACAAGGGAACTCCAGGACAGCAGACCATGATCTAGCGCCAGCGATGTGATTTTTTTTCTGCACAGCGGCGTCCATGAGTGAATTAGTCTAATCGCAATATCCCGGAGAGAGTGAATTTGTCTCGATTGTTTTGCCCTGGAAACACATGTTATTCCTCACTTTCCTAATAGTCAAGAGAACAACGGAAGTAAAGATATTAGTGCCGTAGAAATTGTTTGGAAACACGCCAAAAGGCATGCAGGCCTAAGTACTGCAGCTAAAATTTACGGTTGCTGCTAGGTGGTCGGTAGAAGCAAAGAGAGCCATAAGCATGACGACCATCTCGTCTAGCAGGGGAGCATCCTGTCTTGAGGAGGGGCCTCCACAGCTGCAGACGGATCGTGGTTTTTGACAACATTTTGTCTCCTCGGAATGGACATGTAAGGAAGCTTAAACAATATAATCACTTTCCTCACCAAAGGAATATCAGAATCTTCAAACAAGATATAGTTTACAGAATACCAAGCTGAAATATCTACAAATGTACTTTCTCTTCTATAATTGTAGTGACCATCGCCATAACCTAAAGTAAGGGTTGGTAGCGCCTTAGTTTCAATAACAATAACAGAGAATGTTATTTGTTCACAATGTTATCCTCTTCCTTACAAAAATCTAGTACTACTATTTTTTATATATTTCATTAGACATCAAAGGGTTCAGGAAAAGGATAACAGAATTGGTGAAAGATAGTATCCATGATGGTTGAAGTCGATCATTCTGAAGTTGTTTCTAATAATCAGAGACTTCTTGTTAGGTACCGATAGAGGAACACTGCTTTCAAAAAAATTCAAATCCCCAAAAAATATGAAATTAGGAACATCCTCGCCGAGAATTTGGTACCTTGGAATAACATTTACAATGAATGTGAGGTCTTGTATTAGCTTAATCTACAAACTGAAATGATGTAAAACCAGGGAACTCGGGCAAGGATTCTGAATGTTTTTTAGATGAAGATAGATAAATCTGAATGTACATAAGGCGTACTTGAATATTCAGCATGTGAACAAACAAAATCTCCTCACAAAGATATTATCGTACAATACTAATCAAATTAGGCTTTACCGGAATAATTTTTCCCTAGCAAAGACCAGCTACCAAATACAAAATGAAAATATAAACAAGGTAAGTCAAACTGTAACAGAGTCCAGGTATCATTAGTTTCTGCTAGACATATAGTACATGAAGATGAATTCATGGTATGTAAAGAAAAATAAACGCTTACCAGCCCATCAGCTGGTAGCTTGGAATAACATTTATATTTTCATGGTTGATGCCGGAGGCTGCACTGATAAGTTATCATCAATTGTCCCGTCAAATAAGTGAGAAACTACTGTAAATAAAAATGAATTTGTGTGGTGTGCATAGTCGCATACCTTCTGCAGGAAAGCACGCCGGAGCCCAGCACCAGGTGATGTGTACGCGCTCGATGCGTCACATGCGATGTTCGTGCACCAGGGCCGCCCGTCGTCTTCCCGGTGAGGTTGACGCCGCTCCGCGCCGGACACAGGGCAGTAGGGCACTGGCAGCGGCCCTGTCTTGAAGGGGATGAACACGGGGGCCGTCCGTGAGGAAGGCATGGCAACGCTGGGGGTCGCATCGGCTGCGAGAGAGCCGAGGCGGCGAGGCGGCGAGGCGCGCAGGGGTTTCCAGCGGATCGGGAGGCGACATGGAGGCCGCGTCCCATCTCGCGGAGCTCCTGCCAGCCGAGCGTCATGGAGAAGCGGAGGAGGGGAACCTAGATCAGGGATGGGAGGAGCTGGGGAGGGGAGAGGGTGGTGCTCTACGCCGGAAGGGTGGCTGGCTGGGGAAGGGAGGCGCGTGGATGTGCTCAGGCGGCTGGAGATAGGGTGAGCGTCAGCGCGGCGGTCGACGCCATAGGATCCCTTCCGCCGTGGGAGGAGGGTGCCGAGGTAGCCGGCGGCGAGCCTCTGGAAAGCAGGATTCACAGCAGATCTCTGAACTCTGGCCACGTCGGGCTGAAGTCGCTCGGGCAGGAGAAGGTCGTCTGGCAGGGAGGTTGTCCGGCCAGGAGGAGGCGCACCCCCCGGTGGTCGGGATTACAGATGCGCGGATCTCCAGGCAAATGACGGCGACTGGACGGGGAGCGGGACGGGAGCGGCGGCGGAGGCGGGACCCCATGGGAGGAGGTCGGAGCGATGGGTCGAGGCTGTTTTTTTTCTAGGGAATGGTCGAGGTCAGGCATGCGCTGTGGGGCGAGCGGCGATCGAGCGGTCCGAGCAATGGTCTGCCGTGTGATCGAGCGAGCGAGGATCGTCTGCCCAGACGTACGAACGTCCAACTCCTATATTATAGTATAGAAGATAGATATTATCGGTAGTTCGGTATCAACCCAAAGATCGAAACTTGTATACTTAAGACTTTTTCTTTTTCTTTGTTCCATTGCGAAGGACTCGACGAGATAGAACGTGCTGCGCCGCCGGAACTACCCTCGGCAAAAGCCTGACGCACCAGCACCAGTGGCGAGGATTTGTCCAACGGCAGAGGCGCAGGATATATGGCCTCTACGGGAAAGCAGAAGGTGGCGGCGACGGCGGGAAGCAGAGGGCGGTGTCGCGGTGACAGTTGACGACGGCGACAGCAAGGAAGCAAGAGATGGGGAGGCGGCCTCGACCGAGCAGGTTAATTTCGGCGTCGCCCTGTGGAGACGATCTGGCTGGTGTCGGGCATATGAGTTTCAGATCTATGGAACTGCCTCGGAGGAGTTGAGCGGCGGCGCCGTCGTCGCGAGCTGGCTCCGCGGCGACGCTCACGAAAATTTCTGCGAGGATGGACGCCGCCTGTCAGGTAAGAATTCAGACCTCCAGATCAAATTATCTTTTTCCAGGAAATCGCCCTTGTTATCCACTATACTCAACAGTACGCTCCCCAAAAACATGTCAGTAATGTAATCTTTAATTATTTAATAATCGTCCCTTTTGATACAAGCATAAGCAGACTAAATGATTTGCAACCTAAACCATGGCCAGAACCAACTCTCATCTATCTCGCTGAAGCATGAAGCGAAGCGTGCTCTCCCGAGACGGAGAAAAGATACCATCTGATATTTCCTTTTTTACATTACAAATATTACTTTGCACAATATTAAATTATTTAAAATTTACTCTTTTTTAAATCGGAAAATTCCGGACACACCAGCGACACGCGTATCGGCGAGTATCGGAGTGATACGCGTATCCGATACGTACCGTGCGGGGACACGTCGTGTTTTGCCGTATCGGTGCTTCGTTAGCTGATAACATTACACGATATTTAACCTATGAACAGCACTATTATATTGAACTAATCATTTTTCCATTACAGGCACTCATTAGACCGGGTATTTTTTATTTCACTACTAGAATTTACAGTACATGCAAAGGGAACATAATTATGAGTGTACACCAGTTGAAAATGACCGTCGGGTTAAGATGTTGAAGTTAATGCTTCTTCTAGGGAAACACTAATTAGTTGGTGGTAAGTCATGTACATATATTTATGTGTGACCATGTAAGTATAGAGGAAAGTCAAAAAAGGTGCAATATGAAATCTCAAACTGTAAATCGTCGAGCTATAATGATTACAAAACATAAAGATATGTAAATTATGTGGGAAGTAATTGTAGGAATATAAATATTTTCTTCCCTGTGGACTACAAATGAAATTTATCACATGTTTTTGCACCAATCTTTCAATGATGCAAAAAAAATTCTCTGATCCAAAATTGCTAGCCCGTGCAGTGACACGAGTTGACGACTAGTCTTAACAATTTGTGTTTTGCTGAAAATAGAAACCGCAAAACGGAATCCTCTATCTGCCTCCTATTAGACACTATGTGCTTTTATTATTCACGGAGCTGTTTTGAGTGGTATGAACTTGATTATTTCTCTATCGAAAAAGACATTTTATTTGTTTCCTCTTTGCATGGATTTTAGCCCGTTGAAGAAGATTGATGAGCTAGATATGGCAGACGACGAGGTTTTACTGGACATCGTACGGATGCTGGATGATTCTGGTAAGAAGGCTGGATTCTTCTATGTGGTAATCACTCCCTGAACTTTGCGTTGGAAGCTTTTATGTTGATTCTATTCTCATCCTTACAATGTGATGGTATCTCAACTTAAAATATAAATAAATAGCACGGGTGATTTACAGATAAAATGTTGTACTGACATCATTAACAGAGCATGGATGCTATGTACAGAGCTAGCTTAATGATTTCTTCTTAATGGAAATGACACGTTCCATTAAATGATAAATTGCTCTCACCAAACTGATCATATGCATATTTGTTTGGCATACGCAGGAAGAAGGTTCTACAGATAACAAGGATGAGCATTCTAAGAGTGCAGATTATATATATAGGGGGATTTGTAACGCCGGTCTAGAAAATAATTCACCAAAGGTATGTCTAGACTTGAAGTTTGCATAAAATGACTACTTTTTTCTTACAGTGATAAAAGTGATTTAATGCACAGGATATTATCTCCAAGATTGTGTTGTTGTCAGATTTGCAAGTGAAATCCATCTGCAATCTACCATCCAATAGCACATTATCAAGTGCAACTCTTAGTCTATCTTCACATTCAGGTGGCCTTAACAATGCAGTTTACCAGGTTCTTACATTAAACTTCCTTATATCTTTCAGCTAGCTACTTTTGTAGGTTACTCTTTATTTCAGTTACATCTCAAGCAATTAACCTATGGTTTAAAATTGGCGGTTGGAGCAAGAACCCACTATTCATTTGATTAAATTAATGGACAAGCGAAAAAATCACATTATAATAACTTTGATCTCATGTGCAGTTATAAGAATATAGAAAATACAATGAGTGTATTTAGTAATATGCAAGAATCGTCTCTTTCTCAAATTTTACCTAAAGCACGGAGTTTTGCTTTGAAAAGTTAAACGCACAATTTTGTCTAAATACTTTTTAGAACTAAGAATAAAATAATCCACACAGCATCTACATGATGCCTCTAAATAGATCTGATGACTAAATCATCTAAATAGAGCAGATGCCTGACAGCTTTAATAATAAGTTACTTAGGCCCTTATGACACCCAAGTTCACATTCATGGATTTTGGGACGTTGTCTAGGACTCTATTATATTTGAACTTCAGCAATGTACAGTAAACTGCTTCCGAAGCTCTAGGGGATCCTAGCAATGTGGGAAACAAAAGTAATAAAAAATTGTCAAAAAATACAAGTCATGTTGAAACACGCGCCGATACCCGGTGTAAATGTACATATGTTAGTGATGCGTGTAACAAGTCGGTCTGTGCCATCCATGGTGGTCATGTGTTCGAATAGAGTGAACCCGGAGTCGTTGCTGAAAAAATGTAATTTGGAACTTAAATGATGACATCTGTAGGTGGAGTAAACAAATTAATTATATTACCTATTTCTATGGGTGCCATGACTTGATGATTGTCCATTGGCCACTTTGTGACTTGGGTATTCCAATCAGGGAACATCGCTCGCAACAACTCGCTTACTTCATGTATCACTTCTCTGCTCTCCTTCCTCACCTCGCTCCAGTGGAAGTGTGACTCATTCTAGTCAGGATAGTAGGATGGATCCATTAGAAATGTACTTCTATCCACCTTGACCACAAGAAAGGCATAGGCATCCATGATAGCGAACAAAAGTAGATTCGGCAGTATGTAGACAAAAGTCAGTAACTAACATGGGAAAGCACACGTTGTCGAAAATGACCGCCACTTACAACTTTAGAGAATCATATGTTGTATGGATGAAAGGTTGGGATCACGACATTAATCAATACTGTGGCGCGGTTAACTTGCGACACCGACGAGTGCCTTAAAGCCCGTTCTTGAGCTTGATGGTTTAAGTCGAAAAGGTGTTGAGATCAAAGATATGGGGTGCCCACGTGCTTCTCGACTTCCACACATATAAACTCATGAACTGCGAGATTGAAATAGTCAACGTGAACTTGTCCAGCTTCCCGCTTCCCGGATTGTCTGTTGGATCATCCGGAGGCATATCTCGATCATGAAGATTCTAGAGCTTCTTATCCATATCTTGTTGCAATATAGGCATTATAGCAAGCTCAACAAATAATGTCAACAATGTGTATTCTTATATATCTATATATTCACATTGTTCACTAATTGGTATTAGTTATCATGATATATTATTTGGTAACAAAAATACTTACTCTAATGCATCGTGGTCATTGATCTGCATGATGAAATTGTACATGTGTTCGACAACATGTTCAACGATGAACCCGACCCTTCCATCGGTACAGTACGCCGATTGCGTATTGTATTACTATTTCACAGCAATGAAGTGGAAAGAATGGTGTAAAAATAGTTAAACCACATACATGCACAACATTACATAGTAAATTAAAGATGTTGTGAGAAACAAAACTATATTTACAAGTACGGACATATATGTTTTGGACTATATTTATCATAAATTAAAACGCATAGGTATCTCTATGAACACATCTCCACACATTCCCATAGCATGCCTACAATTCTTGGTATGACAATTTAATTACCCTTCTAATCGAGGTATCACATCTTCATACATTATACTGAGCAGATTTGCATGCATTTATAGTACAAATGTACATGTTTAAGAGCAAAAACATCACTTACCCAAAACATTGCATGCCCATCTTATCAGAATAATTTCAACAATATGTATACATTTGACAACAAAACTGATGTTGGCTCAAGCGTTGGGAAGTTGGATGCTCACTTCAGTAGCCATCAACAACAAGCAAACACACAACCCAGCAATAAGCACACATTCACACCCAACATAGCACAACAGGAAGTAGGCAAGCACGTAGCTTCGGCAGCACGCATTCACACCCAACATAGCACAACAGGCAGCATGAACCGGGCGAAAGGCATTACCTTGATGGTGACGGTATAGGAAACGTAGAGGGCGTCATCAGGCAACAAAGAGGCGAATCTAGGCGTCTAGCGAGGGAATCTAGGCACACGAAAGTTTTTAAGATAAGCCTTCTCTAACTAGTTCTAGTTGAATTTAATTAGGTATAATCTGCTAAGGTTGTTAAGATAAGCCTTCTCAAACTACGACTCGCTAGTTTTTCTCTTCTTTCTCTCGCTCCAACCCAATTCCAATGGGCAGTTCCATTTCATTGTTATGTACAATCACTAGTTTGTTTTTCCCACCTTAAGTCCCTTTATTCTCTCGCAAGTTTTAAGGTAGCTATCAACAAATAAATGGGCGCATACGTCACCGTTGGGCGCACACATTGTGGACCAGAAGGTACGAAGCAAGGGAAATTGCATGGCGATAAAAAGTGTGCGCACTTATGGAAAAGCATGGAATAGAGGTAGACTAGAAAACAGCCTAGTTTTTAATCATAATAGATCACAACATGACCTTTCAATACTCGTTAGCGTAACAATTTGACAACTCACAATAGGTTGGAGTTGGGCAAAACAAACTAATGATAGTACACGGCATTGAAAAGGAGCAACCAAATAGAATTAGGTTGGAGTTAGAGAAAAAATAGCGAGTCGGAGTTAGAGAAGGGATAATCTTAACAACCTAGCATATTATACCTTATTAAATTCAAATGGACCACTTATGACTACCCCCCAAAAAAACTTTCATCCGCCTGGATTTCATGGCCAAACGCCTGGATTCGCCTCTCTGCTGTATGGTGACGCCCTCATTGTCGCCAAGAGTTGCATGTGCCGCTGCCTGTCTCCTAGAGTTTCCTCTGCCGCCACCCGTTGCTAGCAAGGAAATGCCTTCTGTTACGTTCATGTTGCTTGTTGTGCTGCTGGTGCTGCGTGCTTGCCTGCTTCCTGTTGTGCTACATTGGGTATGCTCGCGTGCTTGTTGATAGGTTGGTTGATGCGTTCTTGCTTGTTGTTGCTGGCTGCTAAAGGAAGCATACAATTTCTTGATGCTTGAGCCAACATTAATTTGTTTGTAAGTTGTATACATGTTGAAATGGTTTTGATCAGATGGAGAGGCAATGTTTTAGATAAGTGATGTTTTTTCTTTTATACATGTAAACTTTTTTTATTATAAATGCATGCAAATCTGCTCGATGATAGGAAGGGTAATTAAATTGTCATACCAAAGAATTGTATGCATGCTATGGAGATGTGTGGAGACGTGTTCCTAGAGATAAATATACGGTTTTAGTTTTATGGTAAAATAGAGGCCAAAACATGTATGTCGTGTATAGTGTTTTTTATCACCACTACTTTAATTTAGTTTTAATGGTGTGAATGTCTATGGTTAACTATTTTTACACGTATTTCTACATCGTTGTGGTGAAATGGTACTGCAGCCCACAACCTGTACCGCACCCATGGAAGAGGCGGGGTTCATTGTTGAATATGTTGTCGAACACATACAATTTCATCATGTAGATCGATGACTAGGAGACATTAGAGTAAGTATTTTGGTTATGAAATAAGATATCATGATAATTAATACTCCCCCGTTCACTAATATAAGACATTTTTAGCTTTTTCATGGTTCTTATGTATCTACACATGTTTACTCATTTTAGTATGTATGTTTACTCATTTTAGTATGTGTGTAGTCAATATTGAAATAGCTAAAAGGTCTTACATTAGTGAATAGAGGGTGAACAGAGGGAGTAACAGTTATTGAATGATTGATAAACAACCGGAATATATACATTTCAAAGAATATGCGATGTTGAAATTGTTTGTTGAGCTTTCTCTAATGCCTATCTTGATGCACAATATGGGTAAGAAGATCTAGACCGTACATGATCCACATAAGCCTCTAGATGATACAACAGACAATCCGGGAAGTTGGACAAGTTCATGTTGGCTGCTTCATTATCGTAGTTCAAGGGCTTATATGTGTCGAAGTCGAGAGGCACGTTGGCACCTAATATCTTGGTTGTCAACACCTTTTCAATTTGCAGCTTCAAGCACAAGAACATGCGTTAAGTCACTCCTCATGTCGGGTGCTTCTGACCTTTCCTCACTACAACGTATGGTTCTCTAAAAGTTGTAAGTGGCGGTCATTTTCGACAACACGTGCTTTCATGTTCCATACTAGAGTATCTACTGCCTTTGAATGTCATGGACGCATATGCTCTTCATGTGGTCAACATGGATAGAAGGAGGACACTTCTGATGGATCCATCCTACTATCCGGATCAGAACGAGTCATGCATTCACTAGAGCAAGGTGAGGAATGGGAGCATAGCAGTGATGCATGGATTTAGTGAGATGTTGCGAGCGATGTTCCTTGACTGGAATGATCAAGTCACGGAGTGGCCAATGGACAGTAGAAATAGGTACTATAATTAACTTGTTTGCTACACCTACACTACGGAAACTGTTTTGTTATAAATTACATTGTTGCAATAACGAATCCAGATTTACTATCACGGAGCACATTGCTACCATGGATGGTATAGAACGACTTGTTACACGTGTCACTAACGCATGTACATCTACACCCGGTATTGACGCATGTTTCAACATGCCTTGTGTTTTGTGGCAATTTTTCCTTATTTTTGTTTCACACCTTTCGAGGACCCCCTATAGCTCAGGAAGCAGTTTATGGTACATCTGCTGAATTTCAATATAATTAAGCCCAAGACAACGTCCAATTTGGGTGTCATAAGGGTCTAAGGAACTTCTCATTATTAAAGTTGTTAGTCATATGTGATTACTCATCGGACCTATCTAGAGGCATCGTGTACAGTCCGTGTGGCTTTTTAGTTTCTGTTTTTACTTGCTTAGTTTAAATAGTATGTATAGTAAAAATTTAAGCACCGAGTTGCATGTTGTTCATATATATATGCATTATAACTTTCAGAGGTAGAACTCGGTGCTTCTAGTGAAATTTGAGAAATATATGAGTCTTTAGATCAACCAGTGCACTCATGTGTATTTTTCTATATTTTTATAACTTCAGATGAGATTAAGGTTAATAGGTTATGATAATGTGCTTTTTTTATGGTCCATTGATTTAATCAAATGAATGGTGGGTTCTTGCTGCAACCCCCAATTTAAAAATTACAGGGTGAATTGTTGGAGATGTAATTTAAAATAACAGCCTGCTGAAATAAAGTCAGAGATACCTAAAACTGTGGCTAGCTGAAGTGAGTCCTTCCAGGTTGTCGCCATCACCGAGCGTTATGTATATAGGAGCACATTATTCTGCCACTTGGGTATCGACTTCCCGATGTTATGATGTACTTTATATTGGATATACGATACTGCAAGTAGTTTGTAAAGAAAATTATCATGAGGAATCGACACCCAGAGGTCTTAGAGTAGAACTAAAATATTTGAGTAATTCCATCTTATTCAACCCTCAAAGATAAAATGCACATAATTTCAGACCAGGCCGATCAAGTAATTTATTCATATAGAAGGAGATTGTGCTCAAGCATGGACATGAAATGCAAATACCAAGTCCACCTCATACTTGAGAAACCATTTCTCGAAAGCAGCCTCATATAATGTTCATCATTGCTGTTGTACACGGGAGAATGAATAAGAACAATAAGCCAGGGTATCTTCTACATGTCCAAAAGCTTCAGTTCACCCTTCAGCCACATCTATTGAGGAGTGTATTTCACTGATAAATACCACATGCTAGTTTACAAAACATACTTGCATCACAACCGGCATAATCAACAAAATCTTCAAGTGTATACACTAGAAAAGAACATCCAGCTGTCCAATCATGCATGCTTCTAAAATATAATATATAAATATATAATGGTCAGAACATGTTGTCACAATATAAAAATATTACTTGTCATTGTCAATCATTTATCAGCATTTCACATAAAAATCATCAAGTCTGAACCGATTTTGGGTACAAGGTTCAGGTTTACAGCGAATTTTGAAAGAAGTAGCTCCAACTCCACTACAAGTTTAGAACAATGTATTATAGTTACACCCTAGAAAAGGTGTCTACGGAAGAGAAAAATGGTTAACATCATTTTCAGACTTTCAAAGTATTGTACAATATCAATTGTATAGTTAAGAACACAATAATGTCACTTTTTTACTCACGCTCATGAATAAGGTCAAGAGCTTGGAACTCCCAAGTCACCGGAGCCAATAACACATCCTTGTGTTATATCATAGACTTCATGGCAGAACCAAAACAAAGCAAGAACGAAAAGGAACTTACCGGGACAATAGCTAGAGAACCGATAATATGAGCAGATTTAGGAGCTCCTCTTTAATGCCAAATATACCTGTGAACATACACCTTAAATGTAGAAGTTTCTCCCTAGAATATAGAACTAGGAAGCTGTGGCGCGGTAGCACACCGCCCGTAGGGTGATCTGAGGCGAAGAATAAAACGGGCAGTATGATAGTAGATCTATTGGTGGTAACAAAGTTACAGTTTTCCAAAGTTTCTTCAGTGACAGTATTTTATCTGCTATTTCATATTTAACACCCTAATGATAGGCTGGTGTTGTATGATTGGTAAATATATGGCTATAGGATTGCAGTGTCGGCAATATTGTAGTGGTTGGATAGATGGAAGTGCTTGCTATAGAGAACAGTTTTCCATCCATAGGAACTTGTTGTTATTCTGTGTGCACAAAGACGCAAAGGATTTGCTGATAGTATCTGAACCTGTAGGTTGTCTATTATGGTGTATCTTTGCTAAGCCCAGTCGCTAATACGAACGAATGCACTGGCTTGTGAGGTCTGAGCAGTACAATAGTGCCTCGGATTAATTCTAGACATGATAGATGAAGTAAGCAGAGTACTTGCCATAATTATAGAGATTAGAGAGGCACTTAATATTACCGTAATCCAGTGTTGCTTCTTCGTAGTTAAACATTACCGCCTGGAACTGCTAGAAGTACTTGCTACAGAGCAGATAGGCAGCTAATATATTAATTGCCGTAGTCGTAGATATGTAGCTAATATGTTACATGTATGTTGCGGTGGCTGTTGTTGACAGAACACATCCTGCTGAGTAAACTCTTTGGATCGATGGTTCTTGTGGTCACCATAGCCTGAGTTTTCAAACTTACTGCAATGAGAAGTGTTTAGTCAATATATTTTGTTCTAGTATGATTTGTGGTATTTAGTTCCAGTTTATTTTGTAATTCTTACCTGACCAAGGGCAACAATTTATTTAGCTGGGAACAACTCCTTGATGATTTTTTGTCTTCTCCTGAATTGCACCACAACAAATGAATGTGTATATTCGGTCATTCGGACAATGTTGAAATCACATAGTTGTTACAAAGGTATACGGTATACCTCTTTATGGCTGATGGAGCTGTTGGCCCTGAGTTCTTTCTTTTGTTGTGGACATTTGTAGGGCTTGTCTCCTTGTATGTTAGCACTCTCTTTCTTTTGATGTGATAGTCAATATTAATGTTCCTAACACTTTTGTCATCCAAAATTTAGCCGCCAGCTCATAATTATTTGAGCACACAAATGACACTCAAATGCCAGCTTTGAAGCATATAAATTTTCTTTTGAACATATGTGCATAAAGGAAATCACAAATTCTATTTGTCTACTTCGCTTGCACTTTGTATGATGTAAGTGTTGTCTGAAAAGACCGTAGGATCAAGGACGGTACTGAAATAAATCTTTGTGTAAAATAATAATAGAATATCCATTCAGTGTTACAGGTGAATAATCAGATATCAGTGCTGATGCATTGTACATGAGTATGGGAGAAAACATTTATTCAGATTTTCAGGCGAATGATCATATATAAATTATGATGCAGTGTGCATGAATACGGAAAAAATGTTGGACTCCACACATCATAATCCACAAAGTGACAGCTACGAAGAGATGCGGGGGAGGAACCAAACATACATATTACGATTCTCCTAATTTCACATCCAAGATACATAAAAGAAAAAACCAGTGGAACATTAATGTCTAGTGCTTTATTTTTATTTCAATCCCTGTTGTGAAAGAAAAAGGTGTCAATCCAAAGGAATTCAAGAGCTTTCAAGGTTGTACTGAAAGTGGTAGTAAGCGGTCTCAATCTTCGATCTTGTTTTTAATCATCATTACTCCTCTGGTCACTTTTCATATTTTATCTATTTCATCATACAATTAACCGCTTTGTGTTCTGCGAGACCGGAGAGATTGACAACCTCTCCGCCATTGGGGGCAAAGTATTTTGGTTGAGTGTATGCAGATCCACGTCTGTTGAAGGTTAAGCACCAGAGATCTTCAACATTCACCTCGTTGTTGATTTCAAAGTCCTACTGGTTCGATAAACCTCGGTTCTTTAATTTAGGGAAAACTGCTACTAGCTACAATTCCGCCTTCGCTTGGGGCACCACCCAATTTATCAATATCCACCATCACGTGCGCGGCGGCGTAGTGGCATAGCGGAGGAGCAGGCGAGGGGTCGGCGTTGGTTGTGGAGCTGCAGGGGAGGTGCGGTCGTGTCCGTGTGCTCTGGTGTGCGACGGCGCGAGCTACCTGGTGGCGGCGGTGCGGGCCGGATCTGGGCCCAGAGGGCCGCGGCCGTCGCGTGCGTCTGGCTGCTCGCGTTGGCGGGGGTGCTGTTTTTCGCTGCGGCCTCTGTGCTGCGACGGGTGCAGGCTAGCTTCGGCCTGGACATTGGCGCCGTGCTGATGCACTCCGGTTGGGCAGCGTCGACGGGGACAAGTGTGGCTGGTGGTGGTCTGGTGTTGCGGCCCGGCGGCCTGGAGCTCTAGGCGCGGCGGTGCTGGCCGTGGAGCTCCTCCCTCGGCGGCAAATGGTGGGTTCCATTGGAGCTCTCCGGCGGCTGCTGCTCGGAGGAGAGGTGGACGCCATGGACTTCGTTCCGGCCGAGGACGTTCAGGTACAGAGACCCCTGCACTCATACAGTTTTGGTGGCGGTGGCGGGATGTGATGCTTCGAGCGAAAGCTTGGTGCTGACTGTGTTGGTACCGACGACGTCGACGCTCGTGAGCGCCGTTTTCCTCATTTGAGGCGTTGTCGTGAAGTTTCTACCCGTCGACCCTAAGTGTACTCCCGGCGAAAGCCACAGATCTTTGTTTAGATCGGATGACGGTGGCGTCTTCGACGTCATTACCTCCTTGGAGGCGTCATCTTGGAGCCACCTGAATTTCGTTTGTTGCTTGTTGTCTCTAGACATGGGCTGATGGCCGGCATGAGAACCGTGAAAGGGTTTGAGGAGTTGGATGGAGGAGGCCTGCCGGGTTGAGGGTTTTTCATGTCTACAATGCGGTCTCGGTGATTGTTGTCCTTCGATGGCGCATGAGGTTCTCGTTGTCTCGCGTGGTGCTTTGGTTTGCTCATTTAATGATGGCCAAGGCAAGTGGAAGTGCAGTGATAGTCTCGATGGAACTTTGCCCTTCGGTGGTGTCGGCGGCTCTCGGGGTCGCGATGCAACCTCGGCAGGGGGATGCCCTTCGACGGCGGCTGGGACTCTCCTAGTTCAAGGTCAAGAGGATGTGCAGTGTTTGTCTCGGTGGAACTTTGCCCTTCGGTGGCGTCAGCGGCACTCGGTGTCGCGACGCACCTCGGTAATGGGATGCCTTTCGATTGCAGCTGCGACTCCTAGTTCTTCAAGGTGTTGAGCGTTCGCTTGGCAAGCGGGTTTCGTCTCTCTGCGTTGCCTCGACTTCAAGATCCTTTCGACTAATCTTTTTATGGACAAGACCCCTCTGTTGTGTGTTGGTGGTGTGTGTTATTTTTCTTTATTTCTCTCCTCTTGTATCCCCTTGTGTACTCCGGTTCACTTGAACCTATCTTGTAGAGGCTGAAAAGCTTTAGTCAAACATTTTTTAGCCCGCCGTAGTCACGCTAAAAAAAAAGATAGTGCCATAGTGCAAACAACAATGGAGAAATGTGAGCGAATACATTAAAAAGGAAACACAAACATGTCCCACGTACGACACAGGTTACACAACTCATGAGTAGTCCTGGCCATGGGAAGCCCGGCCCGGTCGGCCCGTCCAGGCCCGGCCCAAAATTTTAGGGCTTGGGCCTGAATTTTGAGGCCCGTGGGTGGGCCTGGGCCTGCGTTTTAAGCCCAAAGGATTCGTAGGGCCGGGCTTGGGCTTCACATATGTGCGATTTAAGGAAGAGGCCCGGCCCACGGCCCGCCTCTATTTTTCGCCAATGGGCAGGGCTTGGACCTCAATTCTAGGCCCGACGAGAGGGTGTGGGTGGGCCTGGGCCTAGGTTTTCTGCTGCGGGCTTTTCTGGGCCCGGCCTGAAGCCCAGCCCGGCCCCGCTCATGGCCAGATCTACTCATGAGTAGTTAGTAGCGGCTGCGCGTTCGGTTAATATGGTTGATTCGGTTTGTTTAATAATGTTATACGGTAAATACGGTTTCAATACTTTGGTTTAAACGGTTTAATACGAAAATATGGTTCGGTTTCGGTAATAACCATTTAGTTTCAGTTTGGTTTCGATTATAACCAAACTAACCAAAGTTGACGCGATTTTGTAAATAACATATAGTTTTTTTTTCATATTTTTTGATTTTATATTTTGTATGACCAAAATAGATGTGTTGTAAAAGTGAGAGATAAAAAACAATGAAATTTGGGCAGATAGTGCAAAATAGTGCGGACCTGGGACTTGAACTCGTCACTGACTTAGCCTCACGTGAAGATTTCACTTCCTAACCAATGGGCCAAGTAGACTTTGCTGTTGTATAATCAACGTATGCTTTATATATTAGTTCGCCCGAAGATGGGCTGGGCTCCAAACATGATTTTTTTTTCTGGACTTGGCTCTTCGGTTATTTCAGTTAAACTAGTGGTTTTTCGGTTTTAAACTGAATTAACCGAGTGCCATATGGTTAGTAATTTTGCTAACCGTAATCTTAACCACTAACCACAAAAACCGGAATTTTGGTTACGGTTTGGGTTTTTCGATTTCGGTTTTTGGTTCCGGTTCGGTTACGTGCAGCGCTCTTAGGTTCGCGCTAAGGTGAATGAGATATGAGGGGTACAGGTTCCTGTATTTTTTTTCCCCGACCAGAAAAGAACTTGTCATGCTGTTGGGCTCGCTCCAACCTTTGCGTTGTTAAGCCTGGACAGGATCCAGTTCGCGAAAATCTGTGGACCAAGACGGCCCGGCTTACGAACGCCCGGCACACGAGCTGCCCGTTATGTTTGCTGCTACCTCTGCTCCATACTAGCGTCGCAGTTTTAAACTAACCTTAATTTAAAACTGTGACATTTATTTTGAATAGAATGGAGTATATCGTAGTAATCCTCACATGCTCAAAAGTTATGGTTCTGTCTCTCAACGACTTGATTTCAACTGTTTTCTTTTTGCGGGAACGGTTATTTTATTTACGAATCATCTCGGAGGTTCGAAAAAGAAGGATTTATATTAGTTACTACGTTAGTATTATGTGTTGGAATGATCTTAACAGGTGAGTCCCCTCATAGTGATGTGCTTATAAAATATGGGAGATGTCCCTATGGGACAGCATATTAAAGAAACACATGCACCAAAGCTCTCCCCGAGCTGCCTAATTCCAGCAAAGCACAAAAGCCATGGGAAAGATCCTCCAGCGCCTTCCTCGAGCTCTAGCAGCTACAGTGAAGGTGAAGATTAGATGGGCTACATCTATGGAGCCCTAGATGTCAGATCCAGCTACTTGTACAAATTCTAAGGTATGTCCGTTCTAATTTTAACTTAGATGTGGTTCAATGCTTGAGCTAGATGATCCTGAGCACTTCCAACATTATGTACGTTACGTTACGTTGGACAATTTTCTGATCGAAACAAAAGGGGCTGTGCACCTTCTCTCGGAGTGTTTCCACATAGTTGTGGTCGGAGTATATACGTAGCAGCACGTACCTGTGTGCGTCAGAGCGGCGGCCAGTGGCGACACTCGCCACCGACGAGCTTGTACTACTACTACTACGGAGTACGGAGTACGTACTTGTAACTACATGGGAGACATCGAATACAGTAATCCCTGGAGTTGGATGGGCCCCGCTTTCCTTGGTTCTTTCAGTCAAGACGACGAGGATGGGGATGAGTGAGAGTGACCGACCACGGCATCATACGTACGGCCGGCCATCCCCGCGACGAGTCATGCACGTGGGGCTCTGACGAGCGGTTCAACGGCGAGCTAGACGATCGATATGCCACGGCCACTTCTCAGCTGGCGTCGCACGTGGCTAAGAGCAACCCCACCGCACCGTTGCGTCCACAGAAGGCGTTTTTTCAGCCGCTTGGGGTTGCGTGGCGGAGTCTTACTTCCAGCCGTGTCCCCACCCAATCTAGTGGCAACCAATTCAGCCGACGCGTGGCGTACCTCCCGGGGCGCACGTGTGTCAATCAGCCGGAGAGCTAGCTAGCTAGCTAGATTTCCTTTTTTTCGGGAAGCAGAGCTAGCTGCTCTTGCTGCCACGCGTACACCTGCTGCCTACCGATCCGATCCGATCCGATAGACGAAGCCCATGCCATGCAAAAGGGCGAAATTAGCCGGACGGACATGCGCCGCGGAGCTACTCTACTGGGGCCAAGGTGGAGGAGGGGGTTCGTGTCACATCGCTGGGGACGGACGTGGCGAGCCTCGGAAGGAAAAGGTCACGCACGCAACGTCGTCGCGGCAGTCAGCCCAGTCACCGTCCCACGCAGCGTCGCTCGCCTTTTCCAAGAGAAAGAAAAAGAACGCAGCGGCGGCGGCCCGTTTTTAACGCGTTCGCGTTAGCGTGGTCGGCGCGACCACGAGCACGCCATATATACGGCCTGTCTCCGCACTCAGCTAGCGGCGGGTCGCCGCCGCTCCCGCTCGTGTATGGGTGGGGCAGGGCAGGCGCCGCCTCCTCACGTGCTCATGCCTCCACACAAAATATATGCTACTCGTCGTACTCCTCCGATCTGGTCAGAGCTCGCCGCCCATGGCGCCCTGCCAACACCCTCCATGTTTCCGGAAAGCGCCTCCTGCCGCCGGCAGGAGTACACAGCAACAAAACCCATCCTCCACAAATCAAAACACAACAACACATCAGTTTTTGTACACATTCCCCGAGAGGCAAGACGCGTCGTGGCTTTAATAGTATATCCCATAATTGGGAAATTAGTTTCGGGTCGTGCCTCTCAACACTGTTGTAGTTTTCTTGAGATAATGACGCATGGCCTTGCCCTGAATCATGCACGGAGACGGAGAGTCGAATACAGAGGCACGGGAGTGCCCGCTGCTAGCCTGCTATTCTTTTCTTGAAAAGGCAGGAGGTAAATTCTCGGTTCAAAATCTGGATTAGATCTGGCTGATCGGCTCTAATTTTTTGTGTTCTCGATCTAAATCTCTCAATATGTTTGTTGACTGATTTATCTTTTTTTTATAACAGTTCGTTAGCCGTGTTAGTTTGCTTGGTTTTTCCTCTATCATCCTTGGAGGTTTGAGTTCTGCTAATCTACTACAACATTCCAAATGCGCTCTTGTTTGTTCTTGTAATCATGTTGCCTAAGAAGCATCATCCATTTGTGTGCTTGATATAGAACAGAGGCAAGAAATTTTATCAGATATTCGATGCTAATGACAAATTATCGTTGTTTATGACTTTATAATAAAAAATCCATTCAGGTACGGGGAGTCGACATTTTTTCCTTTTTGGGGCCCATTGATGGAGTTCGCCCTGGGGCCTCTGAAATCCTAGAGCCGGCCCTGATTATTTTTTCAACTAATAGGAAAATAGCAAGCGATTGGGCGCGGAGCAAGGAAAATTAAATTATACTTTGATCTTCAGTGCAAACATGGTGAATAGAATAAAATCATAATTTATATATATATATATTTATAATAACTATTGTAATATGTAAGTTTGATAATTTGATGTTACTCCCTCCATTCTGAATTACGAGATGTTCTACCTTTTTTCCGAATCACATGTATATATACAAGCTTTATTATATATGTTCACTCATTTCAGTATGTATGGAGCCCGCATTAAAATTTTCAAAACATCTTATAGTTCAGAATGAATGGAGTAATGATTAACTTTTAAAATTATATTTTGTAAACTGTAAATATAGTTTATTTTTATGATGAATATAAATAATTTTGTTTTGGGAGAATTATATATACATTATATATTATTTTGCTAATGAAGCAGATCATTTTCATGACGGAGCCATGATTTAGGGGTAGACGTCCTATCTAGACGGAAAACCACCGTCTCACGCCGAGCCAGGTCTAGACTGATGCCGCCGTCACCACCGTTCCTCTCGGCCAATGTGGAGAATCGTGCTACGACAGCGACGAAACTCTCTAAAAATATGTGAGATACCTAGGTGGCTCCTTTCCCTAGGGGTTTAGGTTTGATGACTTGGTTTCTCGTCTAGAGCTGCATTTTAGCCCCTCAAGAACCGTGATACGAACTCGTAGTCCATGAAATTGGAAGTTGCGCATTTTACTCCCTCAACCAAACCCACAAACCACCAACCAAACCCCTCCCTCCTTTCTCCTTTGATCGTCCGTGGTCGACGGCGGGGATGCAGCGGCTGCCGGCAGGAAGTCCCGAGCTCCGCCGTGGGAGCTATATATGGAGGGGACTAGAGAGATGGAGCAGGGAGAGGAGAATGCCCGGCGACACCCCCTACTCCCGCAGCCCCTACCAGCGCCACATCATCCGGCTACCCGTTCTAGCGTCATCGACCCGACTTTTTCCACTCATAGCCTAGACCCAACGTTGTTGGCCGGGGCTTTGGGGATTTGCTTCCTCTCGCGCGCACGAGCGCTCGCGCGGTCCACGCGCGCGTTGACGCGTCGGTGGGACCCACCCACGTGTTCTTCTTCCTCTCCTTTTTTTCTTCCTCTCCGACGCCGCTGCTCCGTCCGCGATCTTCTTCCTCCCCTTTCTTCCTTCTTCCTCCACACGACGAGCCGACGTCGGCGACGCCGCTGCGACCGGCAGGGAGCTACGGCGGAGAAGGCGCCGGCGAGGATGGAGCGAGGCGAAGCCGAGCACCAGCGTCTCCATCCCGACTGAGTCGAAGGTGCGAGCCGGAGCCGCGGCGCGCCGCGGCGGAGGAGGTGGAGGTGAGCAAGAAACTTAACTTGGGGGGTGGGGGTGCTCGCCGGCGACGAAAAATCCGGTAGGTAGAGGGATGGCCGGGGGCGGCGGCGGACCAGCGAAGGTCGCGGTTCGAGGAGGGCGGGGCGGCGAGGCGGCCGCGGGTGGCGGGGGGGGTTAGAGGGATGGCCGGGGGCGGCGGCGGACCGGCGAAGGTCGCGGTTCGAGGAGGGCGGGGCGGCGAGGTGGCCGCGGGTGGCGGGGGGGGGGGGGGGTTAGAGGGATGGCGCGGCGGCGGACCGGCGGAGGTCGCGGTTCGAGGAGGGCGGGGCGGCGAGGCGGCCGCGGGTGGCGGGGGCAGGCGGTTCGGCCGGCGACGGCGACAGGGGCGCTCATCTTCTTCTTCCTCCGTTCTTGTCGTTTTGCTGTCGGGATTTCCGACCGTCGCGGTCGCTCGCGCGCGCGTTCGCTAGCCTTGCCCGGGGCTTTGCCTACGTCGCCCAGATAGCGCGACACATCGTCCCAGTAGGCGGCGCCACTCCAGTGAACACCCGTTCTTCCATCACGTGTGTGTGTGTGTGGGGCTTGCGCGCAGTTCAGGTCCATCAAAGACGGACCTATATATCCTGCTCACGTTGACGTGTGTACGAGAAGATCAGCCTCATGTTGCACTGCAAGACATCTAAAGAATACATCCTTGAGGGAAACCTGAGGCTTCCCAGAGCTCAGACACATCCGACCGTTCTATAGGATTGCCACTCGATCCGGTCCGTCCATTCCCTAGCGATACCCAGTCGGCCGGTCGTTTTCTACCCGCGTGGAGCTGCGCCGTGGAAACCCTAGCCCCGCGTCCTCACTCTCCACCCAATCCCCTCACGTCTCTCCCGCCGCCTCGCTCCCGCGGCTTTTCTCCTCCTCCATCTCGTCGTCCACCGCGCCGCCTCCGCCAAACGGACGCCTGCGCCGACGCGCCACCTCGCTGGCGGTGGAGGCTCTCAAGAGGGCGGCGCACGGCGGCGGTGTGGAGTGGCGTCGCACGGCGGGAGGAGGTGACCCGCGGTGGAAAACCCTAGCCGCCAATCCCCGTTTCGTCTCTCCCCCAATCCCCTCGCGTCCCTCCACTCCCTGTCACCGCCGGCCTCCTCCCGGAGACCCACGAGGTGAGGAAGATGAGGTGACGCGAGGGAGAGCGGCAGTGGCGACGGCGCATCGACGAGTTGGTGGGCTTGGGCCATCGAAATGCGGCGGTCGCGCTCCTCTTCTCCTCTCCAGCCGTCGCCGGCGTCCTCCACCGAGCCGTCGTCCGCCTCATTCGCCACTCCCCGCCCCTTCCTACCCTCCTCGTGTGCCACCCCTCCCCCCGCATCGTCTCCCCGAGCCGAAGCTGCAGCTGCCGTCCTCCATCGCTGTCGGAAAAAGCCGTCATGGCTGCTGCCTCCTCCTGGACCGCGCTTTTGCCTGCTCCCGCCCCTTCTTCTCCCGTCGCCAAGCTCGCGTTGTTGCTGCGCTTCACCTCGCCATCCTCCTCAACACTCAGCAGGAGGAGCACGGGTCGCCGCTCGGAGATCGACATGGCTCAGGTTCTTATCCGCACACCCCATCCATCTCCTGCTCGATTCCCCACTTGGATCTGATGTGTGCCCATTTTCGTCCCCATTGTCAGCGAGATCCAGCCGATCTATGTTTTGGAGAGAGGTTGGGAGGCTCGGCTGGTTCTGGTACGGACTCTCCATGGAGGGATGCTACTTTCTTTTGGTTTGCCTTCATCTCCTTTTCCGTTTCTAGGTGCTTGATGTGGAGAGGTGGGAGAGGAAGATGGTTCTGGAGGTGGAGCAGGGTGGAAGGAGCTCGAGGAGCGGCGCTGGGTGGAGGATGGGCTTGGGGCGGTGCTGGCCTAGAGGAGAAGCTGCAGCCATGGGAGGATCGGTCCTGCTCCCCTTCTTCTCTCCCCACTCCCAAGATTCACGTGTTGCAGCTCAAGCCGTCCCCAATGTCTCGCACCAAGGTGTGTTGCTTCGACTTTCTTTATTTTCTTTGCTTCATCATGTTTTATCTACGGATCCAATCGCCTTGGGTATTCAGCTGTGAGTGCTGTCTTATATTGCATGTTTTCTATTGTCTGAAATCCAAGCCATCCTGGGGAATTTGTATCGGAAATATTGCAAGGTGTAGTGCAGTTTTATAGTTTCTGTTTGAGTGTGTTCTAATTGGTTTGGTTTGCTTCATATTATTATTGGTCTATACATTTGATGCCTTACAGGGTGTAGTATATGTTGTACGCAGCTTTCAGATTAACAACGATACTCATGTGGAGTATGGCAGTCCACTTTCATTAACTAAGTCATGTTTAAATCTTTGAGGAAATTCCCATGAGAGAATCAAATGTGAGTAATGCTGATATTATATTTTGTATCAACTAGGTTTGCTCAGATGATTCAAGAATTGAATGAACAAAGCTCACTGCCGGCCCCAACCCCATCGCCGCGCCCTCTCGGCCGCCGCCACCATCCATTACCTTGCCGTCGGCCAGGTCTGCCCGCTCCGTCGTGGCCTCCGCTTCCAACCCCGGCGGCTGCAGCACGGCGAGCACGCGTGGGGACCGAGCTAGATCGATGGCACTGCAGGGACCTGAGGCTGGTTGAGGTAAGATGCGTCTCCTTCTCTTCTCCCTTTATTCCCCTCTCTGTTGTTCTGCCATCTGATTACCGGTTCTGTCTATGTAGTTGATGTTGTGACCTCCCTTTTGAATGGATCCGGTGCACATCGGAATCACGGGTTTCATTTTGGTTGAGGTATGCTGCCCCTGGATCCTCCCCCTTTACTCTGCTTTTTCCCCTCTGTTTGCCCACCTGTTTTTATGTTCGATCCGTCTGATTGAGGTTGCCATTGGCCTCCTTTTCTATGCAGTTGCCGCTCTGACTTCTCTTACGTTGGATCTGGTGCACTGTTGGAAGCTGCTGGTTTGAGTTGAGTACGAGAGGTCTATTTTGTTTTTATTGTCAGTTGGCTATGCAAATAAGAGATCTATTTTCTTTACCTTTCGTTTGGCTATGCATACGGGTAGCTGTAGTTCCTAGGTTCTTTGGGCTGTCGAATTTATTTAGAGCACCGATGCTTGCTGTCCATGCCTATAGATAGATGTAGTTGTTTCAGTGGTTTCTTATTCATGCTTGCTGTCCATGCCTATAGATAGATCTCAAGTAACTAATGCTTGATGTTTTGGTTTGCTTTGTTTGTGTCATACGATTAGCTGGTTCCTAGGTTATTTGTGCTGTTCAAATGGTGATCTATTGTATTTTCCTGTTGTTGGTTGGCTGTCGGTGCTCATTTGTCAGTACGTGGATAGTCAAATCTGTCATTTTTGTTGTCACATGCAGATTCTCTAGCTATTTTGGAAGGAAGTAAGCTTTGGACGTTTATCTGCAGTTGGTTGCTTCCAGTTGTTAGTTGATTATTCTCTGTGAGGTATTGATATTGCTTTTCTGCTGTATATGCTTTAATTTGTGTGTATGTTTATTTGTTTTATCCTTGTGTTTCTGTCGTTGGACATGCTCTCTGATATATATATGGCTAATGATGTTTCTTTCTTCAGTTTATTTCTTGTGTTGGGTAATGAATTTTATAGTTCTTGGTACCACAGGATGGTCGTTGTTTATTCTCTCTGCCTGTTTGGTTGCTATTAGAGCTTGGCTTCTGCGTTCTGTCAGGTATTGGTCTTCATTTTTTAGGATCCTATTGGAGGGGCAAACATTTTCACCATATGGGGCTGCATCCAGGTGGAAAGTAAGTTTTGTTCTTCTTTACTTTTTTCATCCATTTTCGCATGCAATTATGCAAGAAATAGGCACACTCACCTGGACACTGGTTTCCAAGGTAAAGTTGAGGCCTTTTCAATACTATTGTTGCATGGCATGTTTTCTCAAACTTTAGTTTGAGTGGATGGTAAATAATGTTTGTGTTTTATCTTGAAATAATACCATATGAAGAGCTTATACTGGCCATAATGAACTTTCTATTTCAGTTCACATTGGTCTCTTTTACTGGTGCTTATAAAATAAAATGAAAGGCAATATGTAAATAACATCACCGGATATTAAATTCTCTGTACTCTTTGTTCCTTAGGACGTTGGTCATGTTGGGGGAGTTTTATATTGACTGCCATTAGGTAATCATATAGAGATTTGTCTTTCGGATTATTTCAGAGTGGATACATGCCCACATCTTTGATCTTTGTTTGACGTGTGGCATGGCAATGTTGTTCCTTGCAGTTCATGAACACCATCGGTTGCTACAGGAAACCTTGCAGTGTACTTGCTTGATTCAGGTGTGCTACCTTCCTCTGCTCCATAGCAACCTTGCAGTGTACTTGCTTGATTCAGGTGTGCTACCTTCCTCTGCTCCATATTGCTTAGACACACTTTGTTATAATGTGTTACTATTTTGCCCACGTTATCTTGGAAGGTGGAATATTCAATCGACTAAAATTATCTTGATTTGGTTTGTTACTTTGCTAAGCACCTGAATTTCTTTCTTCCTTTCTGTATCTTTAGTGTCTTTGAAGAAGAAACAAAGAGAAGAACCAACAGCTGTGTTTTTGTATTGAAATATGGCATGTTAACTATTGATTGGGAATAACTACTTTGAATACATCTGGTGCTTCAATTTGCGTTTGGCTTCTTCTGTCCTATAAATGATATAGGAGATTCAATTTTTATCATCTATTTTCTTATGGTATTAAAAGAACTGCACCTTCTGTTTTCAGCCAAAAATTATGCTCTATTTAGTTCATGCATTTATTGTCACTTGGTTGGCAGTGTTTGAAATATAGGTTATATGCTGATTTAGTGTCTACAAACTGATTGAGATCTTCTGTTTTGCTGGAAGAAATTTTAACCAATTAGGTTTGTTGGTCTAGAAGTGCTAGGTGTATTTAAGGTCAGCTTGCTTATGTTGGTTAAGAAAAATGTAAGTGAGCACCAAAACAACCTTTCTAATGTTTTATGTGTTATTGACCACATGTCCTGTTTTTCTAGAAAGCATGTTGTTCGTAAGCATTAGAAGTCAAATTTTCAGTTTCTAATATCATCCTTCAGCTAGCGAAATACTGAACTTTGACTGTGGACTCAAAGTACTCAGTTAGCTTTATGTGCTCGCTGCCTTTTATGGGAATATCGTTATGTGTTTGCAGGCTTTTTATCATTCTATCAAGAAGACAGTTTGGTTTTATAATGTGTCTAACAATTCATTATAGTTATATGATTATGGAAGCCAACATAAAATTTAGGCAATACATTATTTATTTGCTTTCAATTATGATTGGCAGATAAGATAAGCTATTATCACCTTTGTTTATTGCTTGATTTATCTCTCAGATCTAAGATGTTCATGCTCCGATCTGTGCTTGGAAGAGAGGTTTAGGACACGCTGGTTCTACGCTCTCTTACGGCCATGGCGCTAGCTGGTAATCCCCCAATTCTCACCAAACTACCTCTTATGCTTTCCCCTTTTTTGATTTGGTGCTACTACCCCCTGCTGGATTGTTTTATTGGAGGACAAATAACCGAGCCTTATTGTTTTATAGAAACAGTCAAGCATACTGAAGTTTGCAAAATTTACAATAGTTGCATATGTATTTGTGTTTGTCTGGCATTATGTAAAACAGCTGATTTCTGATTAATTATAGTAGACACATTTGTTACTAAACTGATGTAAAGTATTACCACTATACAAATTTATTGTTTTATTGGAGGACAAATAACCAGGCCTTATTGTTTCATAGAAGAAGTCAAGCATACTGAAGTTTGCCAAATTTACAATAGTTGTGTATGTGTTTGTGTCTGTCCAACATTACATTACACATGAATTTCAGTTTAGTTCAGGCTCCAGACTTTGATTGCACTAACTCATATTGTATAAATTGTTGTCAATTTAGTGCAGGCATGACTGACTCTACGTGGTGAAGAATAGATGCACCCACTGGGATATGCACATCACTGAAGCGAACACTGATCTAACCATCGATAGACAAGGCAAATGTTACAATTTGCCAACAAACCCTTCTGTGAGGAGGTGCATATTCTTATCATTTATTTTTCATGTTTCATCGGTTCACAAGTAACATATTTTGTTTATGGTTAATGTTTCATTTGTGGTATAGTGGTGTGAACCATTTATATTTATCTAATCACGAGGAGCAAAAATAGTTTATGGGAGTGCTAACAGTTTCTGTGAATATTTCTATTTTTACTAGGCTTGAATGATCAATGAAAAATGAGTCACCAAGTGTTATGGTGGACACCGCACTGTAAGGAATGTTAGTAATTTGTGGTCTGGTAAGATTTTGCTGAAATGTTCTTGCTTCGCAGTTTCTCTCTGAAGCATGAACTCGAACAAAAACATAGATGTTTCACATTGTCTACAATATCCGGTGTTCATTCTAATAATTGGGACAAATAGAGTGGCGTGGAAAAAAATCACACATTTTTTGGTTATAGCATACCAGTAATTTGAGTAAAAAAGTTTAGTTAAGCCTATTGATATGGTGTTAGTTAGTTGCTACTTTGTTGTTCTTTCGATCCAGTTGACGTTGTGTGTATCTGCATAATGACATGCTTTACCAGGAGCCAATTTCGCTTTCGTCTATTCGGTATTAATTGCTACTGTGTGTTAGTCCACATGGTCTGATAGATTTCTTCATCTCCTACTGACCATGTTTTGGATTCTATTTCAGTTGTAAGATGTCCTTGGATATTTCTTTGCCTCGCCATCTCACCATATGCCTATATGATGCTCTTAAGTTGTGTTCTTCAAATTGTTCGTCGTCTTTGTGCTGTCTTCGAAAGTTCAGATGTCTTTATGCTTTCAGTTGCTTATCTTTTGGCAGAAAAGATTGCTTTCTTTTGGAGCAACGATCTGATTAACCGTGTCTATGATAAAAATGATCGGGACTTGCTATTATTAACAGTAATTGCTGAGATCGGAAGTGTAGAACTTAGAGATGTGCCCTACTTTTCTTTATGTAAATAACAGTGTGATATCTGTGCTCGATCCAGATATGTTAAACATATCCACATGACTATGATATTACCATTTTGTTTAGCTTATACATTAGGATATTAACCATCTCCTTAATAATCTGTATAAAATGTGAAAACCACGGGCAAAAAATTCAAAGAACTAAAAAGTGTCGCGCGGCAAGCCGCGCCGTTCGAATCTAGTACTAACATATCGACATCTTCAACAACATCAAGGAGAAAGTCCGTTTTTTTTTCAACTGCTCAATTAAATGTCTTGACGAAAATTAATTGCGGATTTGTCTCCAACTAATCAGCGTACGTGCAACTGAAGAGGGGAATGAAATGAGCATGAGAAGGTGTGACAAACTTACGGTGGTTATTCTCATATACTACAGTAGTATGTTGTTTACAGATTTTACATATGGCATATTCACTGACGCATGCAGATTTGGGTACTGCCGGCGCGCGTAACAACGCACATGCCATTTAGCCAGCCAAGTACCTAAATCAGATCACTTGCTAACCAGTTGCCCTGGCACCATGCATGCATGCATCTTCGACTGCAGGCAGGGCGGAGAGATGGAGTGACCGACCACGGCAACTCATCATGCTACGAGGGACCCACGTAAATCCGGGAGCGACGCTTAGAGAGAGAAGGCTTACTCAGCCGGCTATAGTGTGTGCCATGTCACTGGAATCCTACGTGGCAGAGAGAGAAAGGAGGAAAGAGAGTGGAGCGGGCGCTCATGCAAGCGCTCGGCTATAGCAGAAAAATCAGCGGCCTGGAGCCCATGCTGCTGACGCTAGGCCGGCTATACCTGCTCTACTTGCTCTTCCGACCCAATCATGTGCAGTCCCTGTCTGCAAGATTGATATTTAATTTTTTAACAAAGTACATCTAATAGCCAGGCTAGAGCTAGCCTATTATATGGCTCAGCTTTATGTTGACTCTTTGATGAGATGGCATGGAGATAGAGCCGGCAACCGGCGGTGCTATTATCCTTGCTCTTACCGCCGTCACGACACCTCCAATCAGTAGTCGCAGGGCGAGGAAGTCACGTCCATTCAGTCGCCCACATCAGCCGGCGGACGCGTGGCGTACTTGCGGGGACGCACATGTGTGATGTGTCAGTCAGCCGGCCGTGGAGGCGAGGAGGGTGGATGGGATCGAATTCAGCCGGTTCAATCTGAAACCGACGCCGGGTAGTTGCGACAGGGGTGCTCGAGCTGCCTCTGGCCGTGTGCTAGGTTTATGCTGCAGTCTCTCATGCTTTGGAGGTCAGAGCTCGAGTATGCTGGCATCACCTTGTCGTCCCCTTCCTTCAATAAACTCGATTTGTCCTGTCGGGGTGGTCCTCTTCCTTTTGCTGTCGAGGTGGCGGTCTCGAGGAGGAGGGGGTGGCGACAAGGTCTTGGGATGGGTGCTAGCCTGCGCCTCTCGAAACTTGAGGCGCGGATGCTTATCAGCGATGGCGAGTTGCGCCGACGCTACCCAAGGCCAGAGGGGTCACTCCGCTCCCCGGTGCGACCAGCTCCGAGTGTTTTCCTTCCTCCGTGCGCGACCTTTGCAGCATGGCGTACTATGGCGGTCCTCCACCAAGTGGTTCGTCCCGGATGCGGGCGTTAAGCCGGCCACGGTAGCAGGGCTATGTAGCGATCGGGGACCGGACTGCTTTTCTCTTTTTCTTATGTAGTTCCCCGTGTTAACTGTAAGGGTCTGGTTGTTATTTCCTCTGTGTATCTATGGGGCTCTGTTTAAAAGATTTACCAGCCGTTTTTAATGAAGCTTCGTGGTCCTTCAGCCCGTTACTTGTTAAAAAAAAAAGAGGACGGTTTTCAATTTCCTCTAATCAAGTAGGTAAATCTGATCACTTGTTAACCAATTGCCTACATCTTGGAACTGCACAGCCCACGTTGACTGCACGGAGACCGGAGAGATGGAGTGACCGACCACGGCATTCGGCAACATATGCTACTACTACTACAAATCCGGGTGCGACGCTTACCGCCGTCAGCCCGTCACGACAGTCCAATGAGTCGCCGGCGGGGGCGAGAAAGTCACGTCCATACAGGCGCTCACGTCATCCGACGCGTGGCGTACTTGCGGGGACGCACGTGTGTGATGTGTCAGTCAGCCGGAGAGCTTCTTTTTTTTTTAATAAGGGAAGGAGATCTGCTAGCTGCTCTTGGTACCGCTAGTGCTGCCACGCGTACGTACCCCTGCTGCCTACCTACCGATCGGATAGACGAGGGAGGCCCATGCAAAAAAAAAAAAAAGGGCGAACTCAACCGGACATGCGCCGCGGAGCTACTGGCCAAGGCGGCTGAGGAAAGGTCATGGCACCAACGAGTCGCGTCGCGGCGCAGTCAGCCAAGTCACCGTCCCACGCAGCCCCCAGCCCCAGCGGCAGGCTCTGGAGTTCGCGTTAGCGTGGGCGGCGCGAGCACGAGCGCGCCATACGCACAAGGACCGGCCAGCTAGCGGCGGGTCGCCGCCGCCGCCGCTCGTGTATGGGTGGGCACCGCCTCCTCACGTGCTCATGTCATCTGGGCAAAAAAAAAAACGTACTATACGTGCTCATGTCATTTGGTCAGAGCGAGCGACCGAGCTCGATGCCCTGGGTGGGAGGAGTGCGGTGTGAACGGGCGTCACGCTTGCCCCCATGTCTCTGCCGGCCCGCACCATCACCTCATGACTCCGAGCCAGTCAATGCTTTCGAGCATCTCTGGAAAACCTCTCGCTTCAGCTACTGCCAAGAGCCGAGCATTGTCTTTATCATTTGGTGCCCTCAAATACGTGGGTCCAAACGCCGCATTCACCGCCTTGCAAAACCTGTAAGTGGCTTCACTTACTGTCGACTCAGCAATACGAAAGTAGTCGACCATAAAATCTGCGGGAGCCCCATATGCAAGACACCGTAAAGCAACCGAGCACTTCTGAATAGATGAGAAACCAAAAAGTCCGGTGCAGTCGCTCTTAAGCTCAAAGTACTTATCATACTCTCGCACACCATGCACAATGCTCTGGAACAAAGCTCTATCCATCCTGAAGCGCCGGTGAAAAGCAACCTCATCGTTTACCGCAGGTGCGCAAAATAATCGTTGAACAAAGCAGCATATGTCCCGTCGCCTGGTCCCGGCTCAGTGTTAGCCTTTTTCCCAGGCATAGATCCACCGCGTTTGGGTTCGGCTTCCTCCGCCTGCACCATCGCCACAAGAATGCGGATGACCTCTTCATTCTCTTGATCATCCATTTCAAGTGCGGTCTGCTCTTCCATCATTTGGTGAAACATTATTTCGTCGTCCGAGTCCATAGCCTAATCAAGGATCAAAACGTCGGAAATCATAAAAGAAAGGATTGTCGGCAAAAAGCCGAACACCTTGCGGGCGGTAGGGAGGGACTTACTCGTCGCGCCGGTAGGGAAGAGTTTCCGTCGGAGAAGAAAGAATGCAGGCCTTGACAAAGAGCGGCGGCGGCGAGTGTTGCGGTTGGGGGGGCGACAATCGGCGGTGGAGATGGGGACGGTGGAGATGGCCATGTCGAGGGTGGCGGCGGTAGCGCGAGTCGCCGGGCAGGGAATAGAGGATGGAGGGGTGGAAGCAGAAATGACTCCCGGCTCGTTTTCGTGTGGCTGACGGGCGGGCCATATCTGTCGGAGGCTCGGGCCGGACAGTGTCCGGCACCGTGAAGGCAGCCCCCAACTTTGGAGGCCCTGTTGGTGGTGCCGGACAGGTTTCGGGCTGGACAAGGCCTTTGCGACCCCCCGGTGTGGCCTGTTTTTCTGTCCGGGGCCGTAATGGAGCTTTAGGGGCCCTATTGCGACCCCCCGGTGGAGATGCTCTAACTCGGTCGTTTCTACGCGTTGTAATCGGCCTTCTTTTGGTCCTTCCTTCTATGCAACCGATACGCCAATCCAGGCCCACGTTCTTAGGCCTGTGCCAATGCATCGTTTCTTAGTAGTTATTATAGGATTAATAAAAACTTAAGATACAACTAGTCCAATGCATTGTTTGTTGTGAGTTGTATCTACATTTAATAATTTGTGGCTCATTCATGCATATGATGGACTAAAACATTTTTTGCCTATGGCCACGTGCAAAGCTTGTATGTTAGCTAAGCTACAAGCTCAATCTCTTTCTTTATTAACTAGCATGCCACATAAGCAAAATGCATATGAAACCGTGCTAAGAAACCTCCATTGACATTGGCCTTAGAAAGTCCCATAACAAAAACATAACTGAATATTTATAGCCATTGAGCCTTATGGCTTTCACGATCAAACATATATGATTTATCACTAGCACGGTACAGGTATTTGCTAGTATTTTTATAATGTCATATATTTTCATTGGTTTTATATAAACATAAAGTACTATCTTCTACTCTTCTTGAAATAGATTTTCGTCCCGTTTTATAGATAAAGCCAAACTACCGAATCAATCCAAAGTGATGAGGTAACCCTTTTACAAAGCATATCAATGGTTTTGACCAATAGCCCTCACGCGCCCACAATAGCGCTCCCAAGAGAGTAACGGTACCCGAAAGCATCACAACTATTGGTGCCAGAGCATAGAGATTTCGCTCGAAAAACCTTCACCCCACGCCCGACATGTCAAACCGCTCACTATCTCCGAGTCTGGCCTTCGGAGCACGATTTGGGAGATGTCGTAGCCGAAGCGTCACCACCGCCACCGCCCACTCCGCGTCATCCACACGACCAAGGAGAAAGGCCATCACCACCGCCACGTCGCTCGCCGTAGAGACACCCGTGCAGTCAACCTTCCAGGACCGACTCCCTGGCGTCCACGATCTCGCACTCCGGAAGTGACAACAAACACACCACGACGCTCGTGCAAGCTAGGATGGTGACAGCAAAATCCGTGAGGGCGGTAAAAATGCAGTACACAGGCGGCCGCCTGCCACCTGCCACCTGCCAGTCGCATCCCGGTACCCGGCCGCGCAATAGCCAAACGGATGCAACTGCAGGGCCTGTCAGGCCTGGATCAGCCCAGGGACATGCCCAGATCAAGCCCGACTAGCCTCGTCGCCGCATTTCAGCGCCAAGGCCACTGCCGCCACCCATCAGCAGAGCCGTGTAGCCCCTACCGTCGCCATCCTCGCCGCCATGCCCTGCGGGCGCCGTCCCAGGCCGAGCTCGTCGGTACCGTCGGTCGCACATCGGCCAGGGAAGCGCACCAGCAGAACCAGCCGACCTCGAGAACACCGTATTTCCATGGGAGGTAGTATGGATTAAAGTTATATTCAATAAATTTTACAAATCGTTTTAAAATTTGCATGTGAATATAAAAACGTTGTTGTTAATGAAGCGGATGAATTAAAACCGGTACACCGGGAGGGCATGACGCACTGTTCTGACTTCTGAGACAGTATGGGCAGCAGCACCGATTTCCAGCCGCCCACAAGTAGGGCTGCAAACGAGTCGATCTCGAGCGAGTTATACTCGGCTCAGCTCAGCTCATACAAAAATTTGAGCGAGTTCAAACTGAGTCGAGTTTAGGGTCGAGCTATAAAATTGGCTCATGCTTAGCTCGTAACGATCTCGAGTCGATCTCGAGCGAGTTTCGAGCTAAGAAAGACAGTGAAATTACTATATTTCTGGCCAATTATTTTATACAATTTAAACTACAACGACATCATAACAAAACACAATAAGATACATTTTCAACAAAAGTCGTGGTGATATAAAATTCTTTAAAAGAAAAGAATGTGATGATTGCATAAGACAAAACTCACGACATACATCTAGTTGGGATAACAAATTAATGGACAAAGTTCATAAAAGTTCTATGGTTGTGCATAGATCGTAAGTGTTAGTGTATCCATGGTAGAGAAGATAATATGTGGTCAAACTTTGTCCAGACGTTATATGGTAGCCTATTCTAGGGACATACCACGTAAATTAATGGCTAAATTTCTTCTTTTATTTAACCTTCTAGATTGGTTGCACGTAGAAGGAAAGAAAATTCAGTTAACAACATATAAGGTAGCAAATTATCCTATTTCCTTTTGATAAATGGCAGAATAATTATATATAATAATTTATTTCGAGCTATAGAGCTGAATTCGAGCGAGCTAGCGCTCGCTCAAGATCAGCTCGTTTTTTAGTCGAGCTATAAAAGACAGCTCATACTCTCCTCATTTCTTTTCGAATCGATCTCGAGTCGAGCTTAAAAACTGAGTCGATCTCGAGCCGCTCATGATCCTCGAGCTTTTCTTGTAGGCCTACCCACAAGGCCCAAAAAGGCCATCCCTGTCGCCATCTCCACGTGGCCTCCCCTTCCGGAAATAGCATTCCCACTATCCACGATTGATTTGCTTCCACCTCTGGATGCATCCCGGGCGAAGTAAAGGGATTCACGCTGACGCCAACGCGGCTTCCCCGTATCGCTCTGCTCCCCGCTGCCATGTCCAGCCACTTCCAGCTCACTCTTCCATCTCCCGCCACGCGCCGCCCCTCGATTCAAATATCCATCTTTCTCCTCCGGCCGAATCCTATATATACGCTCCCGCTCAGTCTCCTCCCGGCAAACCAACCTCTCACTCCCTTCAATCCTCGATCACCGCCACCATTGCTGCGCAGACCAAGCAAGCAACTGATAATAGCTCCACATTGCAAGAATGGACCAGTACGGCGTGAGCTTCTACGGCGCGCGCCGGCGCCGGCGAAGACGGAGGGCAGGCGTACGCGACGGTGACGTCGGCGCCGCCGAAGCGGCCGGCGGGGCGGACCAAGTTCCGGGAGACGCGGCATCCCTTGTACCGCGGCGTGCGGCGGCGCGGGCCCGCGGGGCGGTGGGTGTGCGAGGTGCGGGAGCCCAACAAGAAGTCCCGCATCTGGCTCGGCACCTTCGCCACGCCCGAGGCCGCGGCCCGCGCCCACGACGTCGCCGCGCTCGCCCTGCGGGGCCGCGCCGCCTGCCTCAACTTCGCCGACTCCGCCGCGCTGCTCAGGGTCGACCCGGCCACGCTCCGCACCCCGGAGGACATCCGCGCCGCCGCCATCGAGCTCGCCGAGGCCGCCTGCCCCCACGACGCGTCGTCCTCTGGCGCCGCCGCCGTACTCCAGTGCGCGGCCTCGGTGGCCACGCCGGCGCCGGCGATGATGCACCAGGGGATGTCGATGGAGGAGGCGGCCGCGGCCGCGCCGTACGACGAGTACCCGATGTACGGGATGAACATGGGGGATTTCGACCAGCATTCGTACTACTACGACGGCATGAGCGGCGCCGGCGACTGGCAGAGTAGCTCGCATATGGACGGAGTCGAGGACGACGGAGGCGGATGCGGTGGCTACGGCGCCGGCGACGTGACGCTGTGGAGCTACTGATCGCAGCTCGATCGATTCGTTCGCTCCTCAACGTCGGTGTAGGATAAAGGAGGAGAAACAGAGTTCGGCCGGATGCTTAGTTAATTTGGAGCGCGGGAAGAAGAAGAATAGCTATGTAGCCGTAAAGCAGAGACAGGCATGCGAAAATGCATCACCCTGTTTTATTGTTTAATTTTTTTTTTTGATTTTTTTTTGTTGCCAGGAAATTTTGTAATTTGTGAGCCCAGGAATAAGACACCAACTCTGTTTTGCAATAACTTTACCTAGTTAGTTTTGCCATGTTGTGTCAGTCTGATTAAGGTAAAAAGGAGTGGAAATATACATCAAACTGTACAAGATGCAGGAAACCATCTCTGGTTTGTTTCAACTGAATGAATTCGCACGCAAAGAAATCCATGTAATACATCCCCCCATCCAACCACGCCCCTTGAAGAAGATGCAACACAACAAAATTGCAATCTTCATCCATCAACTTTATGCTATTTGAAAAAACTTGATTCTGACCAGCAGGGATGAACCACTGTGACCCTATCACCAGGCCTCTGCCCAGTTCTCAATTTGAGCTGGAGGTAGAGTGGACGGTGCTGCCTGCCTGTCAGCCGGCGCACGCACGTGTGGATGGGGAATTAGTTCCGAACGAAGGTGATTAAACAAATATATATATTATATACTCCTAGTACAAATCGCACAAGTGTTAGTGTTGCACTAGTTAATTAGTATTACTGGCGCCGACCATAATCGCCTAGACGCGTTTGCGCGGGCGGCCCAGCGGGGCACCAAGTGTCACGTGACGTGATGTTAGTATTCGGTCGGTGAATGAATCTTGTCCTGCCCGCACAGTCTCTTGATGATCGTGTTAAGTCGGAGTCACCGTCGGGGTAAACAGAGAAGAAGAGACAGGTGAGGTGAGCGAGCGAAGGAGTCCAGGAAGCAAATACTCTCTCTCTCCAGAGAACACGTGTACACTTATTCATCAACCTTCCAAAACCAAATCCGCATATAGATACTGAGACTAGTTTATTCGGAGTCGTCAAAAAGTCATCATGAAATAAAATGGAAAAACGTGAACGGTTCTCATGATGATGATGATGATGATGATGATGATGATGTTATTTGGTCATGTCAATGTTAGATACCCAACTTCTCTTAGTTGTTATTTTTATTTCCTCCATATGCCATACACAGAGCAGCCAAATAACACGGAGGGTCTTGCAAGAGGAAATTTTTCTCCAGATTAAACAACTGAAACACAGCAAGGCGGGGAGATTATGAAATCTGAAGCCGTCTTCTTCTCACGCTCTTTCATCCTTTTGCTTGATCCTTGGCAATACAGCCTCCTGTCCTGCTGTTTCTCCTATTCCAAGACCTCTCCCACTGCTGCAACCATTTTATTTTCTGATTACCTTGCAACGTAAAAAAAAGGCTATATAAGTTAAGATTTACAGTTTTCGGCCCTTTTTACGAGGGAGGAGGAAACAGATCGAATAACGTGTCGCTCTAAATATAAATATATATGACGACTTTGGCAGCTTTATTACTGGAAACGGGAAATCAGGTGCATACCCGGCAATTTTCTCAGCTTTGCTCTTCTGAACACAGCTCCACAAGATGTTCTGCCTCCCTGAGGAACATCCTTGTCAGTAGCTTCTGCCCTCTTCGGTACACGATACACGACCGGATGTTTACTTTTGACTTCGTTTCGCTCTTGTCCTCGACGCTTGCGCTGTGAAAAGAGGAGACGGAAAAGATGAGAGATCGAAGAGGCCCTCGCGGGTTTGTTATGCCTAGAGCCGCCAAAATATGTGCTCAAATATATGACACCGGGGTACAGTTTTGTCTGAGATATAGCACACATACCTCAAGGAGTCTTCTGGATCACTGGAATCAAATTTCTCAAGCAGCTGACTGTCAGACGCTTCTGTTCCCGTGCCTTCTTCAAGTTCAGCCATTCTAAGTGAAAGGATTGATCAACAAACAGTTGACACTTGACAGTGCTCTATCAAATATAACAACTGCATAATGCACCAATGAGGGGGAAAAAAAGAGCGAAGAGGAATTTATTACTTCACTCTAAGAAGATCCACAAGCAATCCTAGTGCGCCATGATCACCGCAGACCTCCCATATAGCACTTTGGACCTCTGCGTCAGATAGTTCTCTATCCTCACTAGATCCAACCTAGTAAGAACAAGTTCAAAGAAGGAACTCATTTATCAAAAAAAAATACAACATTTAGCATCCTTGAAGCCTAGATGTAATGCATCCTAAAAGGTTCCTCGACTCACTCTTTTAAAAAATATCTGGCTATTTTAAAGAGGCCATATACGATAATGCTAAGAACAAAAATGTAATTCGAAATGAGTTAGTTCAGCAAACGAAGCAAATTGTTATGACACTAAAGCGTTATTTCGTATTGCTTCATGAACAGTTTTAAAAAAAAATCGAGAATACGTAGGATTAATTGAGTGCCTCTGTTCGCTTAACAGCTCTTGATAGCAGGTTAATCAGATGGTCGACAGCAATGTTTTTATCGTTATTTTTAACACAAGAATGATAGATATAGTAAAGCTTCACCATAAATAAATAAAAGAGCTGACATCTCATCCAGCAGTTGGTAAGACGCATAATGACTAACATATGAGGCTAATACCCACTTGGCATCTTTTGTTTTCAGAGTACCCAGTTTGTAAACTTAGAAGTCGAGTCAGCCTGTTTATACTTACAGAATAAAGTGTGTGCAAAACACTAACCTCTCCAAGCAAGGAAGCAACCTGTTCAAGCTCATATTCTTGCATCGCAATTGTGCGAAGAGTACTTAAAAATTCTTGAGGGAAAACATTTTTGTGGAGATATGATGGAACTTCGCGTTGACCACTCCAACTGTAACTAGAAGAATGATTAGTATTTTTCTTGTTACCATCATCTTCACCAGAACTGATACTGGTTCCAAAAAATCCACTATCAAGCAAGTTTGTAGGTAGAAGACATCTCAATTCAGCCTTCTGCAAACATAAAATG
This sequence comes from Puccinellia tenuiflora, assembly GCA_012064385.1. Taxonomy (NCBI): domain Eukaryota; kingdom Viridiplantae; phylum Streptophyta; class Magnoliopsida; order Poales; family Poaceae; genus Puccinellia; species Puccinellia tenuiflora. Next base: position 52,695 of record QRDG01000372.1, read on the forward strand.
CATACAAAGTGAGATCCATGGTGGCAAGTGGCAACAGCTGCTCAGAGGGCTTGAATTTATCAGAACAGTCATCATAATCTCGAGACATGTTTTCTAAAAGAAAAAAAAAAGTAACTTGAGCCATTCTGAACATCGTAAATCGAAGGCAGTATAACTAATAAGTGCAATCTATTTTCGAGTCATTTCCAGAAAAACTTGGTGTGGGGAAAGTTCCTCTAAACAGAACATAATAGAAGCCATAAAAGATAAACTTAGCGGTACCTGCATCTCAATTAGCTTCATCTTAATGTCAGCGGATTGGACCTGTCTAAGAGCTTCTATTGGATAATGAACCTGCACTTGAAGCAAACAAACCAGGTGATAAGCAGCTACGTCTTACATGAGTATGCTATGACCTATGAGAGGTTCTTAAAATAGGTTTTGATCTATAATTTATCAAACTTAGATGACACTGAAGTTATCGATATGTCATTTATCAAAATCAACTCCTAATTCTAAATTCTCAGCGAATAACGATTTTCATATTTCCCCTTTTATTTACCGAGCCTGTTCTGTTCGTTTCGAATGGATGCCAGTGGGTTCACATTTTGTTGGTCACTTGAATGGGATCACATGCTCACGTTTAGCATGTAATTATATCTACCGAAAAATAAAATTTGCCAAATTTATATCCTACAAAGATTATTATAAAATTTTAGCACATACATCACTATGAGGGTTACCATGAGATAATCATCTGGATTGTTGTCAACCACAAATCCATATAGGTACAGCAGTTCCTGCGGGTGAACACAAAATACATTTCGTCAGTAACTCTGTACCAATAACCATACACAAATCATGACCAATTTGTTCGTATCTTTAGTCAGCGGTGGCCCTAGGAGAGAATTAACCAAGGGCCACTCTAGATATCAATACATAGTTGCGCTACGATTACCAGGTGCACATCTACACAAGTATGTCCGGGTGGGCATTTTAACCGAAGACCGAACTACGGAACCGAAATAACCGGGACCGAAGCCGAACAGACCGAAACCGAAAAAAATATATTAAATTCGGTCAGGATATAGAGAAAACCGAATTTACTTGGGCTAGTTCGGTTTCAATACATTAGTAACCGAAAAGACTTTAGAAACCGAAAATAAAAAGCATAACGTGCAAACTCCACGCATGAAGGCATGAAGCCCACAGCCCACTAGTCAACTGGTTCACGCATGTCCATTTAGGCCTTCACGAGTGCGAGTGGCCAATCCTTTCAGTCTGTACGCACGCACACACCACAGCTACACGCCACAACTTACCTAGTTGCTTCCAAGATATGGCCGCTGCCGCCTAGCGATGAGGAGATGCTCTGCTCAATCGGTCGATCCCGCCGACGAGCGCTGCCACCGTGGCATCTCCTATCTCTTCCTCCTAGTTCTCGTCCACATCGTCCGCCTCCGGCCTCCGCCACAAAATTCTAGCGCACAATCCCGACTGACCGCCATGGCGTCCGACGTCCTACAGACCCCTATTTCGCGAGCGGCGGCCGGCGAGCAGTGCCCGTCTGTCTCCGGGAGCAGCTCACGTATGCACGTCTCAGATTCCCTTTGGCTCAGCTGCCTCTGGTTGACTGCTTGTTACCATCAAGCCTGGTGAATGGTGATGCGTTCCATTTTCTTCTGGTCGGTTGTTTCGGGTACAAACCGAGCACCGAACCGAAATATCGGTGCACCAAATCTTCTGTTAGCTAAATGTCAAGAAACCGATCGGTCAACGTTAACTGAAAACCGAAATATTTTTTAACCCGAGAAACCGAACCGATCGGTTCGGTCTAACCGAACGCCCAGCCCTACAAGTATGTATCTATGTAGGGTAAAAAAGTTTCTGACCCAGTGTCCAGTGACACACCTAAGCTCTATGTAGGTACGTCCCTGTCTTTAGTTATTGCATGTGTTTTGAACACCAAAAAATATGGTAAGTCATGAAAGCAGAAAGCATACTACAGTTCCTCAACAACAGACATGATAACATTTGCAACTTATTGACATTCACCTACGAGGCTGAGAAGTATCTTCTCAGTTCTAAGTACAATGTAAGATCTAGTGTAAATAGGTACTCTTAATCTAGCATATATGTATTAAAAGTAAATCAGTAAGGCTCTGTGAATCAATGAGAAAATCACAAATCCCATGGAGAAAACAAAATGGCCACAGAGCACGTGGAGCAGTGCAGCTCCCTGTTCAGACATCTCTCATTTATTACGGCTGTCAGGCCTCGGGAACATGATAATTGTGATGTGCAAGTGTGCGTGCAGCTTGAAAGAAACTTTGTGTCAGAAGTTCTACTGTTCTAGAGAAGAATATGTACCATGGTGCTGTATTAGCTAAACTGTGATAGACAATCTGAAGAGGTGATAAAGATTAACAGTAGGATGAGTAAACAGTTATATAAACCAAAGGCTAGATTTTCTAATGATTGTGTAAGTACCTCATTTCCTTTGTTGCCATAATTTATATAGATCTCAGTCCCAGCCTCAACAGAACTTGTACCAGCTTGTGCTTGAGAAAGAAACGATAAAGGGGAAATTAGACCAGTGATACTCCAAATCAGTATAGATCGGAAAACACCATTTACTGTGAGGCTGAAATATGATCTCTAGGACCATTTGCGAGTCAGTGGGACACAACAACCTGATGCTGCTTTTAAACTGGCATGATCTTTATGGTGTTACTGAGCAATTTGCCTCCACAAAGAAATGCACACGATGATACCAGGAACTATAATCTTACAACAAAAATAAGCTGGGAAGAAAGCTGAAATGAAGAACTATCAGATACAAAATTTGTATCATTATAATTACCAAGTCTGAGGTACATTGAAGCAGGAATTCCTGTTGCATTTCCCACCGAATCAACTTCCCATGTCGCCAGAGCCTTTACATCTGAAGTGGATAATCAAGATTCATTTTCTTCACTAGCAATTGCATATACGAACTAAAGTGTTTCTTGTTGAAATATAGATATACTTCAAAATGATCTGTCAGTTGAATAATTAAAATTAGACCATTCATGTACTTTAGGTTTGGACTCTTACTATGATTACAGAAATCGATTCCTGGCACGAGGCCCTCAACCCAAATTTTCTCCATATTACGAGATTCAGAATTCTCATCAGCACGACTATTCTTCACTGTGGTATCAGTTTCCTGCGGATAAACACAAATCATTATGTAGTTCGGTAGATGCAGATACGGATGAAAAACATAACTAAGATGTGGTACAATTAAAAATAAGATACCTCAAGCCACAATTATAAATGGTGACTGATTTCTAACTCATCAGTCGGAGTTCTTCCGGTTATTGCTATATTTTGAATACTAAGATCCTATTTAGTCCTTGGATAGCCCAATTTAAGCCTAATTTTAGTCCATCAATAGTTAAACTATATTTTACAAGCTGAACTGTCAGACATGATTTATGTCATGATCAGAATATGGTTATCCATTCCAGTATTTACCGCAAATCATTATTTCATTTTCAGCATCATCGGTTCTCTAATTCGTGAAGGAAAAAACAGTATGTTTTAAAAATGTTATTTTCGAGTTGTTTGCTGTGCCCCAAACAAGGCTTGTTACAATGACAATTATTTTATAAATAAAAAACAACTGCCACTGATTGTGATATTTCAATGTAAAAGTAGAATGAGTGATAGCATAAGTTGCAGTGTAGTCATCAGTCACCAGATTGGGTAGTTGATATTGATAAGAACAGTAATTGCACTTCTTCTCTTTGTGGTTAAACATTTGTGAGTTAACTAGTTGAATTAATGGTTAGCCATATTCCACAAAGGTTTTTCATAAAAAATGAATTCAGAATCCGTGGGTATAGCTGTGAAAATGTAATCCACGTATACAATGGGAGAATACAAATAATTAAGAGGAAATAGAGTTGAAGATTGCAACTAACCTGCTGGGTGGGGAGACTAGAATCACCCAAAACATCCCCACTTCTGATCTGTTGTTCATCGAGCGTGCCCGGAAAAACGTAAGAGTGAGGTAACGGGATGTTCAGGGCTCGAGTCCAGAAAATCGAGTTTGCCCTGTTGAAAATTCATACTGATGATTAGTGTGGGGAGAAAAGATGAAATAAACCTGCAGATAAATAAAAGGCCTCATTTGGGATGTTTAAGCTGCACGTTCATTTATGTAGCATTCTAAAGCTATTATAGCTACCATCACATATGAAGGACTGGTCGTTGGAATTACAATTTTGATGAAGTACAAATTGCTTATTAATAAAGTTTTGACTTTTTTATTTTGAACAGAAAAGTTTTGACTTTTATCATTGCTAAAAGAAGCAAGGTTAGTCCAAGATTCGATGATCGGTGTCAAAAATTGTTCACCTATTTGCATGACATGACAGATGCCTTATTCATACTATAAATTGGGACTTTCCACATATTAGCACGAATGTTGGCAAGATGACATCAAATAAAACTTGTACTCTTCCGTTCATACTATAAATGGAAACCATGGTGATACATACCAAAGGAAGTCCTCAAACCGCACTTCAACTGAGCTGCAAAATAGAACAGTTGACAGTTGTGAGATTCCTATATGGAAAGTTGGAAACTAGTCTGTAACATTTAGGTTGAGGTGCAAATCCGATGTACTGCAAAACCACAGCACAAAAACATTCAATAAGATTATGAAAGTAACTATCTACGCAGCATATTTGGGAAAGACTTGTAAGAAGAGAATACTATGAATTATGGAGAAAAAAATACAAACCTTCCTGATTCATCGACATGTAGAAGCTCCTCGACCAGACCTTTCACCTTATCGTTGAATAATGTTTGCAATGATTTTTTCTGAAACAAAACGCCATGTGTGTTCATTCCACCAATATACTCTCTAATGCCCAGTACACAAAAGAAGTGTGAAAAGGAAGAGTTTGCAGTCAGCAGGGATGAACCTGCATGACGGTAGCACGATGCAGCGTTGTCCCTTCCAATTCGACAAGCTCATCCTCGTTAAACCAAGGGGAGCTCCCGAAGGTTCTCGGAAGCATATCCAAGTACCTTATATGCAACAGGCAGAAGCTCCAAATTCAGATCACTGGAATGCTGAGGTGGGGGAGATGTGAAATTGCGGTCTTACGGCTTCCACAGGGAGCTAGGGCGGAGCCGCTCGGCCATGAGGAAGAGCATGACGAGGAGGCGGTCGTCGACGCCGCCTTCCTCGAAGAGCGCACGGCACCGCGGCCCAATCAGGGGGTCCTGCAGCACCCGCATCGGGGTGACGGCGAGGTCGAGCGGCACCACCATCATCACGCCTGCACCAACGACGAAGCAGCCACGCGCCCGTCGATCAGCGATTTTACAACCTCCTGGGAGGAAGACACGACACGAGAAAAGTAATGGTTACCGTCCGTGGCGCCCGCCTCGGCGGCGGTGGAGTAGACGCCGAAGCCCTTGCGGCCGCAAGCGCGGATAGTGCAGCCGCGGAGGTCGGCGCCGTTGGCCTGCCGTGGTAAAGGGGGCGGGGTTTAGGAGAGAACGGGAATCGGGGAGCAGGGGAGGGGAGGAAGAGTGCGCGACCTGGAGCCATTGCAGGAAGGACTGGAGCTTGCCGTCGTCGGGCGAGGCGGCGGACGACATGGTGTTCGACGAATTGCGCGACCGAAGTGGAGTACAGCAGGTTGCCAGGTCTTAACTAGGCTGTTCAAACTTTTTTGAAAGGAAATAGAAGTATAAACAAAATGTTCAAACTTTGAAGTTTAAATTTGCTGGTCGAATCCTCTCCAAATTTTACCAGTTCTTCGGCTACAGATTTTCGAATCCCAGTTATTTTACCACGATTTTCATCCGTTTTGTGTGACATTCATGCATTAGAAGCACCAAAATTGACACGGACAATCACATTATCACCATAAGAATATATAGATATTATGTCCATGTTACATTCTACTACCAGTGACACTGACACACTCATTTCTCATCGATCTTCATCGCAGCGCAAGCAGAGACACAGACTACGGGTACACTCTATGAACACTCGCATGGCTGATGCGAGTGAGCTGATGCTAGCACACGAGGGAGGCCCTGAGGGAGAGCGTGGTGGACAGGTCCGTGCACGACGCCCACCGAATCACCGACTCAGAGACCGCCGCATCCAGGAGGTGTTCCCGCTCGCCAGCACCGATAGTGTGATTCCTCCTGCCGCTACCAATGGCGCCCCGCGACGACGGGTTCGCCCTCATCGCCACCCCTCTCAGGGCCGCCGAGGCCATCCTCCTCAAAGCCAGGGAGGAAGAAGCAGTGGTGGCATCATCGCAAGGAGCTCCCTTCTCATCCGAGGCTGGCGCCACCGATGGCCCAGGCTCGTCAGACCCTTGACCGCAGAAGAATGAAAAACTCGGCATGGAGACGACGGGTGATGGGAAGATGATGTTCTTGCTCGGTTCAGGGCTGTCGGCGAATGAGAACCCAGAGACAGCACAGCACGCAGCTGGAGCTGTGGCGGTGGTGAACGTGGAGAAGGAAGATCTGCAGGCGAATGTGGGAGAGCAGGGTTCTTCCAACAGGCTCTGGCAGGCAATCGGACCGCTGGTGTTGAAGCTCACGTCGCGGCTGCATGACGCCAGGGGCGTGGAGAACGAGCATGAGCCGGGTTCCTCCCTCCCGAGACCGGTCTCATGGCAACGGCCGCAGGATTCTCGCGAATCGTCTCCGTGTTCTTGTATCCAGGAATGCCCTGAGCAATAGCAGTTCTTTAGACAATAAAGTCCACATGGTGAACAATTATAAACTACAATTAGGGGAAAGGAAACAATTAACAACTGATCTGTACAGTAAGGTCTGGAAATGATGCAATGACAGCCAAACAAGATACCATGAAGAGTGACAGGAATGAATCATCAACACTAGAGAAACAACCATGCGATGATTGATAAAAAGATACATAAAGGGCCAGCAAATATAGAAATTTATTTAATTGTACCATAGTGGATCTACCAGAAGTCCAGAACATGACCCTACAAGAAAAACTCACCCTTCCCCCGCAACCGTGCAGTTTAAAATTAGAAATGCCACTGAACTTTAGCTGGCGCTAGCTCATGACTTAGCAGTGAAGACTTATTAATTTATTCAAATCAACTTTAAGTAACCAATTGTAAACCAATCAACAACAATTTGATTGATCTCTACATTCTGGTCAACAGTCCAGTTGCATGAATGTATAGACATGAATCAAGAACCAAAGGTCACTTCTGAGTTCTTGCATGATGCTAGTGATATGCGAAGGGAATAGAATTTCACACCCTGTTGTTTCTCAAGAGATGATATCATGTCTCACCTAGAACTTGCTCGGCAGTGAGCCTTTGTCTAGGGTCACGCCGCAACATCCCGGTGATCAGCTCCTTTGCTGAATCCGAAACCCTGTCCCAGGGATCAGAAGGGAACCGCAGCTCTGTGGACCTGATACACTCGAAAATCTTGGACTTGGTTTTCCCCCAGAACGGCGGAATTCCACTCAGAAGGATGTAGAGTATAACCCCGGAGCTCCAGACATCAGCGGCCTCGTTGTACCCGCCAGCAAGCACCTCCGGCGCGATGTAAAATGGGCTTCCAACCGTGCCGCTTAATCTTTGACCTGACAAAATCCAAACCCCAATTTTAGCTTCCTAAGAACAGTCGTGACAGATTGCAGCCCCAGAACAGAAGTGATACCAGGCTGGGTATAGGTGGCGAGGCCAAAGTCGGCGAGTTTGATCTGCGAGGAAGGCGACTTGCTGACAAGGAGGATGTTCTCCGGCTTGAGGTCCCGGTGCACAATCCCTTTGCTATGACAGTGCGCCACGACCTCCATGAGGTACCTGAAGAGCATGGCGGCCTCATGCTCCGGGAAGCAGCCGCGCTCCTGGAGGCGGTGGAAGAGCTCCCCGCCGGCGCAGAGCTCCATGACGAGGTGCACGGAGTCCTGGTCCTCGTACACCGCCTTGAGGTCGACGACGTTGGGGTGGCCCGAGAGGCGCGCCATGACCTCGATCTCGAGCCTGACGCCCCGCACGTCGTCGGACGACACGAGGCGGTCCTTGGCGATGGACTTGCAGGCGAGCGCCTCGCCGGTGACCATGTCGGAGCAGGACCGGATGACGCCGAACTGGCCCCACCCGAGCTGGTCCCCCAGCTCGTAGCGGTCCCCGAGGCAGGAGACGTGCGCCGCCTCCAGGATGGCGCCCCGCAGCCCCGGCGCCTTGTACGAGTTGTACTTGGCGCCGGCCATCGCCAGGAGGTCGTCCCGCACGCTGGAATCCGCCCCCGCGAGCGAATCCCCTCGCCCTGAGCGAGGCCGCGGCCGCCCTGAGAGAAAAAAAGATCAGGATTTAGCACTGGGAACCCATAAAAATCTCTTCCGGTAAACCTACAAACCGAACGCAGATTCAGGGGCGCCAGCAAGCAAACCGCCTAGAATACCGCCACGGAATTCAAAATTCCGCCCGCGGGAATCCGCGGCGCGAGCGCAGCCGGCAGGCGGCGTGCCGAGCAGGAGCTCTCTCGCTCGCTCGGCTGGCCTCGAGCGATCGAGCCCGCGCAGATCGGAGCCGCGCTTGCTCGTTCGAGGAAGCTCCGGAGAAAACCCCGGTGTTTTGCCGCGAGAAAAGGGTGCGGAGGGGAGGAAGCGACTTACCCGCGCGGAGGGGAGGCGGCGGAGGGGCCCGAGCGGCCGAGCGCGGTCGCCGGCGGCGAGGTCAGCTCCCACCAGCTCGGGGCATTCGGCCGCGAGAGAGAATGTGAGAGAGAGAGAGAGATTTGTTCCGTTGGTGGGGGGAGGCTGCCCCCACTTGTGATTGGGAGGGGATTAGTTAGCTAGCTAGAGAGAGGAGGAGCAGATAGAAAGGGAGTCGACTGTCGAGTGGTACTAATTAAATTAGCAGCTAATCATCAACATCCTCCTTTAAAATACAACATTGATCTTGTACATTATGTTTGGTTTTCATCTTCCTTTTTGTTGCGTCCTATTAATTACTGTTTGTTGTTTGTTTGTTTGTTATTATAGAGTTTGAATTGTTATACTGGTGTGGTTGGTTTGGTTGGCTCAAAACTGGTGTAGCAAGTTCAACCACCAGGGACATGTGGGTTTTGTTTCTACTACATGTGTCAACAACTCAACATTCAAACCAAGACGAGAACCAAATTTCGGGACCCTTTAAGGTTTGGATTTGGTGGCGCTTTCAACTTGTCCCTCGTCATTAATTGAACTACTTACTCTCTTCTGCCTAAAATATGTTACATATAATTTTTTGACGAGGTCAAACTTTATAAAATTTGACTAAGTATATATAAAAATGTATAAAAATTACAATACTTTGTACATATAATATAAAAAATATTTCATTTTAACTTAATGCTAATAATATCGATTTGGTATTGTATGTTGATGCTTTTATCAATATACTTGGTCAAACTTTATAAATTTTGACCTTACGAAAAATTTATACACAACATATTTGAGTAAGAGGGGTACGTGATAGGAGTCTTGCTTCTCCCTCGTAAGAAATAAAATAAAAGTGGAGTTTTGGTTTTCTCTGGGTGTTTTTATGGACAACCCTAAGCGTCTTCTGGGGAGACGCCATCTCCCGATCCTTCGCCCAATCGTCATAAAAGGTGAAATCTTGTATGTCCGATCATTGTAGAATAACCCTTACCCACGGATCAAACTTTTATACTATTGCAACATCATTGTAGCATTCCGTTTCGTGGTGGATCAAAAACAGTACAAAAGCATCGCACATTGCAAAAATATCTATGGAGTAAAAAATATGAGTGTGCAGTAAATAAATACGAGTATGCAGCAAATCCCGATTCATCGCAGCAAATCTCCGTAAAAAGTGAACACAAGTATGCAACATGGTAGGACACAGTTTGCAGTCACTCCAAAAATATTTGTAGTATTGAAGCAATATTTGTATCTGAGGCTTAGAATCTTCACAACATATCGCATGTGCATTCGCATCAAAACGCTCATGAGTTTACAAAATTTAAAAGACACTCTTTCAACATAAAATAAATCGCAGAAACTGACATTGTGCTCAAGCGTCGATCTTGCCGGATCGGGCTTGCTGGCGACGGATCCAGCTTGCTGGAGCACCGTCGGCGTTAGATCTAGGGACATCGAGCCCATCCCCTCCCCCCCACAACCCTTTCCATCTCCTGTGCGGCTCCACCTTTCATTTTTTTTGTGGTTAAGTTTTTTCATAGCAAATGAAGGAACAACAAACTGAGGATCATCTCTAAGGAAAGGTGAAAACCTTAAGCTTGTGAATGCCCCGTCGTCTCTCTACATCAACAACACCTCAGTTTGCAAATATTTAACCTTGTTTTTAGCACAATGTGTATTTTGCATGAACTTGGACCTTATGTTATGTTGCATCTCTACATTAGTGACAATACCACCAAGATGTATGGGTGAATTTTATATCTATATGGTCAGGCCCTGCAAAAACATTAAAATTTGATAGGATGCACTAAGAAAAGGAAAATGGATAAATAGATGGAGGATAAAGTATTATCATTGTCTCATGTATTATATTTTGTTATGAAATAGTAGATAGCTTACTGCAAGTGTCATATTCGGTACTAGTTTTCATTTTCCACGTGAACTTGGAATAATAATTGATCAATACAATAGAAAATAGAGTGTATTGTTGCACTATTTGTAAGTTCTCTTGAGTGATCAACTTTCTCCCTCTTGTTATCCTTTCACGTACTAAGCATGATATATTGCTTGTGCATCCCTAATCTTTGAGCCAAAGTATTTTTTTCCAGTGTCCACCATGCCTACCTACATATGCCATTCACCCATTCCAAATAAATTTAATGTGGTTTGAAGAACTTTTGTTTCGTGTTCTTGTTCGAATCTCATGGGGAATAGGTGAAGGTGATCGTGATCTAACATGCTAACCATAATCCATGTCTTTTTCTTCTAAGGGTGTTTTGCATGAATAATGTGCACGTACTTATATCAAGAGAGCTGGAAAGAGGTTGTCAGGCGTTATAAATATGATGAACTAATTACAAAGAGGCCCACTCCTCCTATGAAAATTTGAAAGCCGAGAAAATTTCTTGTTCCCATGATTTTCCTCTGACATTCCTATGAACCAAAGAGGCCATGAGAGAACTTGCAAAGAGATTATGTATTGTATTGGAAGTTTTTATTGTTCTAAGGGCTCCTTTGATTCGCAATTGACAACGCACAAATAGAAAAAATACAGGATTGGAAGGACATGCCTTCTTCAAACGTACATGATTAGAAAACTAGGGGCCTCTTTGATTCGCATGACTATAAAAACAAAGGAATATGAATTACAATGTCATGCCCATTTCGTTCCTACATGATTTCATATGCACAAAACCTTGTTTGATTCCATCAAAGGAAAAAAAGAATTCTTACAATGATATTTGAGTGGATGTTAGATCTCCTACGAAATGTAGTGCAAAAGATTATTTTAAAAACATTTCTACGGGATTCAATTTTATAAATCAAACAACAACCGTAGGAAAAATGCTAAGTATTTGAATTCTCCAAAATTGCTACGAGAATCCTTTGAATCAAAGAGGTCCTACAGGATTTTGGATACACGGGTGTTTGATTGCACAGGAAACCAAAGAAATTGTGAAAAAGAGGTTGGAGTGAAGGGAATTTTTTTCTCTAAAATAGAGCGGAAAAGAATCCTTTGTAGGACTTCCAAGAGCACCCTTGATTCAAAAGAATCCCGTAGGAATTTTGATCCTTAGGAAATTTTCATATGTATGTCATTTGATTCGGAGGATTAGATCTTTAGCATTTTTACCCATAGGGTTGCATTCCACTATGAGTTGGTCGAAAAATTTCATCCACTCAAAGCTCATGTTTCAATTTATTTGTTGTTCCCATGATTCAAACTCCTTGACAAAAATTTCTGGAGGTTCCAATTCATGTAGGATTCAACTGGACATGACACTCTGATCTTATGGTTTTCCTATACTTGTGTATTGAGAATCCCGCGAATCAAAGAATCTCTAAGTTTTCATATAAATCCTACATAATTCATTTTAATCAAAAGAGCCTAAGTATGGCCGACTAGTTTACAAAGTTAAAATACCTACTGTTTTCAAGGTTGGATCATGGGGCGTTTATATATTTGTCAAATTTGAGACCATATGTTGGCAATTTTCAGCTTTGGGGCTTGGATGTAGTAACGTTGTTAGTCACCGCACATGCACACACATAGTATTCATTCCTTAAATCATTTTACTACTGAGTATATATCTACAACATTAGAGCATCTTCACCGGCTTTTTTTCAATAGGCAAGCCGGCAACTGTGTCAGATGGTCGGTATTGGGAGTGCTGACACATATTGTCGCCCTGTTAGGGTTGGGTGTCCCAACGACGACACAAAAGATTTAAAAAAAACTTAAAACATGAATTTAAACAAAACCACTGAATTTTCATTCAAATTTTAGATATATTTTACAAATTTAATCAGAACTAAAACTAAACCCTAGATCTTGCGGCACATAACATCTGCTCCGCCCTTAAGGAACTTAGATGTTGCTGGACTATTCGAAGTCGATGCCAATGACTGCAGGCGATGGTGGCAATGGCCCTGCCAGGGACGCTTCGATTGCCGACTACATGCCTGGCCACTGCCCGACCTCTGGCAGCTAAGAAGGCGGTCCAAGTTCAGTCATTGGAATGGAATGGGGGGCGGTGAAGTATGGGGGAGAGAGGACCTCACGTCGTGGTTTTAAGCCGGGCGGGGAGAGGAGGTAGGTGGGTGGCCCTCACTAACGTCGGGCATCGGTTCCCTGGCATGCATTAAAGTCGGCGACACACGTCTGAAGGCGAAGCACACGACGTGCCTACGTCCGCTACAGAAACCACTACACGCCTTTAATTAACCTGACCAGCCTCGCTGCTCGGCATTGAATTTGGTTGACCGGCTTTGTGTATCGCTGTTAGGCCTGACCCACATGTCGGTATTCGACATGGCGTAGGTTGGTGCGGTTGTCCGACACTCACATACCGCACCCTATGGACCGGTACCGTGATGGGAGTGCCGTTTATTTTATTGGGCATGTTCGACAAAATTGGTGTTTTTGAGGTTACGACTAAAACAATGTTTTTAAGTTAGGTTTCCCAATAATGCTATTGATAGGACTATTGAAAACGCTGGTAAAAATGCTTTTAAGTAGAATCTGGATGAGCTTGAGCCGCCATCCTTTCCCATCCCGTTTTTCTACCTCCTGGTTATACTTCCCTCTTTCTCATAATACTATAACGGAAAATTGGAATGTTCGGAACCGGGTCTAATCTATTAATCGAAGTTATATAGTATATGTTATGAGAGGGGTGGAGTTTTGGCACCGGGAACATATGCTCCCAGTTTTTAAAATGCAGTTTAAGAAAATTTTGAAACTTTAAAATTTTTGGATAAAAAGTTTTGTGCCTACATCTCGACATTCTATATGCTCACGAAGTTGTTTCACGTAAAAACGATATTTTTTTTGTCGTGCGTAAAAAAGATAAATTTTGATGTAAAAAAAGCTTTTCACGAGACATTGTTTTTTTTTTGTCTTTTTTACACAAGCCATAAAAATGGCGTTTTTTCACGAAACTTGTCGTGCGTGCATAGAACGTCGAGATGTACGTGACAAATTCAAATTTTTTTCACATATCAAAATATTTATTACTGTGACAGAGCATATACTCCCAGATTACAAAGTGAATTTCGAGAGTATGCATGCATGCTGACTGGTCTCTTTTGGTGGATTTGGTCACTTGGCTCAAGGGGCAGGACTACTGCACTAGCACAAGTTGCGCCACTAAACAAAAAAAAAAATTGCTCCACGAAACTTGTACCTAATCATAAATTAATCTACGTCATGGGTATCAGCTTTGATTTGCCCCAACTATTTTTATACTACAGTACTTGTTTGGCTTTCAAATGATGGATAGAAGGGTCTGTATGCGAATGTGTGGCTGGCAATGGCATGGTATGGCAGTGGCACCGGAGTGGGAAAGCGATAGGGCCGCACTACTCTGAGTTCATTGCTTCCGACTCTCGCTCGGTGATAGCAAAAGGTCTTACTTAAGAGTACAGATATAGAATTTCGTCTCGCTTTATAAATAGATTATCCACATCCATACAAGGTTCGGATAGCAAAAGGTTTTACAACAGTGTAGCAAGGAGACAGAGTATTTTGAAGAAATTAAACAAAACGATTATATCTGCAACCGCGAGCAAATATATACAGATATGGCATTGAACTAGCTAATGCTAATTAAGCAGCATCCATTTTGCACGAAAAGGAACATGTCCGGATGAGTTCTTCCTGGAGGTCCGTAGTTCCGTTTGCAAGCACCAAAGATGGAATGATCGCGAGCTAAGTGGGGCCCGTCCGAGCGCCAGCAAGGCCACCTTTGCTCCGAGGTCAATGGGCGGTTGTCGGTACATGCAATTGCATTGCAGTGAGACAGTCGCTAACCAAATCTACTTTGGTTTAAGATCGGTCTGGGTTATCAGCTTTTTGAGACCAGGTAAAAGTACGCATGCGTCCGCCCGTTAAGCTTCGGCTTTTTTGGGCCGTTTGACCTGCTACACTTGACTTGCCCCTCGCAACGTACGTGCTTCCATTTTTCTGTCTCCGATTACGTAGTAGCAGCAGTACCTAACGGTGGGATTTGGTTAACCATTTATCTTCTGGATTCGAACCTAAATAACCATTTTGTGTAAAGGGATAAAATAGGTTAACCATTAGGTTAGTAGGGTTAGAAAAGGTTAACCATTGGTTATTAAGGTTCGAACCACTTTTAATATTTATGTGGTGAAATTGCAATGGAGATTTCCGGTCTAGATAATTTGTTGTTCTACTAGGATATATGGCGTCTTCCTCGGTAATACCAGGCTGCAAGTGAAATACGATTTTGCTAACTGAGTGCGTTCTGACAGCCTCTACTAGCTACAGTTGGATGAAATCCTTATTAATTTGCAATACAGTACCCAGTAAACCTAGTGATTCAATTGTTAGAGACTAGCATATTTGGAAGTTTGTGGGAAGCCCAGGAATGAGATCGCTGTGATTGCGATTCGACAGCGATCAGGCATCCAAAAGCTACATAGCACAAACTTCCTAGACGAACTGCTGCAGAGCATCTCAGGCTGGCTGCCCGCTCTAGCAACAAGTGATCTGATACAAAGATTCGACAATATTGGAATAAAAATGTGCCTTTTAACTGAGCGAGTCATTCCGAAGGGAATCGCCCACAGGCAGAGGACCGGGCGGCGGAGGCATGCTGCGGCGGCAGCCGGCCGGAGGCAGGGAATCGAGTCAGGGAGGCGCTCGGGAGCTGGGAGGGTTGGGCGGGCGGCGAAGGCGTGCAGCGGTGGCCGTCGATGGAGGTCGGAACTGGAGTCAGGGAGGCGCTCAGGAGCTGTGTTGGTGTGTAGTGATAAATAAATATGTAGTTCTATAGGGATTTAAATGTAAGATGTAACAAAGATAAATAAGCAATACAGAGATGGAGAGGGTAAGAGACCCATCCAGAAATTTCCCCAAATGTTCTCTCCCGTGTCTCAATCTTCTCTCAGATCCTAACACAAAAATCCTCAAATCCCTCAACATGGTATCAGAGCGGGGCGATTCTGTGTGATTCTTTCGGAGTTAGTGTTTCTACGGTGCTGTGTCGCCGTAATTTGCGGGTGGAGGAGCGCGAGTTGCCGCTCAGAGGCCGCCACCGTAACGCCATCGCCCGGAGCTGCCGTACTGAGTGACGCCGCTGTGTCGTCGTCGTCCGTGAGCTGCCGCACTGGGCGCGGTCGAAGCTGCTGCAAGGAGCGCGTCGTCGCCCGCGAGCTGCCACAGGAGTTGCCGTTGTGCTGGTTGCCATTGCGGAAGTGGAGAGGTGCTGCCGGGCGGCCGACGAGGAGTGAGCTCCTACCTTGTGTACTTGTGTGTGGGTTGGAAGAAAGGATCGGAGAACTGCAGCGCTGTGCGTGCTACTGCCACCGCGAAATTGCTCCGTGTGCTGCCGCCGAATAGTTGCTCAGTACTGCTGTGTCGTCGACTTCGTCAGGCCTTCCCTGTCCAAGCAGTTGGCTGGCTAGCTGGGTGTCCGATTAATTGCAAGGCCAGCTGATTGATTGTGGTACGTGTATACAGTACATCGTTTCTTGCTGCTGTCCCATACAATTTGGCTCAGGTGCGGAGTACAAATACAGTTCCCTCTGATTGTTGTTAGTACAAGCTTGTCTTACTGAAACTTGAGTCCTTGGTACTGTGAGCTGATCGTGACTTGAACGTATGGGAGACTCTAGTGTTGACAAGCTATGTGAAATGCTCGGTAAAATGCTTGAGCAACAACAACAGTTACAAAAAATGCCTGACAGGCATACTCTTGAGCCTAACCCGATCAAATTATCGGGGCCAGGAAACTATATTAGTTGGGCTCGCCATGCTCGACTAATTTTGAGTTCACATGGACATGAAGATCTTCTTGCTGCTGGTGTGGAAGATGTGAAAGAAGGAGGCTCTACAAATAAGCAAATCAATGACAAAGTACTTGTTTGGATGTTGGGAAGCATGGAACCAACAGTCCGACAACAAGTAGAAACTATGATCAGTGTCGCTGAAGTTTGGACTGCTCTGGAGAAGCAGTTTGCAGGGAAGTCAAATAAGATGCAGGCTACTCGTGTTATGCACGAGTTAACTCATCTAAAGCAAGACTCAAAATCTATAACTGAGTATGCCGGTGAGATGAAGAAGTTATATAGAGATTTACATTATTATCATCCATTTGAACCTGTTGACAAGAGGGACTTGGCTATTCATCACAAATGGTTCGAGTCGTTTGTGAGCAAGATTTTCTTAGATGGTCTCGAGCAGAAATTTAACCTTCGCCGTCAATTAATTTTCTCGAAACCAGAATGGCCTAGCCTAGAAGACGTTGTGTCTAATGTGATGGAAGAGGAAACACGACTTGCTGATGGGAATGAAGATATTCAAAAGGCTGTAGAGACACGTGCAGCCATGTCGCAATCACTGCATAGCTCTAGGAAAGGGGTGAGTGCACATAAGAACAGATGGTTCTGTGACTACTGCAAGAAAGAAGGCCATACTAAAGAAAATTGCTACGAACTGCATGGTTTTCCACCTGGGTGGAAAAAAGGGAGATCTCAGCAAGGGGGAGCTCTGGGTGGTAAGTGGAAACATGCTAATCATGCTGCACCTACAGGAGAGGTACCAGTGGTAGATCCTCAAGCACTCGAGGAGTTCAAATCCAAGCTCAAAATCTTAGAAGGCTCATCTTCCTCCCAAGGCTCCTCTAAAGCGGATTCCAGTTTTTGTGTCACTTCTCAAGGTATGGAATCCCATGCTCACACTTCCAAAACCCAATCTAGATCTTGGATTATTGATACAGGGGCCACTAACCACATGACAGGAGACTCTCACCTATTTACTTCCTATAAACCATGTTCTGGTAAAGACAAAGTGCGTGTAGCTGATGGATCCACATCAGCGATCACAGGGCGTGGATCCGTCCGATGCACTGACACATTGACCTTGTCACCAGTTTTACATGTTCCTAACTTCCCAGTTAATCTTCTATCTGTTAGCTCTATTACCAAGTCTGTAAATTGTGGGGGTTGGTTTGAGCCTACTTATTGTGCTTTTCAGGAGCTAGGGACAGGGAGACTTCTTGGGACTGGGACCGAGCATGACGGACTTTACTACCTTGATGAAGGAAGTGATGAAATTGCTCTTGCAACCTGCATGTCTCCATGTCAAGAGTTAATATTACACCACCGCAGGCTTGGACATCTCTCTTTTGCTGCTCTATCTCGTATTTATCCTTCCCTCTTTAAGTCATGTCCTAAAGAATCCCTTGTATGTGATGCGTGTGAATTGGCCAAGCATACAAGGGGTACTTATCCTAGTAGAGGTCTTAGGAGTAACAAACCTTTTGAAGTGATCCATTCTGATGTTTGGGGTCCCTGTGAGGTTCACTCTATATCTGGACATAGGTGGTTTGTTACCTTTATTGACTGCTTTAGTCGTTTCACTTGGCTCTACTTGCTTAAACATAAAAGTGATGTGTATTCTGTTTTTAAAGATCTATGTGCTCTTATCCAAAATCAGTTTGGAACTACTATTAAAAAATTGCGCTCTGATAATGGTACGGAGTATGTTAACCATGAGTTTGAGCATTTCCTTGTATCAAACGGCATCGAACATCAAACTACTTGTGTTAACACTCCAGAACAAAACGGAGTCGCGGAACGAAAAAATAGGCACTTACTTGAGGTTGCACGTTCTCTTATGTTTACAATGAATGTCCCTAAGTTTCTTTGGGGAGAGGCAATAAAAACTGCTACTTATTTGATAAACCGTATGCCACTTCGTGTTCTTCAACAAAAAACTCCTCTTGAATGTCTTTTGAAGTCGAATGATTATGTTGTTTCTCCCAAAGTTTTTGGTTGTGTGTGCTTTGTTCACGACTATAGGAGTTCTGTTGGTAAACTGGATCCTCGTGCTGTTAAATGTGTCTTTGTGGGTTATTCTCCTTCTCAAAAGGGATATAGGTGTTGGTGCCCGTCGGAGCATCGTTTTTTTGTGAGCATGGATGTGACTTTCGTGAACATGAACCTTATTACCGTACCACCAATGATACTGGAATTGCTCTATCCCCACCTGAAGTACAACAAGAGGGGGAGAGTAATAGTGGAGGTACTCCTATAGGCACAGTTCTTGTTCCCACTTCAGGGGCATCACACTATCCTAGTGAGGGGGAGGAAATAAATGATGATAGTGGTGGTAATAATAGTAACCCATGCCATGGAGACACGCAAGATGCTACTGGAAATTCGTCGACTCCTTCACAAGGTGTAGAGCTGCCTATGCATGAGGACTCGGGTACCAATTTAGACTCTCTTAGTCCAGTTGCTCCTACTAGCACTACAGGTATGGGTGATAATCAACTCCCTACACCAGATCTCCCTACTCCACATCCTCAACTGAATTGCCTATTGCTCTTAGAAAAACAACTAGAACCTCAAATATCCCACCACGCCTTAAAGACTATGTTGGATATAAAAACAACAGTGCCAATTTTTTGTCGTACAAGCATTGTAGCCAGTCATTCCAAAGTTTTCTTGTCTCTCTTGATTCTGTACGTGTACCTACTAACTGGAAAGAAGCTAAAGAGGATCCAAAGTGGAAGGAAGCAATGCTTGAAGAGATGAGAGCCTTGGAAAAGAACAAAACTTGGGAGCTTGTTGATCTACCACCAGGTAAGCAACCCGTAGGTTGTAAGTGGGTTTTCACAGTTAAACATACCCCGGAAGGAAAAGTGGAAAGATACAAAGCTCGTCTTGTTGCAAAGGGATACACACAAACATACGGGATTGATTATGAGGAGACTTTTGCTCCAGTGGCTAAGATGAACTCGGTAAGAACACTTTTATCTTGTGCAGTCAACTTTGAATGGGACATTTACCAGCTCGACGTGAAAAATGCCTTTCTACATGGTGATCTTCAAGAAGAAGTATATATGCATATACCACCTGGATTTGAGACCAACCAAACAAATGGAAAAGTGCTTCGATTGCGCCGCTCCTTGTATGGACTAAAACAATCACCTCGAGCTTGGTTTGATAGATTTCGGCGAGCTATACTCAAGAAAGGTTATTGTCAAAGCAATGCTGACCATACCTTATTTTACAAGCAGAACATGGGTAAAATTGCCATACTCATAGTGTATGTGGATGATATTGTGATCACCGGAGATAATCATGAAGAAATTGTCCATTTGAAAAAACATCTTGCTCAAGAGTTTGAGGTAAAAGATCTTGGATATTTAAGATACTTTCTTGGGATAGAGGTATCTAGAGGGCCTAAAGGTATGTTTCTCTCTCAAAGGAAGTATGTTCTAGATTTACTTCGTGAATCCGGTATGCTTGGTTGTCGGCCTGCTAGCACTCCAATTGAGCAAACCATCGTCTAATGTCTAGCACGGGAAGACATGTAGACCGAGAGCGCTATCAAAGGATGGTTG